>CANQKQ010000016.1:0-452664 GCA_947623515.1 Neoascia interrupta
TTTAGTATAGATGACGTCTATAGTATAGATGACGTCTATAGTATAGATGACGTCTATAGTATAGATGACGTCTATAGTATAGATGACGTCTATAGTATTGATGACGTCTATAGTATAGATGACGTCTATAGTATAGATGACGTCTATAGTATTGATGACGTCTATAGTATAGATGACGTCTATAGTATAGATGACGTCTATAGTATAGATGACGTCTATAGTATAGATGACGTCTATAGTATAGATGACGTCTATAGTATAGATGACGTCTATAGTATAGATGACGTCTATAGTATAGATAACGTCTATAGTATAGATGACGTCTATAGTATAGATGACGTCTATAGTATAGATGACGTCTAAAGTATAGATGACGTCTATAGTATAGATATATCTATAATATTGATGTCGTCTATAGTATTGATGACGTCTATAGTATAGATGACGTCTATAGTATAGATGACGTCTATAGTATAGATGACGTCTATAGTATTGATGACGTCTATAGTATAGATGACGTCTATAGTATAGATGACGTCTATAGTGTAGATGACGTCTATAGTATAGATGCCGTCTATAGTATAGATGACGTCTATAGTATTGGTGACGTCTATAGTATAGATGACGTCTATAGTATAGATGACGTCTATAGTATAGATGACGTCTATAGTATAGATGACGTCTATAGTATAGATGACGTCTATAGTATAGATGACGTCTATAGTATATATAACGTCTATAGTATAGATGACGTCTATAGTATAGATGACGTCTATAGTATAGATGACGTCTATAGTATAGATGACGTCTATAGTATAGATGACGTCTATAGTATTGATGACGTCTATAGTATAGATGACGTCTATAGTATAGATGACGTCTATAGTATAGATGACGTCTATAGTATAGATGACGTCTATAGTATAGATGACGTCTATAGTATAGATGACGTCTATAGTATAGATGACGTCTATAGTATTGATGACGTCTATAGTATAGATGACGTCTATAGTATTGATGACGTCTATAGTATAGATGACGTCTATAGTATAGATGACGTCTATAGTATAGATGACGTCTATAGTATAGATGACGTCTATAGTATAGATGACGTCTATAGTATAGATGACGTCTATAGTATAGATGACGTCTATAGTATAGATGACGTCTATAGTATAGATGACGTCTATAGTATAGATGACGTCTATAGTATAGATGACGTCTATAGTATAGATGACGTCTATAGTATAGATGACGTCTATAGTATAAATGACGTCTATAGTATAGATGACGTCTATAGTATAAATGACGTCTATAGTATAGATGACGTCTATAGTATAGATGACGTCTATAGTATAGATGACGTCTATAGTATAGATGACGTCTATAGTATTGATGACGTCTATAGTATTGATGACGTCTATAGTATTGATGACGTCTATAGTATTAATGACGTCTATAGTATTGATGACGTCTATAGTATTGATGACGTCTATAGTATAGATGACGTCTATAGTATAGATGACATCTATAGTATAGATGACGTCTATAGTATAGATGACGTCTATAGTATAGATGACGTCTATAGTATAGATGACGTCTATAGTATTGATGACGTCTATAGTATAGATGACGTCTATAGTATAGATGACGTCTATAGTATAGATGACGTCTATAGTATAGATGACGTCTATAGTATAGATGACGTCTATAGTATTGATGACGTCTATAGTATAGATGACGTCTATAGTATTGATGACGTCTATAGTATAGATGACGTCTATAGTATAGATGACGTCTATAGTATAGATGACGTCTATAGTATAGATGACGTCTATAGTATAGATGACGTCTATAGTATAGATGACGTCTATAGTATAGATGACGTCTATAGTATAGATGACGTCTATAGTGTAGATGACGTCTATAGTATAGATGCCGTCTATAGTATAGATGACGTCTATAGTATAGATGACGTCTATAGTATAGATGACGTCTATAGTATAGATGACGTCTATAGTATAGATGACGTCTATAGTATAGATGACGTCTATAGTATAGATGACGTCTATAATATAGATGACGTCTATAATATAGATGACGTCTATAGTAAAGATGATGTCTAAAGTATAGATGACGTCTATAGTATAGATGACGTCTTTAGTATAGATGACGTCTTTAGTATAGATGACGTCTATAGTATAGATGACGTCTATAGTATAGATGACGTCTATAGTTCAGATGACGTCTATAGTATAGACAACGTCTATAGTATAGATGACGTCTATAGTATAGATGACGTCTATAGTATAGAGGACGTCTATAGTATAGATGACGTCTATAGTATAGATGACGTCTATAGTATAGATGACGTCTATAGTATAGATAACGTCTATAGTATAGATGACGTCTATAGTATAGATGACGTCTATAGTATAGATGACGTCTAAAGTATAGATGACGTCTATAGTATAGATATATCTATAATATTGATGTCGTCTATAGTATTGATGACGTCTATAGTATAGATGACGTCTATAGTATAGATGACGTCTATAGTATTGATGACGTCCATAGTAAAGATAACGTCCATAGTATAGATGACGTTCATAGTAAAGATAACGTCCATAGTATAGATGACGTCTATAGTATAGATGACGTCTATAGTATAGATGACGTCTATAGTATAGATGACGTCTATAGTGTTGATGCCGTCTATAGTATTGATGACGTCTATAGTATAGATGACGTCTATAGTATAGATGACGTCTATAGTATAGATGACGTCTATAGTATTGATGACGTCTATAGTATAGATGACGTCTATAGTAAAGATGACGTCTATAGTATAGATGACGTCTATAGTATAGATGACGTCTATAGTAAAGATGACGTCTATAGTATAGATGACGTCTATAGTATAGATGACGTCTATAGTATAGATGACGGCTATAGTATAGATGACGTCTATAGTATAGATGACGTCTATAGTATAGATGACGTCTATAGCATAGATGACGTCCATAGTATAGATGACGTCTATAGTATAGATGACTTCTATAGTATAGATGACTTCTATAGTATAGATGACGTCTATAGTATAGATGACGTCTATAGAATAGATGACGTCTATAGTATTGATGACGTCCATAGTAAAGATAACGTCCATAGTATAGATGACGGCCATAGTAAAGATAACGTCCATAGTATAGATGACGTCTTTAGTATAGATGACGTCTATAGTATAGATGACGTCTATAGTATAGATGACGTCTATAGTATAGATGACGTCTATAGTATAGATGACGTCTATAGTATAGATGACGTCTATAGTATAGATGTCGTCTATAGTATAGATGACGTCTATAGTATAGATGACGTCTATAGTATAGATGACGTCTATAGTATAGATGACGTCTATAGTATAGATGACGTCTATAGTATAGATGACGTCTATAGTATAGATGACGTCTATAGTATAGATGACGTCTATAGTATAGATGACGTCTATAGTATAGATGACGTCTATAGTATAGATAACGTCTATAGTATAGATGACGTCTATAGTATAGATGACGTCTATTGCAGAGATGACGTCTATAGTATAGATGACGTCTTTAGTATAGATGACGTCTATAGTATAGATGACGTCTATAGTATAGATGACGTCTATACTATAGATGACGTCTATAGTATAGATGACGTCTATAGTATAGATGACGTCTATAGTATAGATGACGTCTATAGTATAGATGACGTCTATAGTATAGATGACGTCTATAGTATAGATGACGTCTATAGTATAGATGACGTCTATAGTATAGATGTCGTCTATAGTATAGATGACGTCTATAGTATAGATGACGTCTATAGTATAGATGACGTCTATAGTATAGATGACGTCTATAGTATAGATGACGTCTATAGTATAGATGACGTCTATAGTATAGATGACGTCTATAGTATAGATGACGTCTATAGTATAGATGACGTCTATAGTATTGATGACGTCTATAGTATAGATGACGTCTATAGTATAGATGACGTCTATAGTATAGATGACGTCTATAGTATATATGACGTCTATAGTATAGATGACGTCTATAGTATAGATGACGTCTATAGTATAGATGACGTCTATAGTATAGATGACGTCTTTAGTTTAGATGACGTCTATAGTATAGATGACGTCTATAGTATAGATGACGTCTATAGTATAGATGACGTCTATAGTATAGATGACGTCTATATTAGAGATGATGTCTATAGCATAGATGACGTCCATAGTATAGATGACGTCCATAGTAAAGATAACGTCCATAGTATAGATGACGCCCATAGTATAGATGACGTCTATAGTATAGATGACGTCTATAGTATAGATGACGTCTATAGTATAGATGACGTCTATAGTATAGATGACGTCTATAGTATAGATGACGTCTATAGTATAGATGACGTCTATAGTAAAGATGACGTCTATAGTATAGATGACGTCTATAGTAAAGATGACGTCTATAGTATAGATGACGTCTATAGTAAAGATGACGTCTATAGTATAGATGACGTCTATAGTAAAGATGACGTCTATAGCATAGATGACGTCTATAGTATAGATGACGTCTATAGTATAGATGACGTCTATAGTATAGATGACGTCTATAGTATAGATGACGTCTATAGTATAGATGACGTCTATAGTATAGATGACGTCTATAGTATAGATGACGTCTATAGTATAGATGACGTCTATAGTATAGATGACGTCTATAGTATAGATGACGTCTATAGTATAGATGACGTCTATAGTATAGATGACGTCTATAGTATAGATGACGTCTATAGTATAGATGACGTCTATAGTATAGATGACGTCTATAGTATAGATGACGTCTATAGTATAGATGACGTCTATAGTATGGATGACGTCTATAGTATAGATGACGTCTATAGTATAGATGACGTCTAAAGTATAGATGACGTCTATAGTATAGATGACGTCTATAGTATAGATGACGTCTATAGTATAGATGACGTCTATAGTATAGATGACGTCTATACTATAGACGTCATCTATAGTATAGATACTATAGATACTATAGATTCTATAGATGACGTCTATAGTGTAGATGACGTCTATAGTATAGATGACGTCTATAGTATAGATGACGTCTATAGTATAGATGACGTCTATAATATTGATGACGTCTATAGTATAGATGACGTCTATAGTATAGATGACGTCTATAGTATAGATGACGTCTATAGTATAGATGACGTCTATAGTATAGATGACGTCTATAGTATAGATGACGTCTATAGTATAGATGACGTCTATAGTATAGATGACGTCTATAGTATAGATGACGTCTATAGTATAGATGACGTCTATAGTATAGATGACGTCTATAGTATAGATGACGTCTATAGTATAGATGACGTCTATAGTATAGATGACGTCTATAGTATAGATGACGTCTATAGTATAGATGACGTCTATAGTATAGATGACGTCTATAGTATAGATGACGTCTATAGTAAAGATGACGTCTATAGTATAGATAACGTCTATAGTATAGATGACGTCTATAGTATAGATGACGTCTATTGCAGAGATGACGTCTATGGTAAAGGTGACGTCTATAGTATAGATGACGTCTATAGAATAGGTGACGTCTATTGTATAGATGACGTCTATAGTATAGATGACGTCTTTAGTATAGATGACGTCTATAGTATAGATGACGTCTATAGTATAGATGACGTCTATAGTATAGATGACGTCTATAGTATAGATGACGTCTATAGTATAGATGACGTCTATAGTATAGATGACGTCTATAGTATAGATGACGTCTATAGTATAGATGACGTCTATAGTATAGATGACGTCTATAGTATAGATGACGTCTATAATATAGATGACGTCTATAGTATAGATGACGTCTATAGTATAGATGACGTCTATAGTATAGATGACGTCTATAGTATAGATGACGTCTATAGTATAGATGACGTCTATAGTAAAGATGACGTCTATAGTATAGATG
The DNA here is from genome assembly GCA_947623515.1 of Neoascia interrupta. NCBI lineage: Eukaryota > Metazoa > Arthropoda > Insecta > Diptera > Syrphidae > Neoascia > Neoascia interrupta. The sequence goes on from CANQKQ010000016.1 coordinate 6,051, forward strand.
ACGTCTATAGTATAGATGACGTCTATAGTATAGATGACGTCTATAGTATAGATGACGTCTATAGTATAGATGACGTCTATAGTATAGATGACGTCTATAGTATAGATGACGTCTATAGTATAGATGACGTCTATAGTATGGATGACGTCTATAGTATGGATGACGTCTATAGTATAGATGACGTCTATAGTATAGATGACGTCTATAGTATAGATGACGTCTATAGTATAGATGACGTCTAAAGTATAGATGACGTCTATAGTATAGATGACGTCTATAGTATAGATGACGTCTATAGTATAGATGACGTCTATAGTATAGATGACGTCTATAGTATAGATGACGTCTATAGTATAGATGACGTCTATAGTATAGATGACGTCTATACTATAGACGTCATCTATAGTATAGTTACTATAGATACTATAGATTCTATAGATGACGTCTATAGTATAGATGACGTCTATAGTATAGATGACGTCTATAGTATAGATGACGTCTATAATATTGATGACGTCTATAGTATTGATGACGTCTATAGTATAGATGACGTCTATAGTATAGATGACGTCTATAGTATAGATGACGTCTATAGTATAGATGACGTCTATAGTATAGATGACGTCTATAGTATAGATGACGTCTATAGTATAGATGACGTCTATAGTATAGATGACGTCTATAGTATAGATGACGTCTATAGTATAGATGACGTCTATAGTATAGATGACGTCTATAGTATAGATGACGTCTATAGTATAGATGACGTCTATAGTATAGATGACGTCTATAGTATAGATGACGTCTATAGTATAGATGACGTCTATAGTATAGATGACGTCTATAGTATAGATGACGTCTATAGTATAGATGACGTCTATAGTATAGATGACGTCTATAGTATAGATGACGTCTATATTATAGATGACGTCTATAGTATAGATGACGTCTATAGTATAGATGACGTCTATAGTATAGATGACGTCTATAGTATAGATGACGTCTATAGTATAGATGACGTCTATAGTATAGATGACGTCTATAGTATAGATGACGTCTATAGTATAGATGACGTCTATAGTATAGATGACGTCTATAGTATAGATGACGTCTATAGTATAGATGACGTCTATAGTATAGATGACGTCTATAGTATTGATGACGTCTATAGTATAGATGACGTCTATAGTATAGATGACGTCTATAGTATAGATGACGTCTATAGTATAGATGACGTCTATAGTATAGATGACGTCTATAGTACAGATGACGTCTATAGTATAGATGACGTCTATAGTATAGATGACGTCTATAGTATAGATGACGTCTATAGTATAGATGACGTCTATAGTATAGATGACGTCTATAGTATAGATGACGTCTATAGTATAGATGACGTCTATAGTATAGATGACGTCTATAGTATAGATGACGTCTATAGTATAGATGACGTCTATAGTATAGATGACGTCTATAGTATAGATGACGTCTATAGAATAGATGACGTCTATAGTATTAGATGACGTCTATAGTATAGATGACGTCTATAGTATAGATGACGTCTATAATATAGATGACGTCTATAGTATAGATGACGTCTATAGTATAGATGACGTCTATAGTATAGATGACGTCTATAGTATAGATGACGTCTATAGTATAGATGACGTCTATAGTATAGATGACGTCTATAGAATAGATGACGTCTATAGTATTAATGACGTCTATAGTATAGATGACGTCTATAGTATAGATGACGTCTATAGTATAGATGACGTCAATAGTATAGATGACGTCTATAGTATAGATGACGTCTATAGTATAGATGACGTCTATAGTATAGATGACGTCTATAGTATAGATGACGTCTATAGTATAGATGACGTCTATAGTATAGATGACGTCTATTGTATAGATGACGTCTATAGTATAGATGACGTCTATAGTATAGATGACGTCTATTGCAGAGATGACGTCTATTGCAGAGATGAAGTCTATAGTATAGATGACGTCTATTGCAGAGATGACGTCTATAGTATAGGTGACGTCTATAGTATAGATTACGTCTATAGTATAGATGACGTCTATAGTATAGATGACGTCTATAGTATAGATGACGTCTATAGTATAGATGACGTCTATAGTATAGATGACGTCTATAGTAAAGATGACGTCTATAGCATAGATGACGTCTATAGTAAAGATGACGTCTATAGCATAGATGACGTCTATAGTATAGATGACGTCTATAGTATAGATGACGTCTATAGTATAGATGACGTCTATAGTATAGATGACGTCTATAGTATAGATGACGTCTATAGTATAGATGACGTCTATAGTATAGATGACGTCTATAGTATAGATGACGTCTATAGTATAGATAACGTCTATAGTATAGATGACGTCTATAGTATAGATGACGTCTATAGTATAGATGACGTCTATAGTATAGATGACGTCTATAGTATAGATGACGTCTATAGTATAGATGACGTCTATAGTATAGATGACGTCTATAGTATAGATGACGTCTATAGTATAGATGACGTCTATAGTATAGATGACGTCTATAGTATAGATGACGTCTATAGTATAGATGACGTCTATAGTATAGATGACGTCTATAGTATGGATGACGTCTATAGTATGGATGACGTCTATAGTATAGATGACGTCTATAGTATGGATGACGTCTATAGTATAGATGACGTCTATAGTATAGATGACGTCTATAGTATAGATGACGTCTATAGTATAGATGACGTCTAAAGTATAGATGACGTCTATAGTATAGATGACGTCTATAGTATAGATGACGTCTATAGTATAGATGACGTCTATACTATAGACGTCATCTATAGTATAGATACTATAGATACTATAGATTCTATAGATGACGTCTATAGTATAGATGACGTCTATAGTATAGATGACGTCTATAGTATAGATGACGTCTATAGTATAGATGACGTCTATAATATTGATGACGTCTATAGTATAGATGACGTCTATAGTATAGATGACGTTTATAGTATAGATGACGTCTATAGTATAGATGACGTCTATAGTATAGATGACGTCTATAGTATAGATGACGTCTATAGTATAGATGACGTCTATAGTATAGATGACGTCTATAGTATAGATGACGTCTATAGTATAGATGACGTCTATAGTATAGATGACGTCTATAGTATAGATGACGTCTATAGTATAGATGACGTCTATAGTATAGATGACGTCTATAGTATAGATGACGTCTATAGTATAGATGACGTCTATAGTATAGATGACGTCTATAGTATAGATGACGTCTATAGTATAGATGACGTCTATAGTAAAGATGACGTCTATAGTATAGATAACGTCTATAGTATAGATGACGTCTATAGTATAGATGACGTCTATTGCAGAGATGACGTCTATGGTATAGGTGACGTCTATAGTATAGATGACGTCTATAGAATAGGTGACGTCTATTGTATAGATGACGTCTATAGTATAGATGACGTCTATAGTATAGATGACGTCTATAGTATAGATGACGTCTATAGTATAGATGACGTCTATAGTATAGATGACGTCTATAGTATAGATGACGTCTATAGTATAGATGACGTCTATAGTATAGATGACGTCTATAGTATAGATGACGTCTATAGTATAGATGACGTCTATAGTATAGATGACGTCTATAGTATAGATGACGTCTATAGTATAGATGACGTCTATAGTATAGATGACGTCTATAGGATAGATGACGTCTATAGTATAGATGACGTCTATAGTATAGATGACGTCTATAGTAAAGATGACGTCTATAGTATAGATGACGTCTATAGTATAGATGACGTCTATAGTATAGATGACGTCTATAGTATGGATGACGTCTATAGTATGGATGACGTCTATAGTATAGATGACGTCTATAGTATGGATGACGTCTATAGTATGGATGACGTCTATAGTATAGATGACGTCTATAGTATAGATGACGTCTATAGTATAGATGACGTCTATAGTATAGATGACGTCTATAGTATAGATGACGTCTAAAGTATAGATGACGTCTATAGTATAGATGACGTCTATAGTATAGATGACGTCTATAGTATAGATGACGTCTATAGTATAGATGACGTCTATAGTATAGATGACGTCTATAGTATAGATGACGTCTATAGTATAGATGACGTCTATACTATAGACGTCATCTATAGTATAGTTACTATAGATACTATAGATTCTATAGATGACGTCTATAGTATAGATGACGTCTATAGTATAGATGACGTCTATAATATTGATGACGTCTATAGTATTGATGACGTCTATAGTATAGATGACGTCTATAGTATAGATGACGTCTATAGTATAGATGACGTCTATAGTATAGATGACGTCTATAGTATAGATGACGTCTATAGTATAGATGACGTCTATAGTATAGATGACGTCTATAGTATAGATGACGTCTATAGTATAGATGACGTCTATAGTATAGATGACGTCTATAGTATAGATGACGTCTATAGTATAGATGACGTCTATAGTATAGATGACGTCTATAGTATAGATGACGTCTATAGTATAGATGACGTCTATAGTATAGATGACGTCTATAGTATAGATGACGTCTATAGTATAGATGACGTCTATAGTATAGATGACGTCTATAGTATAGATGACGTCTATAGTATAGATGACGTCTATAGTATAGATGACGTCTATAGTATAGATGACGTCTATAGTATAGATGACGTCTATAGTATTGATGACGTCTATAGTATAGATGACGTCTATAATATAGATGACGTCTATAGAATAGATGACGTCTATAGTATTAATGACGTCTATAGTATAGATGACGTCTATAGTATAGATGACGTCTATAGTATAGATGACGTCTATAATATAGATGACGTCTATAGTATAGATGACGTCTATAGTATAGATGACGTCTATAGTATAGATGACGTCTATAGTATAGATGACGTCTATAGTATAGATGACGTCTATAGTATAGATGACGTCTATAGTATAGATGACGTCTATAGTATAGATGACGTCTATAGTATAGATGACGTCTATAGTATAGATGACGTCTATAGTATAGATGACGTCTATAGTATAGATGACGTCTATAGTATAGATGACGTCTATAGTATAGATGACGTCTATAGTATAGATGACGTCTATAGTATAGATGACGTCTATAGTATAGATGACGTCTATAGTATAGATGACGTCTATAGTATAGATGACGTCTATAGTATAGATGACGTCTATAGTATAGATGACGTCTATAGTATAGATGACGTCTATAGTATAGATGACGTCTATAGTATAGATGACGTCTATAGTATAGATGACGTCTATAGTATAGATGACGTCTATAGTATAGATGACGTCTATAGTATGGATGACGTCTATAGTATGGATGACGTCTATAGTATGGATGACGTCTATAGTATAGATGACGTCTATAGTATAGATGACGTCTATAGTATAGATGACGTCTATAGTATAGATGACGTCTATAGTATAGATGACGTCTATAGTATAGATGACGTCTATAGTATAGATGACGTCTAAAGTATAGATGACGTCTATAGTATAGATGACGTCTATACTATAGACGTCATCTATAGTATAGATACTATAGATACTATAGATTCTATAGATGACGTCTATAGTATAGATGACGTCTATAGTATAGATGACGTGTATAGTATAGATGACGTCTATAGTATAGATGACGTCTATAGTATAGATGACGTCTATAATATTGATGACGTCTATAGTATAGATGACGTCTATAGTATAGATGACGTCTATAGTATAGATGACGTCTATAGTATAGATGACGTCTATAGTATAGATGACGTCTATAGTATAGATGACGTCTATAGTATAGATGACGTCTATAGTATAGATGACGTCTATAGTATAGATGACGTCTATATTATAGATGACGTCTATAGTATAGATGACGTCTATAGTATAGATGACGTCTATAGTATAGATGACGTCTATAGTATAGATGACGTCTATAGTATAGATGACGTCTATATTATAGATGACGTCTATAGTATAGATGACGTCTATAGTATAGATGACGTCTATAGTATAGATGACGTCTATAGTAAAGATGACGTCTATAGTATAGATAACGTCTATAGTATAGATGACGTCTATAGTATAGATGACGTCTATAGCAGAGATGACGTCTATGGTATAGGTGACGTCTATAGTATAGATGACGTCTATAGAATAGGTGACGTCTATTGTATAGATGACGTCTATAGTATAGATGACATCTATAGTATAGATGACGTCTATAGTATAGATGACGTCTATAGTATAGATGACGTCTATAGTATAGATGACGTCTATAGTATAGATGACGTCTATAGTATAGATGACGTCTATAGTATAGATGACGTCTATAGTATAGATGACGTCTATAGTATAGATGACGTCTATAGTATAGATGACGTCTATAGTATAGATGACGTCTATAGTATAGATGACGTCTATAGTATAGATGACGTCTATATTATAGATGACGTCTATAGTATAGATGACGTCTATAGTATAGATGACGTCTATAGTATAGATGACGTCTATAGTAAAGATGACGTCTATAGTATAGATAACGTCTATAGTATAGATGACGTCTATAGTATAGATGACGTCTATTGCAGAGATGACGTCTATGGTATAGGTGACGTCTATAGTATAGATGACGTCTATAGAATAGGTGACGTCTATTGTATAGATGACGTCTATAGTATAGATGACGTCTATAGTATAGATGACGTCTATAGTATAGATGACGTCTATAGTATATATGACGTCTATAGTATAGATGACGTCTATAGTATATATGACGTCTATAGTATAGATGACGTCTATAGTATTGATGACGTCTATAGTATAGATGACGTCTATAGTATAGATGACGTCTATAGTATAGATGACGTCTATAGTATAGATGACGTCTATAGTACAGATGACGTCTATAGTATAGATGACGTCTATAGTATAGATGACGTCTATAGTACAGATGACGTCTATAGTATAGATGACGTCTATAGTATAGATGACGTCTATAGTATAGATGACGTCTATAGTATAGATGACGTCTATAGTATAGATGACGTCTATAGTATAGATGACGTCTATAGTATAGATGACGTCTATAGTATAGATGACGTCTATAGTATAAATGACGTCTATAGTATAGATGACGTCTATAGTATAGATGACGTCTATAGTATAGATGACGTCTATAGTATGGATGACGTCTATAGTATAGATGACGTCTATAGTATAGATGACGTCTATAGTATAGATGACGTCTATAGAATAGATGACGTCTATAGTATTAATGACGTCTATAATATAGATGACGTCTATAGTATAGATGACGTCTATAGTATAGATGACGTCTATAATATAGATGACGTCTATAGTATAGATGACGTCTATAGTATAGATGACGTCTATAGTATAGATGACGTCTATAGTATAGATGACGTCTATATTATAGATGACGTCTATAGTATAGATGACGTCTATAGTATAGATGACGTCTATAGTATAGATGACGTCTATTGCAGAGATGACGTCTATAGTATAGATGACGTCTATTGCAGAGATGACGTCTATAGTATAGATGACGTCTATTGCAGAGATGACGTCTATAGTATAGGTGACGTCTATAGTATAGATTACGTCTATAGTATAGATGACGTCTATAGTATAGATGACGTCTATAGTATAGATGACGTCTATAGTATAGATGACGTCTAAAGTATAGATGACGTCTATAGTATAGATGACGTCTATAGTATAGATGACGTCTATAGTATAGATGACGTCTATAGTATAGATGACGTCTATAGTATAGATGACGTCTATAGTATAGATGACGTCTATAGTATAGATGACGTCTATAGTATAGATGACGTCTATAGTAAAGATGACGTCTATAGCATAGATGACGTCTATAGTAAAGATGACGTCTATAGCATAGATGACGTCTATAGTATAGATGACGTCTATAGTATAGATGACGTCTATAGTATTGATGACGTCTATAGTATAGATGACGTCTATAGTATAGATGACGTCTATAGTATAGATGACGTCTATAGTATAGATGACGTCTATAGTATAGATGACGTCTATAGTATAGATGACGTCTATAGTATAGATGACGTCTATAGTATAGATGACGTCTATAGTATAGATGACGTCTATAGTATAGATGACGTCTATAGTATAGATGACGTCTATAGTATAGATGACGTCTATAGTATAGATGACGTCTATAGTATAGATGACGTCTATAGTATAGATGACGTCTATAGTATAGATGACGTCTATAGTATAGATGACGTCTATAGTATAGATGACGTCTATAGTATAGATGACGTCTATAGTATAGATGACGTCTATAGTATAGATGACGTCTATAGTATAGATGACGTCTACAGTATAGATGACGTCTATAGTATAGATGACGTCTATAGTATAGATGACGTCTATAGTATAGATGACGTCTATAGTATAGATGACGTCTATAGTATAGATGACGTCTATAGTATGGATGACGTCTATAGTATGGATGACGTCTATAGTATGGATGACGTCTATAGTATAGATGACGTCTATAGTATAGATGACGTCTATAGTATAGATGACGTCTATAGTATAGATGACGTCTATAGTATAGATGCCGTCTATAGTATAGATGACGTCTAAAGTATAGATGACGTCTAAAGTATAGATGACGTCTATAGTATAGATGACGTCTATACTATAGACGTCATCTATAGTATAGATACTATAGATACTATAGATTCTATAGATGACGTCTATAGTATAGATGACGTCTATAGTATAGATGACGTCTATAGTATAGATGACGTCTATAGTATAGATGACGTCTATAGTATAGATGACGTCTATAGTATAGATGACGTCTATAATATTGATGACGTCTATAGTATAGATGACGTCTATAGTATAGATGACGTCTATAGTATAGATGACGTCTATAGTATAGATGACGTCTATAGTATAGATGACGTCTATAGTATAGATGACGTCTATAGTATAGATGACGTCTATAGTATAGATGACGTCTATAGTATAGATGACGTCTATAGTATAGATGACGTCTATAGTATAGATGACGTCTATATTATAGATGACGTCTATAGTATAGATGACGTCTATAGTATAGATGACGTCTATAGTATAGATGACGTCTATAGTAAAGATGACGTCTATAGTATAGATAACGTCTATAGTATAGATGACGTCTATAGTATAGATGACGTCTATTGCAGAGATGACGTCTATGGTATAGGTGACGTCTATAGTATAGATGACGTCTATAGAATAGGTGACGTCTATTGTATAGATGACGTCTATAGTATAGATGACGTCTATAGTATAGATGACGTCTATAGTATAGATGACGTCTATAGTATAGATGACGTCTATAGTATAGATGACGTCTATAGTATAGATGACGTCTATAGTATAGATGACGTCTATATTATAGATGACGTCTATAGTATAGATGACGTCTATAGTATAGATGACGTCTATAGTATAGATGACGTCTATAGTAAAGATGACGTCTATAGTATAGATAACGTCTATAGTATAGATGACGTCTATAGTATAGATGACGTCTATTGCAGAGATGACGTCTATGGTATAGGTGACGTCTATAGTATAGATGACGTCTATAGAATAGGTGACGTCTATTGTATAGATGACGTCTATAGTATAGATGACGTCTATAGTATAGATGACGTCTATAGTATAGATGACGTCTATAGTATAGATGACGTCTATAGTATAGATGACGTCTATAGTATAGATGACGTCTATAGTATAGATGACGTCTATAGTATAGATGACGTCTATAGTATAGATGACGTCTATAGTATAGATGACGTCTATAGTATAGATGACGTCTATAGTATAGATGACGTCTATAGTATAGATGACGTCTATAATATAGGTGACGTCTATAGTATAGATGACGTCTATAGTGTAGATGACGTCTATAGTATTGATGACGTCTATAGTATAGATGACGTCTATAGCATAGATGACGTCTATAGTATAGATGACGTCTATAGTATAGATGACGTCTATAGTATAGATGACGTCTATAGTATAGATGACGTCTTTAGTATAGATGACGTCTATAGTATAGATGACGTCTATAGTATAGATGACGTCTATAGTATAGATGACGTCTATAGTATAGATGACGTCTATAGTATAGATGACGTCTATAGTATAGATGACGTCTATTGCAGAGATGACGTCTATAGTATAGGTGACGTCTATTGCAGAGATGACGTCTATAGTATAGATGACGTCTATTGCAGAGATGACGTCTATAGTATAGGTGACGTCTATAGTATAGATGACGTCTTTAGTTTAGATGACGTCTATAGTATAGATGACGTCTATAGTATAGATGAAGTCTATAGTATAGATGACGTCTATAGTATAGATGACGTCTATAGTAGAGATGATGTCTATAGCATAGATGACGTCCATAGTATAGATGACGTCCATAGTAAAGATAACGTCCATAGTATAGATGACGCCCATAGTATAGATGACGTCTATAGTATAGATGACGTCTATAGTATAGATGACGTCTATAGTATAGATGACGTCTATAGTATAGATGACGTCTATAGTATAGATGACGTCTATAGTATAGATGACGTCTATATTATAGATGACGTCTATAGTATAGATGACGTCTATAGTATAGATGACGTCTATAGTATAGATGACGTCTATAGTAAAGATGACGTCTATAGTATAGATAACGTCTATAGTATAGATGACGTCTATAGTATAGATGACGTCTATTGCAGAGATGACGTCTATGGTATAGGTGACGTCTATAGTATAGATGACGTCTATAGAATAGGTGACGTCTATTGTATAGATGACGTCTATAGTATAGATGACGTCTATAGTATAGATGACGTCTATAGTATAGATGACGTCTATAGTATATATGACGTCTATAGTATAGATGACGTCTATAGTATAGATGACGTCTATAGTATAGATGACGTCTATAGTATAGATGACGTCTATAGTATTGATGACGTCTATAGTATAGATGACGTCTATAGTATAGATGACGTCTATAGTATAGATGACGTCTATAGTATAGATGACGTCTATAGTATAGATGACGTCTATAGTATAGATGACGTCTATAGTACAGATGACGTCTATAGTATAGATGACGTCTATAGTATAGATGACGTCTATAGTATAGATGACGTCTATAGTATAGATGACGTCTATAGTATAGATGACGTCTATAGTATAGATGACGTCTATAGTATAGATGACGTCTATTGTATAGATGACGTCTATAGTATAGATGACGTCTATAGTATAGATGACGTCTATAGTATAGATGACGTCTATAGTATAGATGACGTCTATAGTATTGATGACGTCTATAGTATAGATGACGTCTATAGTATAGATGACGTCTATAGAATAGATGACGTCTATAGTATTAATGACGTCTATAGTATAGATGACGTCTATAGTATAGATGACGTCTATAGTATAGATGACGTCTATAATATAGATGACGTCTATAGTATAGATGACGTCTATAGTATAGATGACGTCTATAGTATAGATGACGTCTATAGTATAGATGACGTCTATAGTATAGATGACGTCTATAGTATAGATGACGTCTATTGCAGAGATGACGTCTATAGTATAGATGACGTCTATTGCAGAGATGACGACTATAGTATAGGTGACGTCTATAGTATAGATTACGTCTATAGTATAGATGACGTCTATAGTATAGATGACGTCTATAGTATAGATGACGTCTATAGTATAGATGACGTCTATAGTATAGATGACGTCTATAGTATAGATGACGTCTATAGTATAGATGACGTCTATAGTATAGATGACGTCTATAGTATAGATGACGTCTATAGTATAGATGACGTCTATAGTATAGATGACGTCTATAGTATAGATGACGTCTATAGTATAGATGACGTCTATAGTATAGATGACGTCTATAGTATAGATGACGTCTATAGTATAGATGACGTCTATAGTATAGATGACGTCTATAGTATAGATGACGTCTATAGTATAGATGACGTCTATAGTATAGATGACGTCTATAGTAAAGATGACGTCTATAGCATAGATGACGTCTATAGTAAAGATGACGTCTATAGCATAGATGACGTCTATAGTATAGATGACGTCTATAGTATAGATGACGTCTATAGTATAGATGACGTCTATAGTATAGATGACGTCTATAGTATAGATGACGTCTATAGTATAGATGACGTCTATAGTATAGATGACGTCTATAGTATAGATGACGTCTATAGTATAGATGACGTCTATAGTATAGATGACGTCTATAGTATAGATGACGTCTATAGTATAGATGACGTCTATAGTATAGATGACGTCTATAGTATAGATGACGTCTATAGTATAGATGACGTCTATAGTATAGATGACGTCTATAGTATAGATGACGTCTATAGTATAGATGACGTCTATAATATAGGTGACGTCTATAGTATAGATGACGTCTATAGTGTAGATGACGTCTATAGTATTGATGACGTCTATAGTATAGATGACGTCTATAGCATAGATGACGTCTATAGTATAGATGACGTCTATAGTATAGATGACGTCTATAGTATAGATGACGTCTATAGTATAGATGACGTCTATAGTATAGATGACGTCTTTAGTATAGATGACGTCTATAGTATAGATGACGTCTATAGTATAGATGACGTCTATAATATAGATGACGTCTATAGTATAGATGACGTCTATAGTATAGATGACGTCTATAGTATAGATGACGTCTATTGCAGAGATGACGTCTATAGTATAGGTGACGTCTATTGCAGAGATGACGTCTATAGTATAGATGACGTCTATTGCAGAGATGACGTCTATAGTATAGGTGACGTCTATAGTATAGATGACGTCTTTAGTTTAGATGACGTCTATAGTATAGATGACGTCTATAGTATAGATGAAGTCTATAGTATAGATGACGTCTATAGTATAGATGACGTCTATAGTAGAGATGATGTCTATAGCATAGATGACGTCCATAGTATAGATGACGTCCATAGTAAAGATAACGTCCATAGTATAGATGACGCCCATAGTATAGATGACGTCTATAGTATAGATGACGTCTATAGTATAGATGACGTCTATAGTATAGATGACGTCTATAGTATAGATGACGTCTATAGTATAGATGACGTCTATAGTATAGATGACGTCTATAGTATAGATGACGTCTATAGTATAGATGACGTCTATAGTATAGATGACGTCTATATTATAGATGACGTCTATAGTATAGATGACGTCTATAGTATAGATGACGTCTATAGTATAGATGACGTCTATAGTAAAGATGACGTCTATAGTATAGATAACGTCTATAGTATAGATGACGTCTATAGTATAGATGACGTCTATTGCAGAGATGACGTCTATGGTATAGGTGACGTCTATGGTATAGGTGACGTCTATAGTATAGATGACGTCTATAGAATAGGTGACGTCTATTGTGTAGATGACGTCTATAGTATAGATGACGTCTATAGTATAGATGACGTCTATAGTATAGATGACGTCTATAGTATATATGACGTCTATAGTATAGATGACGTCTATAGTATAGATGACGTCTATAGTATAGATGACGTCTATAGTATAGATGACGTCTATAGTATTGATGACGTCTATAGTATAGATGACGTCTATAGTATAGATGACGTCTATAGTATAGATGACGTCTATAGTATAGATGACGTCTATAGTATAGATGACGTCTATAGTATAGATGACGTCTATAGTATAGATGACGTCTATAGTATAGATGACGTCTATAGTATAGATGACGTCTATAGTATAGATGACGTCTATAGTATAGATGACGTCTATAGTATAGATGACGTCTATAGTATAGATGACGTCTATAGTATAGATGACGTCTATAGTATAAATGACGTCTATAGTATAGATGACGTCTATAGTATTGATGACGTCTATAGTATAGATGACGTCTATAGCATAGATGACGTCTATAGAATAGATGACGTCTATAGTATTAATGACGTCTATAGTATAGATGACGTCTATAGTATAGATGACGTCTATAGTATAGATGACGTCTATAATATAGATGACGTCTATAGTATAGATGACGTCTATAGTATAGATGACGTCTATAGTATAGATGACGTCTATAGTATAGATGACGTCTATAGTATAGATGACGTCTATAGTATAGATGACGTCTATAGTATAGATGACGTCTATTGCAGAGATGACGTCTATAGTATAGATGACGTCTATTGCAGAGATGACGTCTATAGTATAGATGACGTCTATTGCAGAGATGACGTCTATAGTATAGGTGACGTCTATAGTATAGATTACGTCTATAGTATAGATGACGTCTATAGTATAGATGACGTCTATAGTATAGATGACGTCTATAGTATAGATGACGTCTATAGTATAGATGACGTCTATAGTATAGATGACGTCTATAGTATAGATGACGTCTATAGTATAGATGACGTCTATAGTATAGATGACGTCTATAGTATAGATGACGTCTATAGTATAGATGACGTCTATAGTATAGATGACGTCTATAGTATAGATGACGTCTATAGTATAGATGACGTCTATAGTATAGATGACGTCTATAGTATAGATGACGTCTATAGTAAGATGACGTCTATAGCATAGATGACGTCTATAGTAAAGATGACGTCTATAGCATAGATGACGTCTATAGTATAGATGACGTCTATAGTATAGATGACGTCTATAGTATTGATGACGTCTATAGTATAGATGACGTCTATAGTATAAATGACGTCTATAGTATAGATGACGTCTATAGTATAGATGACGTCTATAGTATAGATGACGTCTATAGTATAGATGACGTCTATAGTATAGATGACGTCTATAGTATAGATGACGTCTATAGTATAGATGACGTCTATAGTATAGATGACGTCTATAGTATAGATGACGTCTATAGTATAGATGACGTCTATTAGTATAGATGACGTCTATAGTATAGATGACGTCCTATAGTATAGATGACGTCTATAGTACAGATGACGTCTATAGTATAGATGACGTCTATAGTATAGATGACGTCTATAGTATAGATGACGTCTATAGTATAGATGACGTCTATAGTATAGATGACGTCTATAGTATAGATGACGTCTATAGTATAGATGACGTCTATAGTATAGATGACGTCTATAGTATAGATGACGTCTATAGTATAGATGACGTCTATAGTATAGATGACGTCTATAGTATAGATGACGTCTATAGTATAGATGACGTCTTTAGTATAGATGACGTCTATAGTATAGATGACGTCTATAGTATAGATGACGTCTATAGTATAGATGACGTCTATAGTATAGATGACGTCTATAGTACAGATGACGTCTATAGTATAGATGACGTCTATAGTATAGATGACGTCTATAGTATAGATGACGTCTATAGTATAGATGACGTCTATAGTATAGATGACGTCTATAGTATAGATGACGTCTATAGTATAGATGACGTCTATAGTATAGATGACGTCTATAGTATAGATGACGTCTATAGTATAGATGACGTCTATAGTATAGATGACGTCTATAGTATAGATGACGTCTTTAGTATAGATGACGTCTATAGTATAGATGACGTCTATAGTATAGATGACGTCTATAGTATAGATGACGTCTATAGTACAGATGACGTCTATAGTATAGATGACGTCTATAGTATAGATGACGTCTATAGTATAGATGACGTCTATAGTATAGATGACGTCTATAGTATAGATGACGTCTATAGTATAGATGACGTCTATAGTATAGATGACGTCTATAGTATAGATGACGTCTATAGTATAGATGACGTCTATAGTATAGATGACGTCTATAGTATAGATGACGTCTATAGTATAGATGACGTCTATAGTATAGATGACGTCTATAGTATAGATGACGTCTATAGTATAGATGACGTCTATAGTATAGATGACGTCTATAGTATAGATGACGTCTATAGTATAGATGACGTCTATGGTATAGATGACGTCTATAGTATAAATGACGTCTATAGTATAGATGACGTCTATAGTATTGATGACGTCTATAGTATAGATGACGTCTATAGCAATAGATGACGTCTATAGAATAGATGACGTCTATAGTATTAATGACGTCTATAGTATAGATGACGTCTATAGTATAGATGACGTCTATAGTATAGATGACGTCTATAATATAGATGACGTCTATAGTATAGATGACGTCTATAGTATAGATGACGTCTATAGTATAGATGACGTCTATAGTATAGATGACGTCTATAGTATAGATGACGTCTATAGTATAGATGACGTCTATAGTATAGATGACGTCTATTGCAGAGATGACGTCTATAGTATAGATGACGTCTATTGCAGAGATGACGTCTATAGTATAGATGACGTCTATTGCAGAGATGACGTCTATAGTATAGGTGACGTCTATAGTATAGATTACGTCTATAGTATAGATGACGTCTATAGTATAGATGACGTCTATAGTATAGATGACGTCTATAGTATAGATGACGTCTATAGTATAGATGACGTCTATAGTATAGATGACGTCTATAGTATAGATGACGTCTATAGTATAGATGACGTCTATAGTATAGATGACGTCTATAGTATAGATGACGTCTATAGTATAGATGACGTCTATAGTATAGATGACGTCTATAGTATAGATGACGTCTATAGTATAGATGACGTCTATAGTATAGATGACGTCTATAGTATAGATGACGTCTATAGTATAGATGACGTCTATAGTATAGATGACGTCTATAGTATAGATGACGTCTATAGTATAGATGACGTCTATAGTATAGATGACGTCTATAGTATAGATGACGTCTATAGTAAAGATGACGTCTATAGCATAGATGACGTCTATAGTAAAGATGACGTCTATAGTAAAGATGACGTCTATAGCATAGATGACGTCTATAGTATAGATGACGTCTATAGTATAGATGACGTCTATAGTATTGATGACGTCTATAGTATAGATGACGTCTATAGTATAGATGACGTCTATAGTATAGATGACGTCTATAGTATAGATGACGTCTATAGTATAGATGACGTCTATAGTATAGATGACGTCTATAGTATAGATGACGTCTATAGTATAGATGACGTCTATAGTATACATGACGTCTATAGTATAGATGACGTCTATAGTATAGATGACGTCTATAGTATAGATGACGTCTATAGTATAGATGACGTCTATAGTACAGATGACGTCTATAGTATAGATGACGTCTATAGTATAGATGACGTCTATAGTATAGATGACGTCTATAGTATAGATGACGTCTATAGTATAGATGACGTCTATAGTATAGATGACGTCTATAGTATAGATGACGTCTATAGTATAGAATACGTCTATAGTATAGATGACGTCTATAGTATAGATGACGTCTATAGTATAGATGACGTCTATAGTATAGATGACGTCTATAGTATAGATGACGTCTATAGTATAGATGACGTCTATAGTATAGATGACGTCTTTAGTATAGATGACGTCTATAGTATAGATGACGTCTATAGTATAGATGACGTCTATAGTATAGATGACGTCTATAGTATAGATGACGTCTATAGTATAGATGACGTCTATAGTATAGATGACGTCTATAGTATAGATGACGTCTATAGTATAGATGACGTCTATAGTATAGATGACGTCTATAGTATAGATGACGTCTATAGTATAGATGACGTCTATAGTATTGATGACGTCTATAGTATAGATGACGTCTATAGAATAGATGACGTCTATAGTATTAATGACGTCTATAGTATAGATGACGTCTATAGTATAGATGACGTCTATAGTATAGATGACGTCTATAATATAGATGACGTCTATAGTATAGATGACGTCTATAGTATAGATGACGTCTATAGTATAGATGACGTCTATAGTATAGATGACGTCTATAGTATAGATGACGTCTATAGTATAGATGACGTCTATAGTATAGATGACGTCTATAGTATAGATGACGTCTATAGTATAGATGACGTCTATAGTATAGATGACGTCTATAGTATAGATGACGTCTATAGTATAGATGACGTCTATAGTATAGATGACGTCTATAGTATAGATGACGTCTATAGTATAGATGACGTCTATAGTATAGATGACGTCTATAGTATAGATGACGTCTATAGTATAGATGACGTCTATAGTATAGATGACGTCTATAGTATAGATGACGTCTATAGTATAGATGACGTCTATAGTATAGATGACGTCTATAGTATAGATGACGTCTATAGTATAGATGACGTCTATAGTATAGATGACGTCTATAGTATAGATGACGTCTATAGTATAGATGACGTCTATAGTATAGATGACGTCTATAGTATAGATGACGTCTATAGTATAGATGACGTCTATAGTATAGATGACGTCTATAGTATAGATGACGTCTATAGAATAGATGACGTCTATAGTATTAATGACGTCTATAGTATAGATGACGTCTATAGTATAGATGACGTCTATAGTATAGATGACGTCTATAATATAGATGACGTCTATAGTATAGATGACGTCTATAGTATAGATGACGTCTATAGTATAGATGACGTCTATAGTATAGATGACGTCTATAGTATAGATGACGTCTATAGTATAGATGACGTCTATAGTATAGATGACGTCTATTGCAGAGATGACGTCTATAGTATAGATGACGTCTATTGCAGAGATGACGTCTATAGTATAGATGACGTCTATTGCAGAGATGACGTCTATAGTATAGGTGACGTCTATAGTATAGATGACGTCTATAGTATAGATGACGTCTATAGTATAGATGACGTCTATAGTATAGATGACGTCTATAGTATAGATGACGTCTATAGTATAGATGACGTCTATAGTATAGATGACGTCTATAGTATAGATGACGTCTATAGTATAGATGACGTCTATAGTATAGATGACGTCTATAGTATAGATGACGTCTATAGTATAGATGACGTCTATAGTATAGATGACGTCTATAGTATAGATGACGTCTATAGTATAGATGACGTCTATAGTATAGATGACGTCTATAGTATAGATGACGTCTATAGTATAGATGACGTCTATAGTATAGATGACGTCTATAGTATAGATGACGTCTATAGTAAAGATGACGTCTATAGCATAGATGACGTCTATAGCATAGATGACGTCTATAGTATAGATGACGTTTATAGTATTGATGACGTCTATAGTATAGATGACGTCTATAGTATAGATGACGTCTATAGTATAGATGACGTCTATAGTATAGATGACGTCTATAGTATAGATGACGTCTATAGTATAGATGACGTCTATAGTATAGATGACGTCTATAGTATAGATGACGTCTATAGTATAGATGACGTCTATAGTATAGATGACGTCTATAGTATAGATGACGTCTATAGTATAGATGACGTCTATAGTATAGATGACGTCTATAGTATAGATGACGTCTATAGTATAGATGACGTCTATAGTATAGATGACGTCTACAGTATAGATGACGTCTATAGTATAGATGACGTCTATAGTATAGATGACGTCTATAGTATAGATGACGTCTATAGTATAGATGACGTCTATAGTATAGATGACGTCTATAGTATAGATGACGTCTATAGTATGGATGACGTCTATAGTATGGATGACGTCTATAGTATGGATGACGTCTATAGTATGGATGACGTCTATAGTATAGATGACGTCTATAGTATAGATGACGTCTATAGTATAGATGACGTCTATAGTATAGATGACGTCTATAGTATAGATGACGTCTATAGTATAGATGACGTCTATAGTATAGATGACGTCTAAAGTATAGATGACGTCTAAAGTATAGATGACGTCTATAGTATAGATGACGTCTATACTATAGACGTCATCTATAGCATAGATACTATAGATACTATAGATTCTATAGATGACGTCTATAGTATAGATGACGTCTATAGTATAGATGACGTCTATAGTATAGATGACGTCTATAGTATAGATGACGTCTATAGTATAGATGACGTCTATAGTATAGATGACGTCTATAGAATAGGTGACGTCTATTGTATAGATGACGTCTATAGTATAGATGACGTCTATAGTATAGATGACGTCTATAGTATAGATGACGTCTATAGTATAGATGACGTCTATAGTATAGATGACGTCTATAGTATAGATGACGTCTATAGTATAGATGACGTCTATAGTATAGATGACGTCTATAGTATAGATGACGTCTATATTATAGATGACGTCTATAGTATAGATGACGTCTATAGTATAGATGACGTCTATAGTATAGATGACGTCTATAGTAAAGATGACGTCTATAGTATAGATAACGTCTATAGTATAGATGACGTCTATAGTATAGATGACGTCTATTGCAGAGATGACGTCTATGGTATAGGTGACGTCTATAGTATAGATGACGTCTATAGAATAGGTGACGTCTATTGTATAGATGACGTCTATAGTATAGATGACGTCTATAGTTTAGATGACGTCTATAGTATAGATGACGTCTATAGTATAGATGACGTCTATAGTATAGATGACGTCTATAGTATAGATGACGTCTATAGTATAGATGACGTCTATAGTATAGATGACGTCTATAGTATAGATGACGTCTATAGTATAGATGACGTCTATAGTATAGATGACGTCTATAGTATAGATGACGTCTATAATATAGGTGACGTCTATAGTATAGATGACGTCTATAGTGTAGATGACGTCTATAGTATTGATGACGTCTATAGTATAGATGACGTCTATAGCATAGATGACGTCTATAGTATAGATGACGTCTATAGTATAGATGACGTCTATAGTATAGATGACGTCTATAGTATAGATGACGTCTATAGTATAGATGACGTCTTTAGTATAGATGACGTCTATAGTATAGATGACGTCTATAGTATAGATGACGTCTATAGTATAGATGACGTCTATAGTATAGATGACGTCTATAGTATAGATGACGTCTATAGTATAGATGACGTCTATTGCAGAGATGACGTCTATAGTATAGGTGACGTCTATTGCAGAGATGACGTCTATAGTATAGATGACGTCTATTGCAGAGATGACGTCTATAGTATAGGTGACGTCTATAGTATAGATGACGTCTTTAGTTTAGATGACGTCTATAGTATAGATGACGTCTATAGTATAGATGAAGTCTATAGTATAGATGACGTCTATAGTATAGATGACGTCTATAGTAGAGATGATGTCTATAGCATAGATGACGTCCATAGTATAGATGACGTCCATAGTAAAGATAACGTCCATAGTATAGATGACGCCCATAGTATAGATGACGTCTATAGTATAGATGACGTCTATAGTATAGATGACGTCTATAGTATAGATGACGTCTATAGTATAGATGACGTCTATAGTATAGATGACGTCTATAGTATAGATGACGTCTATAGTATAGATGACGTCTATAGTATAGATGACGTCTATAGTATTGATGACGTCTATAGTATTGATGACGTCTATAGTATATTTGACGTCTATAGAATAGATGACGTCTATAGTATTAATGACGTCTATAGTATTAATGACGTCTATAGTATTGATAACGTCTATAGTATAGATGACGTCTATAGTATAGATGACGTCTTTAATATAGATTACGTCTATAGTATAGATGACGTCTATAGTATAGATGACGTCTATAATATAGATGACGTCTATAATATAGATGACGTCTATAGTATAGATGACGTCTATAGTATAGATGACGTCTATAGTATAGATGACGTCTATAGTATAGATGACGTCTATAGTATAGATGACGTCTATAGTATAGATGACGTCTATAGTATAGATGACGTCTATAGTATAGATGACGTCTATAGTATAGATGACGTCTATAGTATAGATGACGTCTATAGTATAGATGACGTCTATAGTATAGATGACATCTATAGTATAGATGACGTCTATAGTATAGATGACGTCTATAATATAGATGACGTCTATAGTATAGATGACGTCTTTAGTATAGATGACGTCTATAGTATAGATGACGTCTATTGCAGAGATGACGTCTATAGTATAGATGACGTCTATTGCAGAGATGACGTCTATAGTATAGATGACGTCTATTGCAGAGATGACGTCTATAGTATAGGTGACGTCTATAGTATAGATGACGTCTATAGTATAGATGACGTCTATAGTATAGATGACGTCTATAGTATAGATGACGTCTATAGTATAGATGACGTCTATAGTATAGATGACGTCTATAGTATAGATGACGTCTATAGTATAGATGACGTCTATAGTATAGATGACGTCTATAGTATAGATGATGTCTATAGTATAGATGACGTCTATAGTATAGATGACGTCTATAGTATAGATGACGTCTATAGTATAGATGACGTCTATAGTATAGATGACGTCTATAGTATGGATGACGTCTATAGTATGGATGACGTCTATAGTATAGATTACGTCTATAGTATAGATGACGTCTATAGTATGGATGACGTCTATAGTATAGATTACGTCTATAGTATAGATTACGTCTATAGTATAGATGACGTCTATAGTATAGATGACGTCTATAGTATAGATGACGTCTATAGTATAGATGACGTCTATAGTATAGATGACGTCTATAGTATAGATGACGTCTATAGTATAAATGACGTCTATAGTATAGATGACGTCTATAGTATAGATGACGTCTTAAGTATAGATGACGTCTATAGTATAGATTACGTCTATAGTATAGATGACGTCTATAGTATAGATGACTTCTATACTATAGACGTCATCTATAGTATAGATACTATAGATACTATAGATACTATAGATACTATAGATACTATAGATACTATAGATACTATAGATACTATAGATACTATAGATACTATAGATGACGTCTATAGTATAGATGACGTCTATAGTATAGATGACGTCTATAGTACAGATGATGTCTATAGTATAGATGACATCTATAGTAGAGATGATGTCTATAGCATAGATGACGTCCATAGTATAGATGACGTCCATAGTAAAGATAACGTCCATAGTATAGATGACGCCCATAGTATAGATGACGTCTATAGTATAGATGACGTCTATAGTATAGATGACGTCTATAGTATAGATGACGTCTATAGTATAGATGACGTCTATAGTATAGATGACGTCTATAGTATAGATGACGTCTATAGAATAGATGACGTCTATAGTATTGATGACGTCTATAGTATTGATGACGTCTATAGTATAGATGACGTCTATAGTATAGATGACGTCTATAGAATAGATGACGTCTATAGTATTAATGACGTCTATAATATAGGTGACGTCTATAGTATAGATGACGTCTATAGTATAGATGACGTCTATAGTATTGATGACGTCTATAGTATTGATGACGTCTATAGTATAGATGACGTCTATAGTATAGATGACGTCTATAGAATAGATGACGTCTATAGTATTAATGACGTCTATAATATAGGTGACGTCTATAGTATAGATGACGTCTATAGTGTAGATGACGTCTATAGTATAGATGACGTCTATAGAATAGATGACGTCTATAGTATTAATGACGTCTATAATATAGGTGACGTCTATAGTATAGATGACGTCTATAGTGTAGATGACGTCAATAGTATTGATGACGTCTATAGTATAGATGACGTCTATAATATAGGTGACGTCTATAGTATAGATGACGTCTATAGTGTAGATGACGTCTATAGTATTGATGACGTCTATAGTATAGATGACGTCTATAGCATAGATGACGTCTATAGTATAGATGACGTCTATAGTATAGATGACGTCTATAGTATAGATGACGTCTATAGTATAGATGACGTCTATAGTAAAGATGACGTCTATAGTATAGATGACGTCTATAGTATAGATGACGTCTATAGTATAGATGACGTCTATAGTATAGATGACGTCTATAGTATAGGTGACGTCTATAGTATAGATGACGTCTATAGTATAGATGACGTCTATAGTATAGATGACGTCTATAGTATAGATGACGTCTATAGTATAGATGACGTCTATAGTATAGATGACGTCTATAGTATAGATGACGTCTATAGTATAGATGACGTCTATAGTATAGATGACGTCTATAGTATAGATGACGTCTATAGTTTAGATGACGTCTATAGTATAGATGACGTCTATAGTTTAGATGACGTCTATAGTATAGATGACGTCTATAGTATAGATGACGTCTATAGTATAGATGACGTCTATAGTATAGATGACGTCTATAGTATAGATGACGTCTATAGCATAGATGACGTCTATAGCATAGATGACGTCTATAGTATAGATGACGTCTATAGTAAAGATGACGTCTATAGTATAGATGACGTCTATAGTATAGATGACGTCTATAGTATAGATGACGTCTATAGTATAGATGACGTCTATAGTATAGATGACGTCTATAGTATAGATGACGTCTATAGTATAGATGACGTCTATAGTATAGATGACGTCTGTAGTATAGATGACGTCTATAGTATAGATGACGTCTATAGTATAGATGACGTCTATAGTATAGATGACGTCTATAGTATAGATGACGTCTATAGTATAGATGACGTCTATAGTATAAATGACGTCTATAGTATAGATGACGTCTATAGTATAAATGACGTCTATAGTATAGATGACGTCTATAGTATAGATGACGTCTATAGTATTGATGACGTCTACAGTATTGATGACGTCTATAGTATAGATGACGTCTATAGTATAGATGACGTCTATAGTATAGATGACGTCTATAGTATAGATGATGTCTATAGTATAGATGACGTCTATAGTATAGATGACGTCTATAGTATAGATGACGTCTATAGTATAGATGACGTCTATAGTATAGATGACGTCTATAGTATAGATGACGTCTATAGTATGGATGACGTCTATAGTATGGATGACGTCTATAGTATAGATTACGTCTATAGTATAGATGACGTCTATAGTATGGATGACGTCTATAGTATAGATTACGTCTATAGTATAGATTACGTCTATAGTATAGATGACGTCTATAGTATAGATGACGTCTATAGTATAGATGACGTCTATAGTATAAATGACGTCTATAGTATAGATGACGTCTATAGTATAGATGACGTCTTAAGTATAGATGACGTCTATAGTATAGATTACGTCTATAGTATAGATGACGTCTATAGTATAGATGACGTCTATACTATAGACGTCATCTATAGTATAGATACTATAGATACTATAGATACTATAGATACTATAGATACTATAGATACTATAGATACTATAGATACTATAGATACTATAGATACTATAGATACTATAGATGACGTCTATAGTATAGATGACGTCTATAGTATAGATGACGTCTATAGTACAGATGATGTCTATAGTATAGATGACGTCTATAGTAGAGATGATGTCTATAGCATAGATGACGTCCATAGTATAGATGACGTCCATAGTAAAGATAACGTCCATAGTATAGATGACGCCCATAGTATAGATGACGTCTATAGTATAGATGACGTCTATAGTATAGATGACGTCTATAGTATAGATGACGTCTATAGTATAGATGACGTCTATAGTATAGATGACGTCTATAGAATAGATGACGTCTATAGTATTGATGACGTCTATAGTATTGATGACGTCTATAGTATAGATGACGTCTATAGTATAGATGACGTCTATAGTATAGATGACGTCTATAGAATAGATGACGTCTATAGTATTAATGACGTCTATAATATAGGTGACGTCTATAGTATAGATGACGTCTATAGTATAGATGACGTCTATAGTATTGATGACGTCTATAGTATTGATGACGTCTATAGTATAGATGACGTCTATAGTATAGATGACGTCTATAGAATAGATGACGTCTATAGTATTAATGACGTCTATAATATAGGTGACGTCTATAGTATAGATGACGTCTATAGTGTAGATGACGTCTATAGTATAGATGACGTCTATAGAATAGATGACGTCTATAGTATTAATGACGTCTATAATATAGGTGACGTCTATAGTATAGATGACGTCTATAGTGTAGATGACGTCAATAGTATTGATGACGTCTATAGTATAGATGACGTCTATAATATAGGTGACGTCTATAGTATAGATGACGTCTATAGTGTAGATGACGTCTATAGTATTGATGACGTCTATAGTATAGATGACGTCTATAGCATAGATGACGTCTATAGTATAGATGACGTCTATAGTATAGATGACGTCTATAGTATAGATGACGTCTATAGTATAGATGACGTCTATAGTAAAGATGACGTCTATAGTATAGATGACGTCTATAGTATAGATGACGTCTATAGTATAGATGACGTCTATAGTATAGATGACGTCTATAGTATAGATGACGTCTATAGTATAGGTGACGTCTATAGTATAGATGACGTCTATAGTATAGATGACGTCTATAGTATAGATGACGTCTATAGTATAGATGACGTCTATAGTATAGATGACGTCTATTGTATAGATGACGTCTATAGTATAGATGACGTCTATAGTATAGATGACGTCTATAGTATAGATGACGTCTATAGTATAGATGACGTCTATAGTTTAGATGACGTCTATAGTATAGATGACGTCTATAGTTTAGATGACGTCTATAGTATAGATGACGTCTATAGTATAGATGACGTCTATAGTATAGATGACGTCTATAGTATAGATGACGTCTATAGTATAGATGACGTCTATAGCATAGATGACGTCTATAGCATAGATGACGTCTATAGTATAGATGACGTCTATAGTAAAGATGACGTCTATAGTATAGATGACGTCTATAGTATAGATGACGTCTATAGTATAGATGACGTCTATAGTATAGATGACGTCTATAGTATAGATGACGTCTATAGTATAGATGACGTCTATAGTATAGATGACGTCTATAGTATAGATGACGTCTGTAGTATAGATGACGTCTATAGTATAGATGACGTCTATAGTATAGATGACGTCTATAGTATAGATGACGTCTATAGTATAGATGACGTCTATAGTATAAATGACGTCTATAGTATAGATGACGTCTATAGTATAAATGACGTCTATAGTATAGATGACGTCTATAGTATAGATGACGTCTATAGTATTGATGACGTCTACAGTATTGATGACGTCTATAGTATAGATGACGTCTATAGTATTGATGACGTCTATAGTATAGATGACGTCTATAGTATAGATGACGTCTATAGTATAGATGACGTCTATAGTATAGATGACGTCTATAGTATTGATGACGTCTATAGTATAGATGACGTCTATAGTATAGATGACGTCTATAGTATTGATGACGTCTATAGTATAAATGACGTCTATAGTATAGATGACGTCTATAGTATAGATGACGTCTTAAGTATAGATGACGTCTATAGTATAGATGACGTCTATAATATAGATGACGTCTATAGTATAGATGACGTCTTTAGTATAGATGACGTCTATAGTATAGATGACGTCTATTGCAGAGATGACGTCTATAGTATAGATGACGTCTATTGCAGAGATGACGTCTATAGTATAGATGACGTCTATTGCAGAGATGACGTCTATAGTATAGATGACGTCTATTGCAGAGATGACGTCTATAGTATAGGTGACGTCTATAGTATAGATGACGTCTATAGTATAGATGACGTCTATAGTATAGATGACGTCTATAGTATAGATGACGTCTATAGTATAGATGATGTCTATAGTATAGATGACGTCTATAGTATAGATGACGTCTATAGTATAGATGACGTCTATAGTATAGATGACGTCTATAGTATAGATGACGTCTATAGTATGGATGACGTCTATAGTATGGATGACGTCTATAGTATAGATTACGTCTATAGAATAGATGACGTCTATAGTATGGATGACGTCTATAGTATAGATTACGTCTATAGTATAGATTACGTCTATAGTATAGATGACGTCTATAGTATAGATGACGTCTATAGTATAGATGACGTCTATAGTATAGATGACGTCTATAGTATAAATGACGTCTATAGTATAGATGACGTCTATAGTATAGATGACGTCTTAAGTATAGATGACGTCTATAGTATAGATTACGTCTATAGTATAGTATAGTACTATAGATACTATAGATACTATAGATACTATAGATACTATAGATACTATAGATGACGTCTATAGTATAGATGACGTCTATAGTATAGATGACGTCTATAGTACAGATGATGTCTATAGTATAGATGACGTCTATAGTAGAGATGATGTCTATAGCATAGATGACGTCCATAGTATAGATGACGTCCATAGTAAAGATAACGTCCATAGTATAGATGACGCCCATAGTATAGATGACGTCTATAGTATAGATGACGTCTATAGTATAGATGACGTCTATAGTATAGATGACGTCTATAGTATAGATGACGTCTATAGTTTAGATGACGTCTATAGTATAGATGACGTCTATAGTATAGATGACGTCTATAGTATTGATGACGTCTATAGTATTGATGACGTCTATAGTATAGATGACGTCTATAGTATAGATGACGTCTATAGAATAGATGACGTCTATAGTATTAATGACGTCTATAATATAGGTGACGTCTATAGTATAGATGACGTCTATAGTGTAGATGACGTCTATAGTATTGATGACGTCTATAGTATAGATGACGTCTATAGTATAGATGACGTCTATAGTATTGATGACGTCTATAGTATTGATGACGTCTATAGTATAGATGACGTCTATAGTATAGATGACGTCTATAGAATAGATGACGTCTATAGTATTAATGACGTCTATAATATAGGTGACGTCTATAGTATAGATGACGTCTATAGTGTAGATGACGTCTATAGTATAGATGACGTCTATAGAATAGATGACGTCTATAGTATTAATGACGTCTATAATATAGGTGACGTCTATAGTATAGATGACGTCTATAGTGTAGATGACGTCAATAGTATTGATGACGTCTATAGTATAGATGACGTCTATAATATAGGTGACGTCTATAGTATAGATGACGTCTATAGTGTAGATGACGTCTATAGTATTGATGACGTCTATAGTATAGATGACGTCTATAGCATAGATGACGTCTATAGTATAGATGACGTCTATAGTATAGATGATGTCTATAGTATAGATGACGTCTATAGTATAGATGACGTCTATAGTAAAGATGACGTCTATAGTATAGATGACGTCTATAGTATAGATGACGTCTATAGTATAGATGACGTCTATAGTATAGATGACGTCTATAGTATAGGTGACGTCTATAGTATAGATGACGTCTATAGTATAGATGACGTCTATAGTATAGATGACGTCTATAGTATAGATGACGTCTATAGTATAGATGACGTCTATAGTATAGATGACGTCTATAGTATAGATGACGTCTATTGTATAGATGACGTCTATAGTATAGATGACGTCTATAGTATAGATGACGTCTATAGTATAGATGACGTCTATAGTTTAGATGACGTCTATAGTATAGATGACGTCTATAGTATAGATGACGTCTATAGTATAGATGACGTCTATAGTATAGATGACGTCTATAGTATAGATGACGTCTGTAGTATAGATGACGTCTATAGTATAGATGACGTCTATAGCATAGATGACGTCTATAGCATAGATGACGTCTATAGTATAGATGACGTCTATAGTAAAGATGACGTCTATAGTAAAGATGACGTCTATAGTATAGATGACGTCTATAGTATAGATCACGTCTATAGTATAGATGACGTCTATAGTATAGATGACGTCTATAGTATAGATGACGTCTATAGTATAGATGACGTCTGTAGTATAGATGACGTCTATAGTATAGATGACGTCTATAGTATAGATGACGTCTATAGTATAGATGACGTCTATAGTATAGATGACGTCTATAGTATAAATGACGTCTATAGTATAGATGACGTCTATAGTATAAATGACGTCTATAGTATAGATGACGTCTATAGTATAGATGACGTCTATAGTATAGATGACGTCTATAGTATTGATGACGTCTACAGTATTGATGACGTCTATAGTATAGATGACGTCTATAGTATTGATGACGTCTATAGTATAGATGACGTCTATAGTATAGATGACGTCTATAGTATAGATGACGTCTATAGTATAGATGACGTCTATAGTATTGATGACGTCTATAGTATAGATGACGTCTATAGTATAGATGACGTCTATAGTATTGATGACGTCTATAGTATAGATGACGTCTATAGTATTGATGACGTCTATAGTATTGATGACGCCTATAGTATAGATGACGTCTATAGTATAGATGACGTCTATAGTATAGATGACGTCTTTAGTTTAGATGACGTCTATAGTATAGATGACGTCTATAGTATAGATGAAGTCTATAGTATAGATGACGTCTATAGTATAGATGACGTCTATAGTATAGATGACGTCTATAGTATAGATGACGTCTATAGTATAGATGACGTCTATAGTATAGATGACGTCTATAGTATAGATGACGTCTGTAGTATAGATGACGTCTATAGTATAGATGACGTCTATAGTATAGATGACGTCTATAGTATAGATGACGTCTATAGTATAGATGACGTCTATAGTATAGATGACGTCTATAGTATAAATGACGTCTATAGTATAGATGACGTCTATAGTATAAATGACGTCTATAGTATAGATGACGTCTATAGTATAGATGACGTCTATAGTATAGATGACGTCTATAGTATTGATGACGTCTACAGTATTGATGACGTCTATAGTATAGATGACGTCTATAGTATTGATGACGTCTATAGTATAGATGACGTCTATAGTATAGATGACGTCTATAGTATAGATGACGTCTATAGTATAGATGACGTCTATAGTATAGATGACGTCTATAGTATTGATGACGTCTATAGTATAGATGACGTCTATAGTATAGATGACGTCTATAGTATTGATGACGTCTATAGTATAGATGACGTCTATAGTATTGATGACGTCTATAGTATTGATGACGTCTATAGTATAGATGACGTCTATAGTATAGATGACGTCTATAGTATAGATGACGTCTTTAGTTTAGATGACGTCTATAGTATAGATGACGTCTATAGTATAGATGAAGTCTATAGTATAGATGACGTCTATAGTATAGATGACGTCTATAGTAGAGATGATGTCTATAGCATAGATGACGTCCATAGTATAGATGACGTCCATAGTAAAGATAACGTCCATAGTATAGATGACGCCCATAGTATAGATGACGTCTATAGTATAGATGACGTCTATAGTATAGATGACGTCTATAGTATAGATGACGTCTATAGTATAGATGACGTCTATAGTATAGATGACGTCTATAGTATAGATGACGTCTATAGTATAGATGACGTCTATAGTATAGATGACGTCTATAGTATAGATGACGTCTATAGTATTGATGACGTCTATAGTATTGATGACGTCTATAGTATATTTGACGTCTATAGAATAGATGACGTCTATAGTATTAATGACGTCTATAGTATTGATAACGTCTATAGTATAGATGACGTCTATAGTATAGATGACGTCTATAGTATAGATGACGTCTATAGTATAGATGACGTCTATAGTATAGATGACGTCTATAGTATAGATGACGTCTATAGTATAGATGACGTCTATAGTATAGATGACGTCTATAGTATAGATGACGTCTATAGTATAGATGACGTCTATAGTATAGATGACGTCTATAGTATAGATGACGTCTATAGTATAGATGACGTCTATAGTATAGATGACGTCTATAGTATAGATGACGTCTATAGTATAGATGACGTCTATAGTATAGATGACGTCTATAGTATAGATGACGTCTATAATATAGATGACGTCTTTAGTATAGATGACGTCTATAGTATAGATGACGTCTATTGCAGAGATGACGTCTATAGTATAGATGACGTCTATTGCAGAGATGACGTCTATAGTATAGATGACGTCTATTGCAGAGATGACGTCTATAGTATAGGTGACGTCTATAGTATAGATGACGTCTATAGTATAGATGACGTCTATAGTATAGATGACGTCTATAGTATAGATGACGTCTATAGTATAGATGACGTCTATAGTATAGATGACGTCTATAGTATAGATGACGTCTATAGTACAGATGACGTCTATAGTATAGATGACGTCTATAGTATAGATGACGTCTATAGTATAGATGACGTCTATAGTATAGATGACGTCTATAGTATAGATGACGTCTATAGTATAGATGACGTCTATAGTATAGATGACGTCTATAGTATAGATGACGTCTATAGTATAGATGACGTCTATAGTATAGATGACGTCTATAGTATGGATGACGTCTATAGTATGGATGACGTCTATAGTATAGATTACGTCTATAGTATAGATGACGTCTATAGTATGGAGATGATGTCTATAGCATAGATGACGTCCATAGTATAGATGACGTCCATAGTAAAGATAACGTCCATAGTATAGATGACGCCCATAGTATAGATGACGTCTATAGTATAGATGACGTCTATAGTATAGATGACGTCTATAGTATAGATGACGTCTATAGTATAGATGACGTCTATAGTATAGATGACGTCTATAGTATAGATGACGTCTATAGTATAGATGACGTCTATAGTATAGATGACGTCTATAGTATTGATGACGTCTATAGTATTGATGACGTCTATAGTATAGATGACGTCTATAGTATAGATGACGTCTATAGAATAGATGACGTCTATAGTATTAATGACGTCTATAGTATTAATGACGTCTATAGTATTGATAACGTCTATAGTATAGATGACGTCTATAGTATAGATGACGTCTATAGTATAGATGACGTCTATAGTATAGATGACGTCTATAGTATTGATGACGTCTACAGTATTGATGACGTCTATAGTATAGATGACGTCTATAGTATTGATGACTTCTATAGTATAGATGACGTCTATAGTATAGATGACGTCTATAGTATAGATGACGTCTATAGTATAGATGACGTCTATAGTATAGATGATGTCTATAGCATAGATGACGTCCATAGTATAGATGACGTCCATAGTAAAGATAACGTCCATAGTATAGATGACGCCCATAGTATAGATGACGTCTATAGTATAGATGACGTCTATAGTATAGATGACGTCTATAGTATAGATGACGTCTATAGTATAGACGACGTCTATAGTATTGATGACGTCTATAGTATAGATGACGTCTATAGTATAGATGACGTCTATAGTATTGATGACGTCTATAGTATTGATGACGTCTATAGTATAGATGACGTCTATAGTATAGATGACGTCTATAGTATAGATGACGTCTTTAGTTTAGATGACGTCTATAGTATAGATGACGTCTATAGTATAGATGAAGTCTATAGTATAGATGACGTCTATAGTATAGATGACGTCTATAGTAGAGATGATGTCTATAGCATAGATGACGTCCATAGTATAGATGACGTCCATAGTAAAGATAACGTCCATAGTATAGATGACGCCCATAGTATAGATGACGTCTATAGTATAGATGACGTCTATAGTATAGATGACGTCTATAGTATAGATGACGTCTATAGTATAGATGACGTCTATAGTATAGATGACGTCTATAGTATAGATGACGTCTATAGTATAGATGACGTCTATAGTATAGATGACGTCTATAGTATAGATGACGTCTATAGTATAGATGACGTCTATAGTATTGATGACGTCTATAGTATTGATGACGTCTATAGTATATTTGACGTCTATAGAATAGATGACGTCTATAGTATTAATGACGTCTATAGTATTGATAACGTATATAGTATAGATGACGTCTATAGTATAGATGACGTCTTTAATATAGATTACGTCTATAGTATAGATGACGTCTATAGTATAGATGACGTCTATAATATAGATGACGTCTATAATATAGATGACGTCTATAGTATAGATGACGTCTATAGTATAGATGACGTCTATAGTATAAATGACGTCTATAGTATAGATGACGTCTATAGTATAAATGACGTCTATAGTATAGATGACGTCTATAGTATAGATGACGTCTATAGTATAGATGACGTCTATAGTATTGATGACGTCTACAGTATTGATGACGTCTATAGTATAGATGACGTCTATAGTATTGATGACGTCTATAGTATAGATGACGTCTATAGTATAGATGACGTCTATAGTATAGATGACGTCTATAGTATAGATGACGTCTATAGTATAGATGACGTCTATAGTATAGATGACGTCTATAGTATTGATGACGTCTATAGTATAGATGACGTCTATAGTATAGATGACGTCTATAGTATTGATGACGTCTATAGTATTGATGACGTCTATAGTATAGATGACGTCTATAGTATAGATGACGTCTATAGTATAGATGACGTCTTTAGTTTAGATGACGTCTATAGTATAGATGACGTCTATAGTATAGATGAAGTCTATAGTATAGATGACGTCTATAGTATAGATGACGTCTATAGTATAGATGAAGTCTATAGTATAGATGACGTCTATAGTATAGATGACGTCTATAGTAGAGATGATGTCTATAGCATAGATGACGTCCATAGTATAGATGACGTCCATAGTAAAGATAACGTCCACAGTATAGATGACGCCCATAGTATAGATGACGTCTATAGTATAGATGACGTCTATAGTATAGATGACGCCCATAGTATAGATGACGTCTATAGTATAGATGACGTCTATAGTATAGATGACGTCTATAGTATAGATGACGTCTATAGTATAGATGACGTCTATAGTATAGATGACGTCTATAGTATTGATGACGTCTATAGTATTGATGACGTCTATAGTATATTTGACGTCTATAGAATAGATGACGTCTATAGTATTAATGACGTCTATAGTATTGATAACGTCTATAGTATAGATGACGTCTATAGTATAGATGACGTCTTTAATATAGATTACGTCTATAGTATTGATGACGTCTATAGTATAGATGACGTCTATAGTATAGATGACGTCTATAGTATTGATGACGTCTATAGTATTGATGACGTCTATAGTATAGATGACGTCTATAGTATAGATGACGTCTATAGTATAGATGACGTCTTTAGTTTAGATGACGTCTATAGTATAGATGACGTCTATAGTATAGATGAAGTCTATAGTATAGATGACGTCTATAGTATAGATGACGTCTATAGTAGAGATGATGTCTATAGCATAGATGACGTCCATAGTATAGATGACGTCCATAGTAAAGATAACGTCCATAGTATAGATGACGCCCATAGTATAGATGACGTCTATAGTATAGATGACGTCTATAGTATAGATGACGTCTATAGTATAGATGACGTCTATAGTATAGATGACGTCTATAGTATAGACGACGTCTATAGTATAGATGACGTCTATAGTATAGATGACGTCTATAGTATAGATGACGTCTATAGTATTGATGACGTCTATAGTATATTTGACGTCTATAGAATAGATGACGTCTATAGCATTAATGACGTCTATAGTATTGATAACGTCTATAGTATAGATGACGTCTATAGTATAGATGACGTCTTTAATATAGATTACGTCTATAGTATAGATGACGTCTATAATATAGATGACGTCTATAGTATAGATGACGTCTATAGTATAGATGACGTCTATAGTATAGATGACGTCTATAGTATAGATGACGTCTATAGTATAGATGACGTCTATAGTATAGATGACGTCTATAGTATAGATGACGTCTATAGTATAGATGACGTCTATAGTATAGATGACGTCTATAGTATAGATGACGTCTATAGTATAGATGACGTCTATAGTATAGATGACGTCTATAGTATAGATGACGTCTATAGTATAGATGACGTCTATAGTATAGATGACGTCTATAGTATAGATGACGTCTATAGTATAGATGACGTCTATAGTATAGATGACGTCTATAGTA
Organism: Neoascia interrupta; assembly: GCA_947623515.1. Lineage (NCBI taxonomy): Eukaryota > Metazoa > Arthropoda > Insecta > Diptera > Syrphidae > Neoascia > Neoascia interrupta. The sequence goes on from CANQKQ010000016.1 coordinate 42,423, forward strand.
TAGATGACGTCTATAGTATAGATGACGTCTATAGTATAGATGACGTCTATAGTTTAGATGACGTCTATAGTATAGATGACGTCTATAGTATAGATGACGTCTATAGTATAGATGACGTCTATAGTATAGATGACGTCTATAGTATAGATGACGTCTATAATATAGATGACGTCTATAGTATAGATGACGTCTTTAGTATAGATGACGTCTATAGTATAGATGACGTCTATTGCAGAGATGACGTCTATAGTATAGATGACGTCTATTGCAGAGATGACGTCTATAGTATAGATGACGTCTATTGCAGAGATGACGTCTATAGTATAGGTGACGTCTATAGTATAGATGACGTCTATAGTATAGATGATGTCTATAGTATAGATGATGTCTATAGTATAGATGACGTCTATAGTATAAATGACGTCTATAGTATAGATTACGTCTATAGTATAGATGACGTCTATAGTATAGATGACGTCTATAGTATAGATGACGTCTATAGTATAGATGACGTCTATAGTATAGATGACGTCTATAGTATAAATGACGTCTATAGTATAGATGACGTCTATAGTATAGATGACGTCTAAAGTATAGATGACGTCTATACTATAGACGTCATCTATAGTATAGATACTATAGATACTATAGATACTATAGATACTATAGATACTATAGATACTATAGATACTATAGATACTATAGATACTGTAGATACTATAGATACTATAGATACTATAGATACTATAGATACTATAGATACTATAGATACTATAGATACTATAGATACTATAGATACTATAGATACTATAGATACTATAGATACTATAGATACTATAGATACTATAGATACTATAGATGACGTCTATAGTATAGATGACGTCTATAGTATAGATGACGTCTATAGTACAGATGACGTCTATAGTATAGATGACGTCTATAGTAGAGATGATGTCTATAGCATAGATGACGTCCATAGTATAGATGACGTCCATAGTAAAGATAACGTCCATAGTATAGATGACGCCCATAGTATAGATGACGTCTATAGTATAGATGACGTCTATAGTATAGATGACGTCTATAGTATAGATGACGTCTATAGTATAGATGACGTCTATAGTATAGATGACGTCTATAGTATAGATGACGTCTATAGTATTGATGACGTCTATAGTATTGATGACGTCTATAGTATAGATGACGTCTATAGTATAGATGACGTCTATAGAATAGATGACGTCTATAGTATTAATGACGTCTATAGTATTAATGACGTCTATAGTATTGATAACGTCTATAGTATAGATGACGTCTATAGTATAGATGACGTCTTTAGTATAGATTACGTCTATAGTATAGATGACGTCTATAGTATAGATGACGTCTATAATATAGATGACGTCTATAGTATAGATGACGTCTATAGTATAGATGACGTCTATAGTATAGATGACGTCTATAGTATAGATGACGTCTATAGTATAGATGACGTCTATAATATAGATGACGTCTATAGTATAGATGACGTCTATAGTATAGATGACGTCTATAGTATAGATGACGTCTATAGTATAGATGACGTCTATAGTATAGATGACGTCTATAGTATAGATGACGTCTATAGTATAGATGACGTCTATAGTATAGATGACGTCTATAGTATAGATGACGTCTATAGTATAGATGACGTCTATAGTATAGATGACGTCTATAGTATAGATGACGTCTATAATTTAGATGACGTCTATAGTATAGATGACGTCTATTGCAGAGATGACGTCTATAGTATAGATGACGTCTATTGCAGAGATGACGTCTATAGTAAAGATGACGTCTATTGCAGAGATGACGTCTATAGTATAGGTGACGTCTATAGTATAGATGACGTCTATAGTATAGATACGTCTATAGTATAGATGACGTCTATAGTATAGATGACGTCTATAGTATAGATGAAGTCTATAGTATAGATGACGTCTATAGTATAGATGACGTCTATAGTATAGATGACGTCTATAGTATAGATGACGTCTATAGTATAGATGACGTCTATAGTATAGATGACGTCTATAGTATAGATGACGTCTATAGTATAGATGACGTCTATAGTATAGATGACGTCTATAGTATAGATGACGTCTATAGTATAGATGACGTCTATAGTATGGATGACGTCTATAGTATAGATTACGTCTATAGTATAGATGACGTCTATAGTATGGATGACGTCTATAGTATAGATTACGTATATAGTATAGATGACGTCTATAGTATAGATGACGTCTATAGTATAGATGACGTCTATAGTATAAATGACGTCTATAGTATAGATGACGTCTATAGTATAGATGACGTCTAAAGTATAGATGACGTCTATAGTATAGATTACGTCTATACTATAGATGACGTCTATAGTATAGATGACGTCTATACTATAGACGTCATCTATAGTATAGATACTATAGACGTCATCTATAGTATAGATACTATAGACGTCATCTATAGTATAGATACTATAGATACTATAGATACTATAGATACTATAGATACTACAGATGACGTCTATAGTATAGATGACGTCTATAGTATAGATGACGTCTATAGTATAGATGACGTCTATAGTATAGATGACGTCTATAGTATAGATGACGTCTATAGTATAGATGACGTCTATAGTATAAATGACGTCTATAGTATAGATGACGTCTATAGTATAGATGACGTCTATAGTATAGATGACGTCTATAGTATAGATGACGTCTATAGTATAGATGACGTCTATAGTATAAATGACGTCTATAGTATAGATGACGTCTATAGTATAGATGACGTCTATAGTATAGATTACGTCTATAGTATAGATGACGTCTATAGTATTGATGACGTCTATAGTATTGATGACGTCTATAGTATAGATGACGTCTATAGTATAGATGACGTCTATAGTATAGATGACGTCTATAGTATAGATGACGTCTATAGTATAGATGACGTCTATAGTATAGATGACGTCTATAGTATAGATGACGTCTATAGTATAAATGACGTCTATAGTATAGATGACGTCTATAGTATAAATGACGTCTATAGTATAGATGACGTCTATAGTATAGATGACGTCTATAGTATAAATGACGTCTATAGTATAAATGACGTCTATAGTATAGATGACGTCTATAGTATAGATGACGTCTATAGTATAAATGACGTCTATAGTATAGATGACGTCTATAGTATAGATGACGTCTATAGTATAGATGACGTCTATAGTATAGATGACGTCTATAGTATAGATGACGTCTATAGTATAGATGACGTCTATAGTATAGATGACGTCTATAGTATAGATGACGTCTATAGTATAGATGACGTCTATAGTATAGATGACGTCTATAGTATAGATGACGTCTATAGTATAGATGACGTCTATAGTATAGATGACGTCTATAGTATAGATGACGTCTATAGTATAGATGACGTCTATAGTATAGATGACGTCTATAGTATAGATGACGTCTATAGTATAGATGACGTCTATAGTATAGATGACGTCTATAGTATAGATGACGTCTATAGTATAGATGACGTCTATAGTATAGATGACGTCTATAGTATAGATGACGTCTATAGTATAGATGACGTCTATAGTAAAGATGACGTCTATAGTATAGATGACGTCTATAGTATAGATGACGTCTATAGTATAGATGACGTCTATAGTATAGATGACGTCTATAGTATAGATGACGTCTATAGTATAGATGACGTCTATAGTAAAGATGACGTCTATAGTATAGATGACGTCTATAATATAGATGACGTCTATAGTATAGATGACGTCTATAGTATAGATGACGTCTATAGTATAGATGACGTCTATAGTATAGATGACGTCTATAGTATAGATGACGTCTATAGTATAGATGACGTCTATAGTATAGATGACGTCTATAGTATAGATGACGTCTATAGTATAGATGACGTCTATAGTATAGATGACGTCTATAGTATAGATGACGTCTATAGTATTGATGACGTCTATAGTATAGATGACGTCTATAGTATAGATGACGTCTATAGTATAGATGACGTCTATAGTATAGATGACGTCTATAGTATAGATGACGTCTATAGTTTAGATGACGTCTATAGTATAAATGACGTCTATAGTATAGATGACGTCTATAGTATAAATGACGTCTATAGTATAGATGACGTCTATAGTATAGATGACGTCTATAGTATAGATGACGTCTATAGTATTGATGACGTCTATAGTATAGATGACGTCTATAGTACAGATGACGTCTATGGTATAGATGACGTCTATTGCAGAGATGACGTCTATGGTATAGGTGACGTCTATAGTATAGATGACGTCTATAGTATAGGTGACGTCTATAGTATAGATGACGTCTATAGTATAGATGACGTCTATAGTATAGATGACGTCTATAGTATAGATGACGTCTATAGTATAGATGACGTCTATAGTATAGATGACGTCTATAGTATAGATGACGTCTATAGTATAGATGACGTCTATAGTATTGATGACGTCTATAGTATTGATGACGTCTATAGTATAGATGACGTCTATAGTATAGATGACGTCTATAGTATAAATGACGTCTATAGTATAGATGACGTCTATAGTATAGATGACGTCTATAGTATAGATGACGTCTATAGTATAGATGACGTCTATAGTATAGATGACGTCTATAGTATAGATGACGTCTATAGTATAGATGACGTCTATAGTATAGATGACGTCTATAGTATGGATGACGTCTATAGTATAGATTACGTCTATAGTATAGATTACGTCTATAGTATGGATGACGTCTATAGTATAGATGACGTCTATAATATAGATGACGTCTATAATATAGATGACGTCTATAGTATAGATGACGTCTATAGTATAGATGACGTCTATAGTATAGATGACGTCTATAGTATAGATGACGTCTATAGTATAGATGACGTCTATAGTATAGATGACGTCTATAGTATAGATGACGTCTATAGTATAGATGACGTCTATAGTATAGATGACGTCTATAGTATAGATGACGTCTATAGTATAGATGACGTCTATAGTATAGATGACGTCTATAGTATAGATGACGTCTATAGTATAGATGACGTCTATAGTATAGATGACGTCTATAATTTAGATGACGTCTATAGTATAGATGACGTCTATTGCAGAGATGACGTCTATAGTATAGATGACGTCTATTGCAGAGATGACGTCTATAGTAAAGATGACGTCTATTGCAGAGATGACGTCTATAGTATAGGTGACGTCTATAGTATAGATGACGTCTATAGTATAGATACGTCTATAGTATAGATGACGTCTATAGTATAGATGACGTCTATAGTATAGATGAAGTCTATAGTATAGATGACGTCTATAGTATAGATGACGTCTATAGTATAGATGACGTCTATAGTATAGATGACGTCTATAGTATAGATGACGTCTATAGTATAGATGACGTCTATAGTATAGATGACGTCTATAGTATAGATGACGTCTATAGTATAGATGACGTCTATAGTATAGATGACGTCTATAGTATAGATGACGTCTATAGTATAGATGACGTCTATAGTATAGATGACGTCTATAGTATAGATGACGTCTATAGTATGGATGACGTCTATAGTATAGATTACGTCTATAGTATAGATGACGTCTATAGTATGGATGACGTCTATAGTATAGATTACGTATATAGTATAGATGACGTCTATAGTATAGATGACGTCTATAGTATAGATGACGTCTATAGTATAAATGACGTCTATAGTATAGATGACGTCTATAGTATAGATGACGTCTAAAGTATAGATGACGTCTATAGTATAGATTACGTCTATAGTATTGATGACGTCTATAGTATTGATGACGTCTATAGTATAGATGACGTCTATAGTATAGATGACGTCTATAGTATAGATGACGTCTATAGTATAGATGACGTCTATAGTATAGATGACGTCTATAGTATAGATGACGTCTATAGTATAGATGACGTCTATAGTATAGATGACGTCTATAGTATAGATGACGTCTATAGTATAGATGACGTCTATAGTATAGATGACGTCTATAGTATAGATGACGTCTATAGTATAGATGACGTCTATAGTATAGATGACGTCTATAGTATAGATGACGTCTATAGTATAGATGACGTCTATAGTATAGATGACGTCTATAGTATAGATGACGTCTATAGTATAGATGACGTCTATAGTATAGATGACGTCTATAGTATAGATGACGTCTATAGTATAGATGACGTCTATAGTAAAGATGACGTCTATAGTATAGATGACGTCTATAGTAAAGATGACGTCTATAGTATAGATGACGTCTATAGTATAGATGACGTCTATAGTATAGATGACGTCTATAGTATAGATGACGTCTATAGTATAGATGACGTCTATAGTATAGATGACGTCTATAGTAAAGATGACGTCTATAGTATAGATGACGTCTATAATATAGATGACGTCTATAGTATAGATGACGTCTATAGTATAGATGACGTCTATAGTATAGATGACGTCTATAGTATAGATGACGTCTATAGTATAGATGACGTCTATAGTATAGATGACGTCTATAGTATAGATGACGTCTATAGTATAGATGACGTCTATAGTATAGATGACGTCTATAGTATAGATGACGTCTATAGTATTGATGACGTCTATAGTATAGATGACGTCTATAGTATAGATGACGTCTATAGTATAGATGACGTCTATAGTATAGATGACGTCTATAGTATAGATGACGTCTATAGTATAGATGACGTCTATAGTATAGAATGACGTCTATAGTATAGATGACGTCTATAGTATAGATGACGTCTATAGTATAGATGACGTCTATAGTATAGATGACGTCTATAGTATAGATGACGTCTATAGTATAGATGACGTCTATAGTATAGATGACGTCTATAGTATAGATGACGTCTATAGTATAGATGACGTCTATAGTATAGATGACGTCTATAGTATAGATGACGTCTATAGTATAGATGACGTCTATAGTATAGGTGACGTCTATAGTATAGATGACGTCTATAGTATAGATGACGTCTATAGTATAGATGACGTCTATAGTATAGATGACGTCTATAGTATAGATGACGTCTATAGTATAGATGACGTCTATAGTATAGATGACGTCTATAGTATTGATGACGTCTATAGTATAGATGACGTCTATAGTATAGATGACGTCTATAGTATAGATGACGTCTATAGTATAGATGACGTCTATAGTATAGATGACGTCTATAGTATTAGATGACGTCTATAGTATAGATGACGTCTATAGTATAGATGACGTCTATAGTATAGATGACGTCTATAGTATAGATGACGTCTATAGTATAGATGACGTCTATAGTATAGATGACGTCTATAGTATAGATGACGTCTATAGTATAGATTACGTCTATAGTATGGATGACGTCTATAGTATAGATGACGTCTATAGTATAGATGACGTCTATAGTATAGATGACGTCTATAATATAGATGACGTCTATAGTATAGATGACGTCTATAGTATAGATGACGTCTATAGTATAGATGACGTCTATAGTATAGATGACGTCTATAGTATAGATGACGTCTATAGTATAGATGACGTCTATAGTATAGATGACGTCTATAGTATAGATGACGTCTATAGTATAGATGACGTCTATAGTATTGACGTCTATAGTATAGATGACGTCTATAGTATAGATGACGTCTATAGTATAGATGACGTCTATAGTATAGATGACGTCTATAGTATAGATGACGTCTATAGTATAGATGACGTCTATAGTATAGATGACGTCTATAGTATAGATGACGTCTATAGTATAGATGACGTCTATAGTATAGATGACGTCTATAGTATAGATGACGTCTATAGTATAGATGACGTCTATAGTATAGATGACGTCTATAGTATAGATGACGTCTATAGTATAGATGACGGGTATAGTATAGATGACGTCTATAGTATGGATGACGTCTATAGTATAGATGACGTCTTTAGTATAGATTACGTCTATAGTATAGATGACGTCTATAGTATAGATGACGTCTATAATATAGATGACGTCTATAGTATAGATGACGTCTATAGTATAGATGACGTCTATAGTATAGATGACGTCTATAGTATAGATGACGTCTATAGTATAGATGACGTCTATAGTATAGATGACGTCTATAGTATAGATGACGTCTATAGTATAGATGACGTCTATAGTATAGATGACGTCTATAGTATAGATGACGTCTATAGTATAGATGACGTCTATAGTATAGATGACGTCTATAGTATAGATGACGTCTATAGTATAGATGACGTCTATAGTATAGATGACGTCTATAGTATAGATGACGTCTATAGTATAGATGACGTCTATAGTATAGATGACGTCTATAGTATAGATGACGTCTATAGTATAGATGACGTCTATAGTATAGATGACGTCTATAGTATAGATGACGTCTATAGTATAGATGACGTCTATAATTTAGATGACATCTATAGTATAGATGACGTCTATTGCAGAGATGACGTCTATAGTATAGATGACGTCTATTGCAGAGATGACGTCTTTAGTAAAGATGACGTCTATTGCAGAGATGACGTCTATAGTATAGGTGACGTCTATAGTATAGATGACGTCTATAGTATAGATACGTCTATAGTATAGATGACGTCTATAGTATAGATGACGTCTATAGTATAGATGAAGTCTATAGTATAGATGACGTCTATAGTATAGATGACGTCTATAGTATAGATGACGTCTATAGTATAGATGACGGGTATAGTATAGATGACGTCTATAGTATAGATGACGTCTATAGTATAGATGACGTCTATAGTATAGATGACGTCTATAGTATAGATGACGTCTATAGTATAGATGACGTCTATAGTATAGATGACGTCTATAGTATAGATGACGTCTATAGTATGGATGACGTCTATAGTATAGATTACGTCTATAGTATAGATGACGTCTATAGTATGGATGACGTCTATAGTATAGATTACGTATATAGTATAGATGACGTCTATAGTATAGATGACGTCTATAGTATAGATGACGTCTATAGTATAAATGACGTCTATAGTATAGATGACGTCTATAGTATAGATGACGTCTAAAGTATAGATGACGTCTATAGTATAGATTACGTCTATACTATAGATGACGTCTATAGTATAGATTACGTCTATACTATAGATGACGTCTATAGTATAGATGACGTCTATAGTATAGATGACGTCTATAGTATAAATGACGTCTATAGTATAGATGACGTCTATAGTATAGATGACGTCTATAGTATAGATGACGTCTATAGTATAGATGACGTCTATAGTATAGATGACGTCTAAAGTATAGATGACGTCTATAGTATAGATTACGTCTATACTATAGATGACGTCTATAGTATAGATGACGTCTATACTATAGACGTCATCTATAGTATAGATACTATAGATACTATAGATACTATAGATACTATAGATACTATAGATACTACAGATGACGTCTATAGTATAGATGACGTCTATAGTATAGATGACGTCTATAGTATAGATGACGTCTATAGTATAGATGACGTCTATAGTATAGATGACGTCTATAGTATAGATGACGTCTATAGTATAGATGACGTCTATAGTATAGATGACGTCTATAGTATAGATGACGTCTATAGTATAGATGACGTCTATAGTATAGATGACGTCTATAGTATAGATGACGTCTATAGTATAGATGACGTCTATAGTATAGATGACGTCTATAGTATAGATGACGTCTATAGTATAGATGACGTCTATAGTATAAATGACGTCTATAGTATAGATGACGTCTATAGTATAGATGACGTCTATAGTATAAATGACGTCTATAGTATAGATGACGTCTATAGTATAGATGACGTCTATAGTATAGATGACGTCTATAGTATAGATGACGTCTATAGTATAGATGACGTCTATAGTATAGATGACGTCTATAGTATAGATGACGTCTATAGTATAGATGACGTCTATAGTATAGATGACGTCTATAGTATAGATGACGTCTATAGTATAGATGACGTCTATAGTATAGATGACGTCTATAGTATAGATGACGTCTATAGTATAGATGACGTCTATAGTAAAGATGACGTCTATAGTATAGATGACGTCTATAGTATAGATGACGTCTATAGTATAGATGACGTCTATAGTATAGATGACGTCTATAGTATAGATGACGTCTATAGTATAGATGACGTCTATAGTATAGATGACGTCTATAGTAAAGATGACGTCTATAGTATAGATGACGTCTATAATATAGATGACGTCTATAGTATAGATGACGTCTATAGTATAGATGACGTCTATAGTATAGATGACGTCTATAGTATAGATGACGTCTATAGTATAGATGACGTCTATAGTATTGATGACGTCTATAGTATAGATGACGTCTATAGTATTGATGACGTCTATAGTATAGATGACGTCTATAGTATAGATGACGTCTATAGTATAGATGACGTCTATAGTATAGATGACGTCTATAGTATAGATGACGTCTATAGTATAGATGACGTCTATAGTATAAATGACGTCTATAGTATAGATGACGTCTATAGTATAGATGACGTCTATAGTATAGATGACGTCTATAGTATTGATGACGTCTATAGTATAGATGACGTCTATAGTACAGATGACGTCTATGGTATAGATGACGTCTATTGCAGAGATGACGTCTATGGTATAGGTGACGTCTATAGTATAGATGACGTCTATAGTATAGGTGACGTCTATAGTATAGATGACGTCTATAGTATAGATGACGTCTATAGTATAGATGACGTCTATAGTATAAATGACGTCTATAGTATAGATGACGTCTATAGTATAGATGACGTCTATAGTAAAGATGACGTCTATAGTATAGATGACGTCTATAGTATTGATGACGTCTATAGTATTGATGACGTCTATAGTATAGATGACGTCTATAGTATAGATGACGTCTATAGTATAAATGACGTCTATAGTAAAGATGACGTCTATAGTATAGATAACGTCTATAGTATAGATGACGTCTATAGTATAGATGACGTCTATAGTATAGATGACGTCTATTGCAGAGATGACGTCTATGGTATAGTTGACGTCTATAGTATAGATGACGTCTATAGTATAGGTGACGTCTATAGTATAGATGACGTCTATAGAATAGATGACGTCTATAGTATTAATGACGTCTATAGTATAGATGACGTCTATAGAATAGATGACGTCTATAGTATTAATGACGTCTATAGTATTAATGACGTCTATTGCAGAGATGACGTCTATAGTATAGGTGACGTCTATAGTATAGATGACGTCTATAGAATAGATGACGTCTATAGTATTAATGACGTCTATAGTATTGATGACGTCTATAGTATAGATGACGTCTATAGTACAGATGACGTCTATGGTATAGATGACGTCTATTGCAGAGATGACGTCTATGGTATAGGTGACGTCTATAGTATAGATGACGTCTATAGTATAGGTGACGTCTATAGTATAGATGACGTCTATAGTATAGATGACGTCTATAGTATAGATGACGTCTATAGTATAAATGACGTCTATAGTATAGATGACGTCTATAGTATAGATGACGTCTATAGTATAGATGACGTCTATAGTATAGATGACGTCTATAGTATTGATGACGTCTATAGTATTGATGACGTCTATAGTATAGATGACGTCTATAGTATAGATGACGTCTATAGTATAAATGACGTCTATAGTAAAGATGACGTCTATAGTATAGATAACGTCTATAGTATAGATGACGTCTATAGTATAGATGACGTCTATAGTATAGATGACGTCTATTGCAGAGATGACGTCTATGGTATAGTTGACGTCTATAGTATAGATGACGTCTATAGTATAGGTGACGTCTATAGTATAGATGACGTCTATAGAATAGATGACGTCTATAGTATTAATGACGTCTATAGTATAGATGACGTCTATAGAATAGATGACGTCTATAGTATTAATGACGTCTATAGTATTAATGACGTCTATAGTATTGATAACGTCTATAGTATAGATGACGTCTATAGTATTAATGACGTCTATAGTATTAATGACGTCTATAGTATTGATAACGTCTATAGTATAGATGACGTCTATAGTATAAATGACGTCTTTAGTATAGATTACGTCTATAGTATTGATGACGTCTATAATATAGATGACGTCTAAAGTATAGATGACGTCTATAGTATAGATGACGTCTATAGTATAGATGACGTCTATGGTATAGATGACGTCTATAGTATAGATGACGTCTATAGTATAGATGACGTCTATAGTATAGATGACGTCTATAGTATAGATGACGTCTATAGTATTGATGACGTCTATAGTATTGATGACGTCTATAGTATAGATGACGTCTATAGTATAGATGACGTCTATAGTATAGATGACGTCTATAGTATAGATGACGTCAATAGTATAGATGACGTCTATAGTATAGATGACGTCTATAGTATAGATGACGTCTATAGTATTAATGACGTCTATAGTATTGATAACGTCTATAGTATAGATGACGTCTATAGTATAGATGACGTCTATAGTATAGATGACGTCTATAGTATAGATGACGTCTATAGTATAGATGACGTCTATAGTATAGATGACGTCTAAAGTATAGATGACGTCTATAGTATAGATGACGTCTATAGTATAGATGACGTCTATGGTATAGATGACGTCTATAGTATAGATGACGTCTATAGTATAGATGACGTCTATAGTATAGATGACGTCTATAGTATAGATGACGTCTATAGTATAGATGACGTCTATAGTATAGATGACGTCTATAGTATAGATGACGTCTATAGTATAGATGACGTCTATAGTATAGATGACGTCTATAGTATAGATGACGTCTATAGTATAGATGACGTCTATAATATAGATGACGTCTATAGTATAGATGACGTCTATAGTATAGATGACGTCTATAGTATAGATGACGTCTATTGCAGAGATGACGTCTATAGTATAGGTGACGTCTATTGCAGAGATGACGTCTATAGTATAGATGACGTCTATTGCAGAGATGACGTCTGTAGTATAGGTGACGTCTATAGTATAGATGACGTCTATAGTTTAGATGACGTCTATACTATAGATGACGTCTATAGTATAGATGACGTCTATAGTATAGATGACGTCTATAGTATAGATGACGTCTATAGTATAGATGACGTCTATAGTATAGATGACGTCTATAGTATAGATGACGTCTATAGTATAGATGACGTCTATAGTATAGATGACGTCTATAGTATAGATGACGTCTATAGTATAGATGACGTCTATAGTATAGATGACGCCTATAGTATAGATGACGTCTATAGTATAGATGACGTCTATAGTATGGATGACGTCTATAGTATAGATGACGTCTAAAGTATAGATGACGTCTAAAGTATAGATGACGTCTATAGTATAGATGACGTCTATAGTATAGATGACGTCTAAAGTATAGATGACGTCTAAAGTATAGATGACGTCTATAGTATAGATGACGTCTATAGTATAGATGACGTCTATAGTATAGATGACGTCTATAGTATAGATGACGTCTATAGTATAGATGACGTCTATAGTATAGATGGCGTCTATAGTATAGATGACGTCTATAGTGTAGATGACGTCTATAGTATAGATGACGTCTATAGTATAGATGACGTCTATAGTATAGATGACGTCTATAGTATAGATGACGTCTATAGTAAAGATGACGTCTATAGTATAGATGACGTCTATAGTATAGATGACGTCTATAGTATAGATGACGTCTATAGTATAGATGACGTCTATAGTATAGATGACGTCTATAGTATAGATGACGTCTAAAGTATAGATGACGTCTAAAGTATAGATGACGTCTATAGTATAGATGACGTCTATAGTATAGTTAACGTCTAAAGTATAGATGACGTCTAAAGTATAGATGACGTCTAAAGTATAGATGACGTCTATAGTATAGATGACGTCTATAGTATAGATGACGTCTAAAGTATAGATGACGTCTAAAGTATAGATGACGTCTATAGTATAGATGACGTCTATAGTATAGATGACGTCTATAGTATAGATGACGTCTATAGTATAGATGACGTCTATAGTATAGATGGCGTCTATAGTATAGATGACGTCTATAGTGTAGATGACGTCTATAGTATAGATGACGTCTATAGTATAGATGACGTCTATAGTATAGATGACGTCTATAGTATAGATGACGTCTATAGTAAAGATGACGTCTATAGTATAGATGACGTCTATAGTATAGATGACGTCTATAGTATAGATGACATCTATAGTATGGATGACGTCTATAGTATAGATGACGTCTAAAGTATAGATGACGTCTAAAGTATAGATGACGTCTATAGTATAGATGACGTCTATAGTATAGTTAACGTCTAAAGTATAGATGACGTCTATAGTATAGATGACGTCTATAGTATAGATGACGTCTATAGTATAGATGACGTCTATACTATAGACGTCATCTATAGTATAGATACTATAGATACTATAGATACTATAGATACTATAGATGACGTCTATAGTATAGATGACGTCTATAGTATAGATGACGTCTATAGTATAGATGACGTCTATAGTATAGATGACGTCTATAGTATAGATAACGTCTATAGTATAGATGACGTCTATAGCATTGATGACGTCTATAGTATTGATGACGTCTATAGTATAGATGACGTCTATAGTATAGATGACGTCTATAGTATCGATGACGTCTATAGTATAGATGACGTCTATAGTATAGATTACGTCTATAGTATAGATGACGTCTATAGTATAGATGACGTCTATAGTATAGATGACGTCTATATTATAGATGACGTCTATAGTATAGATGACGTCTATAGTATAGATGACGTCTATAGTATAGATGACGTCTATAATATAGATGACGTCTATAGTATAGATAACGTCTATAGTATAGATGACGTCTATAGTATAGATGACGTCTATAGTATAGATGACGTCTATAGTATAGATGACGTCTATAGTATAGATGACGTCTATAGTATAGATGACGTCTATATTATAGATGACGTCTATAGTATAGATGACGTCTATAGTATAGATGACGTCTATAGTAAAGATGACGTCTATAGTATAGATAACGTCTATAGTATAGATGACGTCTATAGTATAGATGACGTCTATTGCAGAGATGACGTCTATGGTATAGGTGACGTCTATAGTATAGATGACGTCTATAGTATAGGTGACGTCTATAGTATAGATGACGTCTATAGTATAGATGACGTCTATAGTATAGGTGACGTCTATAGTATAGATGACGTCTATAGTATAGGTGACGTCTATAGTATAGATGACGTCTATAGTATAGATGACGTCTATAGTATAGATGACGTCTATAGTATAGATGACGTCTATAGTATAGATGACGTCTATAGTATAGGTGACGTCTATAGTATAGATGACGTCTATAGTGTAGATGACGTCTATAGTGTAGATGACGTCTATAGTATTGATGACGTCTATAGTATAGATGAGGTCTATAGCATAGATGACGTCCATAGTATAGATGACGTCTATAGTATAGATGACGTCTATAGTATAGATGACGTCTATAGTATTGATGACGTCTATAGTATTGATGACGTCTATAGTATAGATGACGTCTATAGTATAGATGACGTCTATAGTATAGATGACGTCTATAGTATAGATGACGTCTACAGTATAGATGACGTCTATAGTATAGATGACGTCTATAGTAAAGATGACGTCTATAGTATAGATGACGTCTATAGTATAGATGACGTCTATAGTATAGATGACGTTTATAGTATAGATGACGTCTATAGTATTGATGACGTCCATAGTAAAGATAACGTCCATAGTATAGATGACGTCCATAGTAAAGATAACGTCCATAGTATAGATGACATCTATAGTATAGATGACGTCTATAGTATAGATGACGTCTATAGTATAGACGACATCTATAGTATAGATGACGTCTATAGTATAGATGACGTCTATAGTATAGACGACATCTATAGTATAGATGACGTCTATCGTAAAGATGACGTCTATAGTATAGATGACGTCTATAGTATAGATGACGTCTATAGTATAGATGACGTCTATAGTAGAGATGATGCCTATAGCATAGATGACGTCCATAGTATAGATGACGTCCATAGTATAGATGACGTCTATAGTATAGATGACGTCTATAGTATGGATGACGTCTATAGTATGGATGACGTCTATAGTATAGATGACGTCTATAGTATAGATGATGCCTATAGCATAGATGACGTCCATAGTAAAGATAACGTCTATAGTATAGATGATGCCTATAGCATAGATGACGTCCATAGTAAAGATAACGTCCATAGTATAGATGACGTCTATAGTATAGATGACGTCTATAGTATAGAAGACGTCTATAGTATAGATGACGTCTATAGTATAGATGACGTCTATAGTATAGAAGACGTCTATAGTATAGATGACGTCTATAGTATAGATGACGTCTATAGTATAGATGACGTCTATAGTATAGATGACGTCTATAGTATAGATGACGTCTATAGTATAGATGACGTCTATAGTATAGATGACGTCTATAGTATAGATGACGTCTATAGTATAGATGACGTCTATAGTATAGATGACGTCTATAGTATAGATGACGTCTATAGTATAGATGACGTCTATAGTATAGATGACGTCTATAGTATAGATGACGTCTATAGTATAGATGACGTCTATAGTATAGATGACGTCTAAAGTATAGATGACGTCTATAGTATAGATGACGTCTATAGTATAGATGATGTCTATAGTATAGATGATGTCTATAGTATAGATGACGTCTATAGTAAAGTTGACGTCTATAGTATAGATGGCGTCTATAGTAAAGATGACGTCTATAGTGTAGATGACGTCTATAGTATAGATGACGTCTATAGTATAGATGACGTCTATTGTATAGATGACGTCTATAGTATAGATGGCGTCTATAGTATAGATGGCGTCTATAGTATAGATGAGGTCCATAGTAAAGATAACGTCCATAGTATAGATGACGTCTATAGTATAGATGACGTCTATAGTATAGATGACGTCTATAGTATAGATGACGTCTATAGTATAGATGACGTCTATAGTATAGATGACGTCTATAGTATAGATGACGTCTATAGTATAGATGACGTCTATAGTATAGATGACGTCTATAGTATAGATGACGTCTATAGTAAAGATGACGTCTATAGTATAGATGACGTCTATAGTATAGATGACGTCTATAGTATAGATGACGTTTATAGTATAGATGACGTCTATAGTATTGATGACGTCCATAGTAAAGATAACGTCCATAGTATAGATGACGTCCATAGTAAAGATAACGTCCATAGTATAGATGACATCTATAGTATAGATGACGTCTATAGTATAGATGACGTCTATAGTATAGACGACATCTATAGTATAGATGACGTCTATAGTATAGATGACGTCTATAGTATAGACGACATCTATAGTATAGATGACGTCTATCGTAAAGATGACGTCTATAGTATAGATGACGTCTATAGTATAGATGACGTCTATAGTATAGATGACGTCTATAGTAGAGATGATGCCTATAGCATAGATGACGTCCATAGTATAGATGACGTCCATAGTATAGATGACGTCTATAGTATAGATGACGTCTATAGTATGGATGACGTCTATAGTATGGATGACGTCTATAGTATAGATGACGTCTATAGTATAGATGATGCCTATAGCATAGATGACGTCCATAGTAAAGATAACGTCTATAGTATAGATGATGCCTATAGCATAGATGACGTCCATAGTAAAGATAACGTCCATAGTATAGATGACGTCTATAGTATAGATGACGTCTATAGTATAGAAGACGTCTATAGTATAGATGACGTCTATAGTATAGATGACGTCTATAGTATAGAAGACGTCTATAGTATAGATGACGTCTATAGTATAGATGACGTCTATAGTATAGATGACGTCTATAGTATAGATGACGTCTATAGTATAGATGACGTCTATAGTATAGATGACGTCTATAGTATAGATGACGTCTATAGTATAGATGACGTCTATAGTATAGATGACGTCTATAGTATAGATGACGTCTATAGTATAGATGACGTCTATAGTATAGATGACGTCTATAGTATAGATGACGTCTATAGTATAGATGACGTCTAAAGTATAGATGACGTCTATAGTATAGATGACGTCTATAGTATAGATGATGTCTATAGTATAGATGATGTCTATAGTATAGATGACGTCTATAGTAAAGTTGACGTCTATAGTATAGATGGCGTCTATAGTAAAGATGACGTCTATAGTATAGATGACGTCTATAGTATAGATGACGTCTATAGTATAGATGACGTCTATTGTATAGATGACGTCTATAGTATAGATGGCGTCTATAGTATAGATGGCGTCTCTAGTATAGATGAGGTCCATAGTAAAGATAACGTCCATAGTATAGATGACGTCTATAGTATAGATGACGTCTATAGTATAGATGACGTCTATAGTATAGATGACGTCTATAGTATAGATGACGTCTATAGTATAGATGACGTCTATAGTATAGATGACGTCTATAGTATAGATGACGTCTATAGTATAGATGACGTCTATAGTATAGATGACGTCTATAGTATAGATGACGTCTATAGTATAGATGACGTCTATAGTATAGATGATGTACTATAGACACTATAGACATCACGTCTATAGTATAGATGACGTCCATAGTATAGATGACGTCTAAAGTATAGATGACGTCTATAGTATAGATGACGTCTATAGTATAGATGAGGTCTATAGTATAGATGACGTCTATAGTATAGATGACGTCTATAGTATAGATGACGTCTATAGTATAGATGACGTCTGTAGTATAGATGACGTCTATAGTATAGATGACGTCTATAGTATAGATGACGTCTATAGTATAGATGACGTCTATAGTATAGATGACGTCTATAGTATAGATGACGTCTATAGTATAGATGACGTCTATAGTATAGATGACGTCTATAGTATAGATGACGTCTATAGTATAGATGACGTCTATAGTATAGATGACGTCTATAGTATAGATGACGTCTATAGTACAGATGACGTCTATAGTATAGATGACGTCTAAAGTATAGATGACGTCTATAGTATAGATGACGTCTATAGTATAGATGATGTCTATAGTATAGATGACGTCTATAGTATAGATGACGTCTATAGTAAAGTTGACGTCTATAGTATAGATGACGTCTATAGTATAGATGACGTCTATAGTAAAGATGACGTCTATAGTATAGATGACGTCTATAGTAAAGATGACGTCTATAGTATAGATGACGTCTATAGTATAGATGACGTCTATAGTATAGATGAGGTCTATAGCATAGATGACGTTTATAGTATAGATGACGTGTCTATAGTATAGATGACGTCTATAGTAAAGATGACGTCTATAGTATAGATGACGTCTATAGTATAAATGAGGTCTATCGTATAGATGAGGTCTATAGTATAGATGACGTCTATAGTAAAGATGACGTCTATAGTATAGATGACGTCTATAGTATAGATGACGTCTATATTAAAGATGACGTCTGTAGTATAGATGACGTCTATAGTATATATGGCGTCTATAGTATAAATGGCGTCTATAGTATAGATGGCGTCTATAGTATAGATGACGTCTATAGTATAGATGACGTCTATAGTATAGATGACGTCTATAGTATAGATGACGTCTATAGTATAGATGACGTCTATAGTATAGATGACGTCTATAGTATAGATGACGTCTATAGTATAGATGACGTCTATAGTATAGATGACGTCTTTAGTATAGATCACGTCTAAAATATAGATGACGTCTATAGTATAGATGACGTCTATAGTATAGATGATGTCTATAGTATAGATGACGTCTATAGTATAGATGACGTCTATAGTAAAGATGACGCCTATAGTGTAGATGACGTCTATAGTATAGATGACGTCTATAGTATAGATGAGGTCTATAGTATAGATGACGTCTATAGCATAGATGACATTTATAGTATAGATGACGTGTCTATAGTATAGATGACGTCTATAGCTAAGATAACGTCTATAGTATAGATGACGTCTATAGCATAGATGACGGCTATAGTATAGATGACGGCTATAGTATAGATGACGTCTATAGTATAGATGACGTCTATAGTATAGATGACGTCTATAGTATAGATGACGTCTATAGTATAGATGACGTCTATAGTATAGATGACGTCTATACTATAGATGACGTCTATAGTATAGATGACGTCTATAGTATAGATGATGTCTATAGTACTGATGGTGTCTATAATATTGATGACATCTATAGTATAGATGACGTCTATAGTATTGATGACGTCCATAGTAAAGATAACGTCCATAGTATAAATGACGTATAGATGACGTCTATAGTAAAGATGACGTCTATAGTATAGATGACGTCTATAGTAAAGATGACGTCTATAGTATAGATGACGTCTATAATATAGATGACGTCTATAGTATAGATGAGGTCTATAGCATAGATGACGTTTATAGTATAGATGACGTGTCTATAGTATAGATGACGTCTATAGTAAAGATGACGTCTATAGTATAGATGACGTCTATAGTATAAATGAGGTCTATAGTATAGATGAGGTCTATAGTATAGATGACGTCTATAGTAAAGATGACGTCTATAGTATAGATGACGTCTATAGTATAGATGACGTCTATAGTAAAGATGACGTCTATAGTTTAGATGACGTCTATAGTATATATGGCGTCTATAGTATAAATGGCGTCTATAGTATAGATGGCGTCTATAGTATAGATGACGTCTATAGTATAGATGACGTCTATAGTATAGATGACGTCTATAGTATAGATGACGTCTTTAGTATAGATCACGTCTAAAATATAGATGACGTCTATAGTATAGATGACGTCTATAGTATAGATGATGTCTATAGTATAGATGACGTCTATAGTATAGATGACGTCTATAGTAAAGATGACGCCTATAGTGTAGATGACGTCTATAGTATAGATGACGTCTATAGTATAGATGACGTCTATAGTATAGATGAGGTCTATAGTATAGATGACGTCTATAGCATAGATGACATTTATAGTATAGATGACGTGTCTATAGTATAGATGACGTCTATAGCTAAGATAACGTCTATAGTATAGATGACGTCTATAGTATAGATGACGGCTATAGTATAGATGACGGCTATAGTATAGATGACGTCTATAGTATAGATGACGTCTATAGTATAGATGACGTCTATAGTATAGATGACGTCTATAGTATAGATGACGTCTATAGTATAGATGACGTCTATAGTATAGATGACGTCTATAGTATAGATGACGTCTATAGTATAGATGACGTCTATAGTATAGATGACGTCTATAGTATAGATGACGTCTATAGTATAGATGATGTCTATAGTACTGATGGTGTCTATAATATTGATGACATCTATAGTATAGATGACGTCTATAGTATTGATGACGTCCATAGTAAAGATAACGTCCATAGTATAAATGACGTCTATAGTATAGATGACTTCTATAGTATAGATGACTTCTATAGTATAGATGACGTCTATAGTATAGATGACGTCTATAGTATAGATGACGTCTATAGTATTGATGACGTCCATAGTAAAGATAACGTCCATAGTATAGATGACGTCTATAGTATAGATGACTTCTATAGTATAGATGACTTCTATAGTATAGATGACGTCTATAGTATAGATGACGTCAATAGTATAGATGACGTCTATAGTAAAGATAACGTCTATAGTATAGATGACGTCTATAGTATAAATGAGGTCTATAGTATAGATGAGGTCTATAGTATAGATGACGACAATAGTAAAGATGACGTCTATAGTATAGATGACGTCTATAGTATAGATGACGTCTATAGTAAAGATGACGTCTATAGTATAGATGACGTCTATAGTATAGATGACGTCTATAGTCTATAGTATAGTATAGATGACGTCTATAGATGACGTCTATAGTCTATAGTATAGATGACGTCTATAGTATAGATGACGTCTATGGTACAGATGACGTCTATAGTATAGATGACGTCTATTGCAGAGATGACGTCTATAGTATAGATGACGCCTATAGTATAGATGACGTCTATAGTATAGACGACGTCTATAGGATAGGTGACGTCTATAGTATAGGTGACGTCTATAGTATAGATGACGTCTATAGTATAGATGACGTCTATAGTATAGATGACGTCTATAGTATAGATGACGTCTATAGTATAGATGACGTCTATAGTATAGATGACGTCTATAGTATAGATGACGTCTATAGTATAGATGACGTCTATAGTATAGATGACGTCTATAGTATAGATGACGTCTATAGTATAAATGACGTCTATAGTATAGATGACGTCTATAGTATAGATGACGTCTTTAGTATAGATGACGTCTATAGTATAGATGACGTCTATAGTATAGATGACGTCTATAGTATAAATGACGTCTATAGTATAGATGACGTCTATAGTATAGATGACGTCTTTAGTATAGATGACGTCTATAGTATAGATGACGTCTATTGCAGAGATGACGTCTATAGTATAGATGACGTCTATAGTATAGATGACGTCTATAGAATAGATGACGTCTATAGTATAGATGACGTCTATAGTATAGATGACGTCTATAGTATAGATGACGTCTATAGTATAGATGACGTCTATAGTATAGATGACGTCTTTAGTATAGATGACGTCTATAGGATAGGTGACGTCTATAGTATAGGTGACGTCTATAGTATAGATGACGTCTATAGTATAGATGACGTCGATAGTATAGATGACGTCTATAGTATAGATGACGTCTATAGTATAGATGACGTCTATAGTATAGATGACGTCTATAGTATAGATGACGTCTATAGTATAGATGACGTCTATAGTATAGATGACGTCTATAGTATAGATGACGTCTATAGTATAGATGACGTCTATAGTATAGATGACGTCTATAGTATAGATGACGTCTATAGTATAGATGACGTCTATAGTATAGATGACGTCTATAGTATAGATGACGTCTATAGTATAAATGACGTCTATAGTATAGATGACGTCTATAGTATAGATGACGTCTTTAGTATAGATGACGTCTATAGTATAGATGACGTCTATAGCATAGATGACGTCTATAGTATAGATGACGTCTATAGTATAAATGACGTCTATAGTATAGATGACGTCTATAGTATAGATGACGTCTTTAGTATAGATGACGTCTATAGTATAGATGACGTCTATAGTATAGATGACGTCTATAGTCTATAGTATAGATGACGTCTATAGTATAGATGACGTCTATAGTATAGATGACGTCTATAGTATAGATGACGTCTATGGTACAGATGACGTCTATAGTATAGATGACGTCTATTGCAGAGATGACGTCTATAGTATAGATGACGTCTATAGTATAGATGACGTCTATAGTAAAGATGACGTCTATAGTATAGATGACGTCTATAGTATAGATGACGTCTATAGTATAGATGACGTCTATAGTATAGATGACGTCTATAGTATAGATGACGTCTATAGTATAGATGACGTCTATAGTATAGATGACGTCTATAGTATAGATGACGTCTATAGTCTATAGTATAGATGACGTCTATAGTATAGATGACGTCTATAGTATAGATGACGTCTATAGTATAGATGACGTCTATAGTATAGATGACGTCTATGGTACAGATGACGTCTATAGTATAGATGACGTCTATTGCAGAGATGACGTCTATAGTATAGATGACGTCTATAGTATAGATGACGTCTATAGGATAGATGACGTCTATAGTATAGATGACGTCTATAGTGTAGATGACGTCTATAGTATAGATGACGTCTATAGTATAGATGACGTCTATAGTATAAATGACGTCTATAGTATAGATGACGTCTATAGTATAGATGACAGCTATAGTATAGATGACAGCTATAGTATAGATGACCTCTATTGTATAGATGACAGCTATAGTATAGATGACGTCTATAGTATAGATGACGTCTATAGTATAGATGACGTCTATAGTATAGATGACGTCTATAGTATAGATGACGTCTATAGTATAGATGACGTCTATAGTATAGATGACGTCTATAGTATAGATGACGTCTATAGTATAGATGACGTCTATAGTATAGATGACGTCTATAGTATAGATGACGTCTATAGTATAGATGACGTCTATAGAATAGATGACGTCTATAGTATAGATGACGTCTATAGTATAGATGACGACTATAGTATAGATGACGTCTATAGTATAGATGACGTCTATAGTATAGATGACGTCTATAGTATAGATGACGTCTATAGTATAGATGACGTCTATAGTATAGATGACGTCTATAGTATAGATGACGTCTATAGTATAAATGACGTCTATAGTATAGATGACGTCTATAGTATAGATGACGTCTATAGTATAGATGACGTCTTTAGTATAGATGACGTCTATAGTATAGATGACGTCTATAGTATAGATGACGTCTATAGTATAGATGACGTCTATAGTATAGATGACGTCTATAGTATAGATGACGTCTGTAGTATAGATGACGTCTATAGTATAGATGACGTCTATATTAGATGACGTATAGATGACGTCTATAGTATAGACGACATCTATAGTATAGACGACATCTATAGTATAGATGACGTCTATAGTATAGATGACGTCTATAGTATAGACGACATCTATAGTATCTATAGTACCTATAGTATAGATGACGTCTATAGTATAGATGACGTCTATAGTAGAGATGATGTCTATAGTATAGATGACGTCTATATTATAGATGACGTCTATATTATAGATGACGTCTATAGTATAGATAACGTCCATAGTATAGATGACGTCTATAGTATAGATGACGTCTATAGTATAGATGACGTCTATAATATAGATGACGTCTATAGTATTGATGACGTCTATAGTATGGATGACGTCTATAGTATAGGTGACGTCTATAGTATAGATGACGTCTATAGTATAGATGACGTCTATAGTATAGATGACGTCTATAGTATAGATGACGTCTATAGTATAGATGCCGTCTATAGTATAGATGACGTCTATAGTATAGATGACTTCTATAGTATAGATGACGTCTATAGTATAGATGACGTCTATATTATAGATGACGTCTATGGTATAGATGACGTCTATATTATAGATGACGTCTATAGTATAGATGACGTCTATTGTATAGATGACGTAGTATATTTACGTCTATAGTAAAGATGACGTCTATAGTATAGATGACGTCTATAGTATAGATGACGGCTATAGTATAGATGACGTCTATAGTATAGATGACGTCTATAGTATAGATGACGTCTATAGTATAGATGACGTCTATAGTATAGATGACGTCTATAGTATAGATGACGTCTATAGTATAGATGACGTCTATAGTATAGATGACGTCTATAGTATAGATGACGTCTAAAGTAAAGATGACGTCTATAGTAAAGATGACGTCTATAGTATAGATGACGTCTATAGTATAGATGACGTCTATAGTAAAGATGACGTCTATAGTAAAGATGACGTCTATAGTAAAGATGACGTCTATAGGATAGATGACGTCTATAGTATAGATGACGTCTATAGTGTAGATGACGTCTATAGTATAGATGACGTCTATAGTATAGATGACGTCTATAGTATAAATGACGTCTATAGTATAGATGACGTCTATAGTATAGATGACGTCTTTAGTATAGATGACGTCTATAGTATAGATGACGTCTTTAGTATAGATGACGTCTATAGTATAGATGACGTCTATAGTATAGATGACGTCTATAGTATAGATGACGTCTATAGTATAGATGACGTCTATAGTATAGATGACGTCTATAGTATAGATGACGTCTATAGTATAGATGACGTCTATAGTATAGATGACGTCTATAGTATAGATGACGTCTATAGTATAAATGACGTCTATAGTATAGATGACGTCTATAGTATAGATGACGTCTATAGTATAGATGACGTCTATAGTATAGATGACGTCTATAGTATAGATGACGTCTATAGTATAGATGACGTCTATAGTATAGATGACGTCTATAGTATAGATGACGTCTAAAGTAAAGATGACGTCTATAGTAAAGATGACGTCTATAGTATAGATGACGTCTATAGTATAGATGACGTCTATAGTAAAGATGACGTCTATAGTAAAGATGACGTCTATAGTAAAGATGACGTCTATAGTATAGATGAAGTCTATAGTATAGATGACGTCTATAGTATTGATGACGTCTATAGTATAGATGACGTCTATAGTATAGATGACGTCTATAGTATAGATGTCGTCTATAGTATAGACGACATCTATAGTATAGATGACGTCTATAGTATAGACGACATCTATAGTATCTATAGTACCTATAGTATAGATGACGTCTATAGTATAGATGACGTCTATAGTATAGATGACGTCTATAGTATAGATGACGTCTATAGTATAGATGACGTCTATAGTATAGATGACGTCTATAGTATAGATGACGTCTATAGTAGAGATGATGTCTACAGTATAGATGACGTCTATATTATAGATGACGTCTATAGTATAGATAACGTCCATAGTATAGATGACGTCTATAGTATAGATGACGTCTATAGTATAGATGACGTCTATAGTATAGATGACGTCTATAGTATAGATGACGTCTACAGTATAGATGACGTCTATAGTATTGATGACGTCTATAGTATGGATGACGTCTATAGTATAGGTGACGTATATAGTATAGATGACGTCTGTAGTATAGATGACGTCTATAGTATAGATGACATCTATAGTATAGATGACGTCTATAGTATAGATGACGTCTATATTATAGATGACGTCTACAGTATAGATGACGTCTATATTAAAGATGACGTCTATAGTATAGATGACGTATATAGTATAGATGACGTCTATAGTATAGATGATGTCTATAGTATAGATGACGTCTATAGTATAGATGACGTCTATAGCAAAGATGACGTCTATAGTATAGATGACGTCTATAGTAAAGATGACGTCTATAGTATAGATGACGGCTATAGTATAGATGACGTCTATAGTATAGATGACGTCTATAGTATAGATGACGTCTAAAGTATAGATGACGTCTATAGTATAGATGAAGTCTATAGTATAGATGACGTCTATAGTATAGATGACGTCTATAGTATAGGTGACGTCTATAGTATAGATGACGTCTATAGTATAGATGACGTCTATAGTAGAGATGACGTCCATAGCATAGATGACGTCCATAGTATAGATGACGTCCATAGTAAAGATAACGTCCATAGTATAGATGACGTCCATAGTATAGATGACGTCTATAGTATAGATGACGTCTATAGTATAGATGACGTCTATAGTATAGATGACGTCTATAGTATAGATGACGTCTATAGTATAGATGACGTCTATAGTATAGATGACGTCTATAGTATAGATGACGTCTATAGTATAGATGACGTCTATAGTATAGATGACGTCTATAGTATAGATGACGTCTATAGTATAGATGACGTCTATAGTGTAGATGACGTCTATAGTATAGATGACGTCTATAGTCTATAGTATAGATGACGTCTATAGTCTATAGTATAGATGACGTCTATAGTATAGATGACGTCTATAGTATAGATGACGTCTATAGTATAGATGACGTCTATAGTATAGATGACGTCTATGGTACAGATGACGTCTATAGTATAGATGACGTCTATTGCAGAGATGACGTCTATAGTATAGATGACGTCTATAGTATAGGTGACGTCTATAGTATAGGTGACGTCTATAGTATAGATGACGTCTATAGTATAGATGACGTCTATAGTATAGATGACGTCTATAGTATAGATGACGTCTATAGTATAGATGACTTCTATAGTATAGATGACGTCTATAGTATAGATGACGTCTATAGTATAGATGACGTCTATAGTATAGATGACGTCTATAGTATAGATGAAGTCTATAGTATAGATGACGTCTATAGTATAGATGACGTCTATAGTATAGATGACGTCTATAGTATAGATGACGTCTATAGTATAGATGACGTCTATAGTATAGATGACGTCTATAGTAAAGATGACGTCTATAGTATAGATGACGTCTATAGTAAAGATGACGTCTATGGTATAGATGACGTCTATAGTATAGATGACGTCTATAGTATAGATGACGTCTATAGTATAGATGACGTCTATAGTATAGATGACGTCTATAGTATAGATGACGTCTATAGTAGAGATGACGTCCATAGCATAGATGACGTCCATAGTATAGATGACGTCCATAGTAAAGATAACGTCCATAGTATAGATGACGTCCATAGTATAGTTGACGTCTATAGTATAGATGACGTCTATAGTATAGATGACGTCTATAGTATAGATGACGTCTATAGTATAGATGACGTCTATAGTATAGATGACGTCTATAGTATAGATGACGTCTATAGTATAGATGACGTCTATAGTATAGATGACGTCTATAGTGTAGATGACGTCTATAGTATAGATGACGTCTATAGTATAGATGACGTCTAGAGTATAGATGACGTCTAGAGTATAGATGACGTCTATAGTATAGATGACGTCTGTAGTATAGATGACGTCTATAGTATAGATGACGTCTATAGTAGAGATGACGTCTATAGCATAGATGACGTCCATAGTGTAGATGACGTCCATAGTAAAGATAACGTCCATAGTATAGATGACGTCCATAGTATAGATGACGTCCATAGTATAGATGACGTCTATAGTATAGATGACGTCTATAGTATTGATGACGTCTATAGTATAGATGACGTCTATAGAATAGATGACGTCTGTAGTATGGATGACGTCTATAGTATTTATGACGTCTATAGTATAGATGACGTCTTTAGTATAGATAACGTCTATAGTATAGACGACATCTATAGTATAGATGACGTCTATAGTATAGATGACGTCTGTAGTATAGATGACGTCTATAGTATAGATGACGTCTATAGTAGAGATGATGTCTATAGCATAGATGACGTCCATAGTATAGATGACGTCCATAGTAAAGATAACGTCCATAGTATAGATGACGTCCATAGTATAGATGACGTCCATAGTATAGATGACGTCTATAGTATAGATGACGTCTATAGTATAGATGACGTCTATAGTATTGATGACGTCTATAGTATAGATGACGTCTATAGAATAGATGACGTCTGTAGTATGGATGACGTCTATAGTATATATGACGTCTATAGTATAGATGACGTCTTTAGTATAGATAACGTCTATAGTATAGACGACATCTATAGTATAGATGACGTCTATAGTATAGACGACATCTATAGTATAGATGACGTCTATAGTTTAGACGACATCTATGGTATCTATAGTATCTATAGTAAAGATGACGTCTATAGTATAGATGACGTCTATAGTATAGATGATGTCCATAGTAAAGATAACGTCCATAGTATAGATGACGTCTATAGTATAGATGACGTCTATAGTATAGATGACGTCTATAGTATAGATGACGTCTATAGTATTGATGACGTCTATAGTATTGATGACGTCTAAAATATGGATGACGTCTATAGTATAGGTGACGTCTATAGTATAGATGACGTCTATAGTATAGATGACGTCTATAGTATAGATGACGTCTATAGTATAGATGACGTCTATAGTATAGATGACGTCTATAGTATAGATGACGTCTATAGTATAGATGACGTCTATAGTATAGATGACGTCTATAGTATAGATGACGTCTATAGTATAGATGACGTCTATATTATAGATGACGTCTATAGTATAGATGACGTATATATTATAGATGACGTCTATAGTATAGATGACGTATATAGTATACAGGGTGTTTCCAAATTCGATGCAAATATTTTGACACAAGATTCTTGGGTATATTTGAAGAAAAAAATTGCTCTACAGTATGGGCCTATCTCAAATTTTGATACCACTTATTGGGAATTTAAGAAAACACCTACTTTGAGGTACCTTGACCCATACTAACACAAATATCTCTGCTAGCACTTACAACAGGTACTTCATTTTGGACTTACATTTTAGAAGAAATAGTACTTCTTTTAATTGCATTAAAACAAAATTGATGACTTTTTTAACTTTTGAGATATTTGCTTTTAAGTCGGATCCTTTTTCCCTGCCCATGACATTTTTTTGACTTTCAAGACACATTTTTGCGAAAAATGAGTAATAAACATATCGGTAATTTTTTTTTTCTAGTGCACCTAACACTTAATACTTAATACATGACATTTTTTTGACTTTCAAGACACATTTCTGCGAAAAATGCGTAATAAACTTATCTGTAATTCTTTTTTTCTATTGCACCTGACAATACTTAATAAAAATTGCCAAGACAAGTTACCCGAAAAACCCACAGATTTTATGATACTTGGGAAATTCCATAGCAGGTAAAATTATGAAAAACTCGATTCATAGTGTTCAATTCCTATTATTCTGAATAAAAATGCTTGTGTTTGGTTTACGTTTTTTTTTTATTTCATTAAGTTAACTTTACAATCAAATAAGGGTTCAAAGTGTCCTCCTCCATTTTGTATGCATGCTAGAGCCCGTTTTTGGATTGCGCTGTCAACGTTTATTGAGGATAACTCCTGACTCACTTGTGACGAGGCTTGGAGAATGCGATCTTCTAAATCATTTAGAGTTGATATTTCTGTAGAATAAACAAGTTCTTTCATTCTCCTAAGGTCTGGAGATCTTGCAGGCCAGTGAACTGGTCCATTTCTTCCTATCCAACGACCAGCGGACTTTTCATCCAGCCAATTCTTAACCTCGCGACCAAAGTGGGCTGGGGCTCCATCCTGTTGAAAATATGACGAAGCTCGTTGAGTTACCGGAACATTCTTCGGTAGATCTGTATAATCATTGCGCAAAAATTCCAGATAGTTTGCAGAATTCAGTGTGGGAGGCAGTTTGAAGGGACCGATTAAGCTGTTTTCAATAACACCTGCCCACAAATTGACGCTAAACCTGTGTTGAAATGATGACTCTCTAATTGTGTGTAGGTTTTCCGCAGCCCATGTGTGTAGATTGTGAAAATTTGTAATCCCATCTCTAGTAAATTGAGATTCGTCCGTCCATAGGATTCAGCTTATAAAACCGCTGTCATCCAAGTTCTGCTCTAACAACCAGCTGCAAAACTCAAGTCTCGGCTCCAAATCACTCGGAAGCAGTTCCTGCACAGGTGTATGGTGGTATGGATACAAGTTTTCCGTATGCAGGAGACGAACAATTTTATGTGTTGAAACATTAAATCGCAAGGATTAGCGCCTGATGCTGATTGATGGATCATTTGAAACCGCTTCCAGTATTCTTTCATCAATTGCAATTCTTCCTGGTGAAGCTCCTGCGTTAGATCGTCTTGTTGAAACAGATCCCATTTCCCGAAGTCTTCGAAAGGAATTTGTAAATACGCGGGGATTAGGTACTCTTCGGTTAGGATAAAGCTGATGGTATCTTTGTTGTGCTCTAATAAAACTTCCGTTGCACATCCCATAAACGTAGATAATATCGGCGTATTCTTCGTTTGTAAAAGATGCCATTTCAAGTAGGGTTTCTTAACAACTGTTGTGTCACCTCGGCTTCAAAAATGACTTTGATGGATTTAATTTTGTTTTCTAACCTTTTATGCAATTTACATTAGGTAAATTTTCCAACTAGGCTACCAACCTAAAACTTAATCCTTTTTGGGATTTAACAGAAAAATGATAGGGAAATTACCTTTGTATCAGGTAGTCTAATAAAAATGCATGCTCTAAAAACTACGTAAATTATTAATACATAGTAAAAAAATCGCTCTTGTTGTCAATCGCGGTTATAAAAGTAGGTAACAAATCATATTTCCACCTTATACCTGTCGCGGCTTCGTGAAAAGAATTTTTCATAATTTTACCTGGTATGGAATTTCCCAAGTATCATAAAATCTGTGGGTTTTTCGGGTTACTTGTCTTTGCAATTTTTATTAAGTATTGTCAGGTGCAATAGAAAAAAAGAATTACAGATAAGTTTATTACGCATTTTTCGCAGAAATGTGTCTTGAAAGTCAAAAAAATGTCATGGACAGGGAAAAAGGATCCGACTTAAAAGCAAATATCTCGAAAGTTAAAAAAGTCATCAATTTTATTTTAATGCAGTTAAAAGGAGTACTATTTCTTCTAAAATTTAAGTCCTAAATGAAGTACCTGTTGTAAGTGCTAGCAGAGATATTTGTGTAAGTATGGGTCAAGGTACCTCAAAGTAGGTGTTTTCTTAAATTCCCAATAAGTAGTATCAAAATTTGAGATAGGCCCATACTGTAGAAAAATTTTTTTCCTCAAATATACCCAAGAATCTTGTGTCAAAATATTTGCATCGAATTTGGAAACACCCTGTAGATGACGTCTATAGTATAGATGAAGTCTATAGTATAGGTGACGTCTATAGTATAGGTGACGTCTATAGTATAGATGACGTCTATAGTATAGATGACGTCTATAGTATAGATGACGTCTATAGTATAGATGACGTCTATAGTATAGATGACGTCTATAGTATAGATGACGTCTATAGTATAGATGACTTCTATAGTATAGATGACGTCTATAGTATAGATGACGTCTATAGTACAGATGACGTCTATAGTACAGATGACGTCTATAGTATAGATGACGTCTATAGTATAGATGACGTCTATAGTATAGATGACGTCTATAGTATAGATGACGTCTATAGTAAAGATGACGTCTATAGTAAAGATGACGTCTATAGTATAGATGACGTCTATAGTATAGATGACGTCTATAGTATAGATGACGTCTATAGTATAGACGACATCTATAGTATAGACGACATCTATAGTATAGATGACGTTTATAGTATAGATGACGTCTATAGTATAGATGACGTCTATAGTATAGATGACGTCTATAGTAGAGATGATGTCTATAGCATA
The DNA here is from genome assembly GCA_947623515.1 of Neoascia interrupta. Classification (NCBI taxonomy): domain Eukaryota; kingdom Metazoa; phylum Arthropoda; class Insecta; order Diptera; family Syrphidae; genus Neoascia; species Neoascia interrupta. The sequence goes on from CANQKQ010000016.1 coordinate 75,818, forward strand.
GATGACGTCCATAGTATAGATGACGTCCATAGTAAAGATGACGTCCATAGTATAGATGACGTCCATAGTATAGATGACGTCTATAGTATAGATGACGTCTATAGTATAGATGACGTCTATAGTATTGATGACGTCTATAGTATAGATGACGTCTATAGTATAGATGACGTCTATAGTATGGATGACGTCTATAGTATAGATGACGTCTATAGTATAGATGACGTCTATAGTATAGATGACGTCTATAGTATAGATGACGTCTATAGTATAGATGACGTCTATAGTATAGATGACGTCTATAGTAAAGATGACGTCTATAGTATAGATGACGTCTATAGTATTGATGACGTCTATAGTATAGATGACGTCTATAGTATTGATGACGTCTATAGTATAGATGACGTCTATAGTATAGATGACGTCTATAGTAAAGATAACGTCCATAGTATAGATGACGTCCATAGTATAGATGACGTCCATAGTATAGATGACGTCCATAGTATAGATGACGTCTATAGTATAGATGACGTCTATAGTATAGATGACGTCTATAGTATTGATGACGTCTATAGAATAGATGACGTCTATAGAATAGATGACGTCTATAGTATGGATGACGTCTATAGTATATATGACGTCTATAGTATAGATGACGTCTATAGTATAGATAACGTCTATAGTATAGATGACGTCTATAGTATAGATGACGTCTATAGTATAGATGACGTCTATAGTATAGATGACGTCTATAGTATGGATGACGTCTATAGTATAGATGACGTCTATAGTATAGATGACGTCTATAGTATAGATGACGTCTATAGTATAGATGACGTCTATAGTATAGATGACGTCTATAGTATAGATGAAGTCTATGGTAGAGATGACGTCTATGGTATAGATGACGTCTATAGTATAGATGACGTCTATAGTATAGATGACGTCTATAGTATAGATGACGTCTATAGTATAGATGACGTCTATAGTATAGATGACGTCTATAGTATAGATGACGTCTATAGTATAGATGACGTCTATAGTATAGATGACGTCTATAGTATAGATGACGTCTATAGTATAGATGACGTCTATAGTATAGATGACGTCTATAGTATAGATGACGTCTATAGTATTGATGACGTCTATAGTATAGATGACGTCTATAGTATTGATGACGTCTATAGTATAGATGACGTCTATAGTATAGATGACGTCTATAGCATAGATGACGTCTATAGTATAGATGACGTCTATAGTATAGATGACGTCTATAGTAAAGATGACGTCTATAGTATAGATGACATCTATAGTATAGATGACGTCTATAGTATAGATGACGTCTATAGTATAGACGACATCTATAGTAACTATTGTATCTATAGTATAGTTGACGTCTATAGTATAGATGACGTCTATAGTATAGATGACGTCTATAGTAGAGATGATGTCTATAGCATAGATGACGTCCAAAGTATAGATGATGTCCATAGTAAAGATAACGTCCATAGTATAGATGACGTCTATAGTATAGATAACGTCTATAGTACTAGATGACGTCTATAGTATAGATGACGTCTATAGTATTGATGACGTCTATAGTATAGGTGACGTCTATAGTATAGATGACGTCTATAGTATAGATGACGTCTATAGTATAGATGACGTCTATAGTATAGATGACGTCTATAGTATAGATGACGTCTATAGTATAGATGACGTCTATAGTATAGATGACGTCTATAGTATAGATGACGTCTATAGTATAGATGACGTCTATAGTATAGATGACGTCTATAGTATAGATGACGTCTGTGGTATAGAAGACGTCTATATTATAGATGACGTCTATAGTATAGATGACGTCTATAGTATAGATGACGTCTATATTATAGATGACGTCTATAGTATAGATAACGTCTATAGTATAGATGACGTCTATAGTATAGATGACGTCTATAGTATAGATGACGTATATAGTATAGATGACGTCTATAGTATAGATGACGTCTATAGTATAGATGAAGTCTATAGTATAGATGACGTCTATAGTATAGATGACGTCTATAGTATAGATGACGTCTATAGTATAGATGACGTCTATAGTATAGATGACGTCTATAGTATAGATGACGTCTATAGTATAGATGACGTCTATAGTATAGATGACGTCTATTGCAGAGATGACGTCTATAGTATAGATGACGTCTATAGTATAGGTGACGTCTACAGTATAGGTGACGTCTATAGTATAGGTGACGTCTATAGTATAGATGACGTCTATAGTATAGATGACGTCTATAGTATAGATGACGTCTATAGTATAGATGACGTCTATAGTATAGATGACGTCTATAGTATAGATGACGTCTATAGTATTGATGACGTCTATAGTATAGATGACGTCTATAGTATTGATGACGTCTATAGTATGGATGACGTCTATAGTATTGATGACGTCTATAGTATGGATGACGTCTATAGTATATATGACGTCTATAGTATAAATGACGTCTATAGTATAGATGACGTCTGTAGTATAGATGACGTCTATAGTATAGATGACGTCTATAGTATAGATGACGTCTATAGTATAGATGACGTCTATAGTATAGATGACGTCTATAGTATAGATGACGTCTATAGTATAGATGACGTCTTTAGTATAGATGACGTCTATAGTATAGATGACGTCTTTAGTATAGATGACGTCTATAGTATAGATGACGTCTATAGTATAGATGACGTCTATAGTATAGATGACGTCTATGGTATAGATGACGTCTATAGTATAGATGACGTCTATAGTATAGATGACGTCTATAGTATAGACGACGTCTATAGTATAGATGACGTCTATAGTAGAGATGATGTCTATAGTATAGATGACGTCTATAGTAAAGATGACGTCTATAGTATAGATGACGTCTATAGTATTGATGACGTCTATAGTATAGGTGACGTCTATAGTATAGATGACGTCTATAGTATAGATGACGTCTATAGTATAGATGACGTCTATAGTATAGATGACGTCTATAGTATAGATGACGTCTATAGTATAGATGACGTCTATAGTATAGATGACGTCTATAGTATAGATGACGTCTATAGTATAGATGACGTCTATAGTATAGATGACGTCTATAGTATAGATGACGTCTATAGTATAGATGACGTCTATAGTATAGATAACGTCTATAGTAAAGATGACGTCTATAGTATAGATGACGTCTATAGTATAGATGACGTATATAGTATAGATGACGTCTATAGTATAGATGACGTATATAGTATAGATGACGTCTATAGTATAGATGACGTCTATAGTATAGATGAAGTCTATAGTATAGATGACGTCTATAGTATAGATGAAGTCTATAGTATAGATGACGTCTATAGTATAGATGACGTCTATAGTAAAGATGACGTCTATAGTATAGATGACGTCTATAGTATAGATGACGTCTATAGTATAGATGACGTCTATTGCAGAGATGACGTCTATAGTATAGATGACGTCTATAGTATAGGTGACGTCTATAGTATAGATGACGTCTATAGTATAGATGACGTCTATAGTATAGATGACGTCTATAGTATAGATGACGTCTATAGTATAGATGACGTCTATAGTATAGATGACGTCTATAGTATTGATGACGTCTATAGTATAGATGACGTCTATAGTATTGATGACGTCTATAGTATGGATGACGTCTATAGTATTGATGACGTCTATAGTATGGATGACGTCTATAGTATATATGACGTCTATAGTATAAATGACGTCTATAGTATAGATGACGTCTGTAGTATAGATGACGTCTATAGTATAGATGACGTCTATAGTATAGATGACGTCTATAGTATAGATGACGTCTATAGTATAGATGACGTCTATAGTATAGATGACGTCTATAGTATAGATGACGTCTTTAGTATAGATGACGTCTATAGTATAGATGACGTCTATAGTATAGATGACGTCTATAGTATAGATGACGTCTATGGTATAGATGACGTCTATAGTATAGATGACGTCTATAGTATAGATGACGTCTATAGTATAGACGACGTCTATAGTATAGACGACGTCTATAGTATAGATGACGTCTATAGTAGAGATGATGTCTATAGCATAGATGACGTCCATAGTATAGATGATGTCCATAGTAAAGATAACGTCCATAGTATAGATGACGTCTATAGTATAGATGACGTCTATAGTATAGATGACGTCTATAGTATAGATGACGTCTATAGTATTGATGACGTCTATAGTATGGATGACGTCTATAGTATAGGTGACGTCTATAGTATAGATGACGTCTATAGTATAGATGACGTCTATAGTATAGATGACGTCTATAGTATAGATGACGTCTATAGTATAGATGACGTCTATAGTATAGATGACGTCTATAGTATAGATGACGTCTATAGTATAGATGACGTCTATAGTATAGATGACGTCTATAGTATATATGACGTCTATAGTAAAGATGACGTCTATAGTATAGATGACGGCTATAGTATAGATGACGTCTATAGTATAGATGACGTCTATAGTATAGATGACGTCTATAGTATAGATGACGTCTATAGTATAGATGACGTCTATAGTATAGACGACATCTATAGTATAGATGACGTTTATAGTATAGATGACGTCTATAGTATAGATGACGTCTATAGTATAGATGACGTCTATATTATAGATGACGTCTATAGTATAGATGACGTATATAGTATAGATGACGTCTATAGTATAGACGACGTCTATAGTATAGATGACGTCTATAGTATAGATGACTTCTATAGTATAGATGACGTCTATAGTATAGATGACGTCTATAGTATAGATGACGTATATAGTATAGATGACGTCTATAGTATAGATGACTTCTATAGTATAGATGACGTCTATAGTATAGATGACGTCTATAGTATAGATGACGTCTATATTATAGATGACGTCTATAGTATAGATGACGTCTATAGTATAGATGACGTCTATAGTACAGATGACGTCTATAGTATAGATGACGTCTATAGTATAGATGACGTCTATAGTATAGATGACGTCTATAGTATAGATGACGTTTATAGTATAGATGACGTCTCTAGTATAGATGACGTCTATAGTATAGATGACGTCTATAGTATAGATGAAGTCTATAGTATAGATGACGTCTATAGTATAGATGACGTCTATAGTATAGATGACGTCTATAGTATAGATGACGTCTATAGTATAGATGACTTCTATAGTATAGATGACGTCTTTAGTATAGATGACGTCTATAGTATAGATGACGTCTATAGTACAGATGACGTCTATAGTATAGATGACGTCTATAGTATAGATGACGTCTATAGTATAGATGACGTCTATAGTATAGATGACGTCTATAGTAAAGATGACCTCTATAGTATATATGACGTCTATAGTATAGATGACGTCTATAGTATAGATGACGTCTATAGTATAGATGACGTCTATAGTATAGATGACGTTTATAGTATAGATGACGTCTCTAGTATAGATGACGTCTATAGTATAGATGACGTCTATAGTAGAGATGATGTCTATAGCATAGATGACGTCCATAGTATAGATGACGTCCATAGTAAAGATAACGTCCATAGTATAGATGACGTCCATAGTATAGATGACGTCTATAGTATAGATGACGTCTATAGTATAGATGACGTCTATAGTATTGATGACGTCTATAGTATAGATGACGTCTATAGTATAGATGACGTCTATAGTATGGATGACGTCTATAGTATAGATGACGTCTATAGTATAGATGACGTCTATAGTATAGATGACGTCTATAGTATAGATGACGTCTATAGTATAGATGACGTCTATAGTATAGATGACGTCTATAGTATAGATGACGTCTATAGTATAGATGACGTCTATAGTATAGAAAACGTCTATAGTATAGATGACGTCTATAGTAAAGATGACGTCTATAGTATAGATGACGTCTATAGTATTGATGACGTCTATAGTATAGATGACGTCTATAGTATTGATGACGTCTATAGTATAGATGACGTCTATTGCAGAGATGACGTCTATAGTATAGATGACGTCTATAGTAAAGATAACGTCCATAGTATAGATGACGTCCATAGTGTAGATGACGTCCATAGTATAGATGACGTCTATAGTATAGATGACGTCTATAGTATAGATGACGTCTATAGTATTGATGACGTCTATAGTATTGATGACGTCTATAGTATAGATGACGTCTATAGAATAGATGACGTCTATAGTATAGATGACGTCTATAGTATAGATGACGTCTATAGTATGGATGACGTCTATAGTATAGATGACGTCTATAGTATAGATGACGTCTATAGTATAGATGACGTCTATAGTATAGATGACGTCTATAGTATAGATGACGTCTATAGTATAGATGACGTCTATAGTATAGATGACGTCTATAGTATTGATGACGTCTATAGTATAGATGACGTCTATAGTATTGATGACGTCTATAGTATAGATGACGTCTATAGTATAGATGACGTCTATAGTATAGATGACGTCTATAGTATAGATGACGTCTATAGTATAGATGACGTCTATAGTATTGATGACGTCTATAGTATGGATGACGTCTATAGTATTGATGACGTCTATAGTATGGATGACGTCTATAGTATATATGACGTCTATAGTATAAATGACGTCTATAGTATAGATGACGTCTGTAGTATAGATGACGTCTATAGTATAGATGACGTCTATAGTATAGATGACGTCTATAGTATAGATGACGTCTATAGTATAGATGACGTCTATAGTATAGATGACGTCTATAGTATAGATGACGTCTATAGTATAGATGACGTCTATAGTATAGATGACGTCTATAGTATAGATGACGTCTTTAGTATAGATGACGTCTATAGTATAGATGACGTCTATAGTATAGATGACGTCTATAGTATAGATGACGTCTATGGTATAGATGACGTCTATAGTATAGATGACGTCTATAGTATAGATGACGTCTATAGTATAGATGACGTCTATAGTATAGACGACGTCTATAGTATAGATGACGTCTATAGTAGAGATGATGTCTATAGCATAGATGACGTCCATAGTATAGATGATGTCCATAGTAAAGATAACGTCCATAGTATAGATGACGTCTATAGTATAGATGACGTCTATAGTATAGATGACGTCTATAGTATAGATGACGTCTATAGTATTGATGACGTCTATAGTATGGATGACGTCTATAGTATAGGTGACGTCTATAGTATAGATGACGTCTATAGTATAGATGACGTCTATAGTATAGATGACGTCTATAGTATAGATGACGTCTATAGTATAGATGACGTCTATAGTATAGATGACGTCTATAGTATAGATGACGTCTATAGTATAGATGACGTCTATATTATAGATGACGTCTATAGTATAGATGACGTCTATATTATAGATGACGTCTATAGTATAGATGACGTATATAGTATAGATGACGTCTATAGTATAGATGACGTCTATAGTATAGATGAAGTCTATAGTATAAATGACGTCTATAGTATAGATGACGTCTATAGTAAGGATGACGTCTATAGTAAAGATGACGTCTAAAGTAAAGATGACGTCTATAGTATATATGACGTCTATAGTAAAGATGACGTCTATAGTATAGATGACGGCTATAGTATAGATGACGTCTATAGTATAGATGACGTCTATAGTATAGATGACGTCTATAGTATAGATGACGTCTATAGTATAGATGACGTCTATAGTATACGTCTATACTATAAACGTCATCTATAGTATAGATGACGTTTATAGTATAGATGACGTCTATAGTATAGATGACGTCTATAGTATAGATGACGTCTATATTATAGATGACGTCTATAGTATAGATGACGTATATAGTATAGATGACGTCTATAGTATAGACGACGTCTATAGTATAGATGACGTCTATAGTATAGATGACTTCTATAGTATAGATGACGTCTATAGTATAGATGACGTCTATAGTATAGATGACGTATATAGTATAGATGACGTCTATAGTATAGATGACTTCTATAGTATAGATGACGTCTATAGTATAGATGACGTCTATAGTATAGATGACGTCTATATTATAGATGACGTCTATAGTATAGATGACGTCTATATTATAGATGACGTCTATAGTATAGATGACGTATATAGTATAGATGACGTATATAGTATAAATGACGTCTATAGTATAGATGAAGTCTATAGTATAGATGACGTCTATAGTATAGATGACGTCTATAGTATAGATGACGTCTATAGTATAGATGACGTCTATAGTATAGATGACTTCTATAGTATAGATGACGTCTATAGTATAGATGACGTCTATAGTATAGATGACGTCTATAGTACAGATGACGTCTATAGTATAGATGACGTCTATAGTATAGATGACGTCTATAGTATAGATGACGTCTATAGTATAGATGACGTCTATAGTATAGATGACGTCTATAGTAAAGATGACGTCTATAGTATAGATGACGTCTATAGTATAGATGACGTCTATAGTATAGATGACGTCTATAGTATAGATGACGTCTATAGTATAGATGACGTTTATAGTATAGATGACGTCTATAGTATAGATGACGTCTATAGTGTAGATGACGTCTATAGTAGAGATGATGTCTATAGCATAGATGACGTCCATAGTATAGATGACGTCCATAGTAAAGATAACGTCCATAGTATAGATGACGTCTATAGTATAGATGACGTCTATAGTATAGATGACGTCTATAGTATTGATGACGTCTATAGTATAGATGACGTCTATAGTATAGATGACGTCTATAGTATGGATGACGTCTATAGTATAGATGACGTCTATAGTATGGATGACGTCTATAGTATAGATGACGTCTATAGTATAGATGACGTCTATAGTATAGATGACGTCTATAGTATAGATGACGTCTATAGTATGGATGACGTCTATAGTATAGAAAACGTCTATAGTATAGATGACGTCTATAGTAAAGATGACGTCTATAGTATAGATGACGTCTATAGTATTGATGACGTCTATAGTATAGATGACGTCTATAGTATTGATGACGTCTATAGTATAGATGACGTCTATTGCAGAGATGACGTCTATAGTATAGATGACGTCTATAGTAAAGATAACGTCCATAGTATAGATGACGTCCATAGTGTAGATGACGTCCATAGTATAGATGACGTCTATAGTATAGATGACGTCTATAGTATAGATGACGTCTATAGTATTGATGACGTCTATAGTATTGATGACGTCTATAGTATAGATGACGTCTATAGAATAGATGACGTCTATAGTATAGATGACGTCTATAGTATAGATGACGTCTATAGTATGGATGACGTCTATAGTATAGATGACGTCTATAGTATAGATGACGTCTATAGTAAAGATAACGTCCATAGTATAGATGACGTCCATAGTGTAGATGACGTCCATAGTATAGATGACGTCTATAGTATTGATGACGTCTATAGTATAGATGACGTCTATAGAATAGATGACGTCTATAGTATGGATGACTTCTATAGTATATATGACGTCTATAGTATAGATGACGTCTATAGTATAGATAACGTCTATAGTATAGATGACGTCTATAGTATAGATGACGTCTATAGTATAGATGACGTCTATAGTATAGATGACGTCTATAGTATGGATGACGTCTATAGTATAGATGACGTCTGTAGTATAGATGACGTCTAAAGTATAGATGACGTCTATAGTATTGATGACGTCTATTGCAGAGATGACGTCTATAGTATAGATGACGTCTATAGTAAAGATAACGTCCATAGTATAGATGACGTCCATAGTGTAGATGACGTCCATAGTATAGATGACGTCTATAGTATAGATGACGTCTATAGTATAGATGACGTCTATAGTATTGATGACGTCTATAGTATTGATGACGTCTATAGTATAGATGACGTCTATAGAATAGATGACGTCTATAGTATAGATGACGTCTATAGTATAGATGACGTCTATAGTATGGATGACGTCTATAGTATAGATGACGTCTATAGTATAGATGACGTCTATAGTAAAGATAACGTCCATAGTATAGATGACGTCCATAGTGTAGATGACGTCCATAGTATAGATGACGTCTATAGTATAGATGACGTCTATGGTATAGATGACGTCTATAGTATAGATGACGTCTATGGTATAGATGACGTCTATAGTATAGATGACGTCTATTGTATAGATGACGTCTATAGTATAGATGACGTCTATAGTATAGATGACGTCTATAGTATAGATGACGTCTATAGTATAGATGACGTCTATAGTATAGATGACGTCTATAGTATAGATGACGTCTATAGTATAGATGACGTCTATAGTATAGATGACGTCTATAGTATAGATGACGTCTATAGTATAGATGACGTCTATAGTATAGATGACGTCTATAGTATTGATTACGTCTATAGTATAGATGACGTCTATAGTATAGATGACGTCTATAGCATAGATGACGTCTATAGTATAGATGACGTCTATAGTAAAGATGACGTCTATAGTAAAGATGACGTCTATAGTATAGATGACATCTATAGTATAGATGATGTCTATAGTATAGATGACGTCTATAGTATAGACGACATCTATAGTATCTATTGTATCTATAGTATAGATGACGTCTATAGTATAGATGACGTCTATAGTAGAGATGATGTCTATAGCATAGATGACGTCCAAAGTATAGATGATGTCCATAGTAAAGATAACGTCCATAGTATAGATGACGTCTATAGTATAGATAACGTCTATAGTATAGATGACGTCTATAGTATAGATGACGTCTATAGTATTGATGACGTCTATAGTATGGATGACGTCTATAGTATAGGTGACGTCTATAGTATAGATGACGTCTATAGTATAGATGACGTCTATAGTATAGATGACGTCTATGGTATAGATGACGTCTATGGTATAGATGACGTCTATGGTATAGATGACGTCTATGGTATAGATGACGTCTATAGTATAGATGACGTCTATAGTATAGATGACGTCTATAGTATAGATGACGTCTATAGTATAGATGACGTCTATAGTATAGATGACGTCTATTGTATAGATGACGTCTATTGTATAGATGACGTCTATAGTATAGATGACGTCTATAGTATAGATGACGTCTATAGTATAGATGACGTCTATAGTATAGATGACGTCTATAGTATAGATGACGTCTATAGTATAGATGACGTCTATAGTATAGATGACGTCTATAGTATAGATGACGTCTATAGTATAGATGACGTCTATAGTATAGATGACGTCTATAGTATAGATGACGTCTATAGTATAGATGACGTCTATAGTATAGATGACGTCTATAGTATAGATGACGTCTATAGTATAGATGACGTCTATAGTATAGATGACGTCTATAGCATAGATGACGTCTATAGTATAGATGACGTCTATAGTAAAGATGACGTCTATAGTATAGATGACATCTATAGTATAGATGACGTCTATAGTATAGATGACGTCTATAGTATAGACGACATCTATAGTATCTATTGTATCTATAGTATAGATGACGTCTATAGTATAGATGACGTCTATAGTAGAGATGATGTCTATAGCATAGATGCATCCAAAGTATAGATGATGTCCATAGTAAAGATAACGTCCATAGTATAGATGACGTCTATAGTATAGATAACGTCTATAGTATAGATGACGTCTATAGTATAGATGACGTCTATAGTATAGATGACGTCTATAGTATTGATGACGTCTATAGTATGGATGACGTCTATAGTATAGGTGACGTCTATAGTATAGATGACGTCTATAGTATAGATGACGTCTATAGTATAGATGACGTCTATAGTATAGATGACGTCTATAGTATAGATGACGTCTATAGTATAGATGACGTCTATAGTATAGATGACGTCTATAGTATAGATGACGTCTATAGTATAGATGACGTCTATAGTATAGATGACGTCTATAGTATAGATGACGTCTATAGTATAGATGACGTCTATTGCAGAGATGACGTCTATAGTATAGATGACGTCTATAGTATAGGTGACGTCTATAGTATAGGTGACGTCTATAGTATAGGTGACGTCTATAGTATTGATGACGTCTATAGTATAGATGACGTCTATAGTATTGATGACGTCTATAGTATAGATGACGTCTATTGCAGAGATGACGTCTATTGTATAGATGACGTCTACAGTATAGATGACGTCTATAGTATAGATGACGTCTATAGTATAGATGACGTCTATAGTATAGATGACGTCTATAGTATTGATGACGTCTATAGTATAGATGACGTCTATTGCAGAGATGACGTCTATAGTATAGATGACGTCTATAGTATAGATGACGTCTATAGTATAGATGACGTCTATAGTATAGATGACGTCTATAGTATAGATGACGTCTATAGTATAGATGACGTCTATAGTATAGATGACGTCTATTGCAGAGATGACGTCTATAGTATAGATGACGTCTATAGTATAGGTGACGTCTATAGTATAGGTGACGTCTATAGTATAGGTGACGTCTATAGTATTGATGACGTCTATAGTATAGATGACGTCTATAGTATTGATGACGTCTATAGTATAGATGACGTCTATTGCAGAGATGACGTCTATTGTATAGATGACGTCTACAGTATAGATGACGTCTATAGTATAGATGACGTCTATAGTATAGATGACGTCTATAGTAAAGATGACGTCTATAGTATAGATGACGTCTATAGTATTGATGACGTCTATAGTATAGATGACGTCTATAGTATTGATGACGTCTATAGTATAGATGACGTCTATTGCAGAGATGACGTCTATAGTATAGATGACGTCTATAGTATAGATGACGTCTATAGTAAAGATGACGTCTATAGTATAGATGACGTCTATAGTATTGATGACGTCTATAGTATAGATGACGTCTATAGTATTGATGACGTCTATAGTATAGATGACGTCTATTGCAGAGATGACGTCTATAGTATAGATGACGTCTATAGTAAAGATAACGTCCATAGTATAGATGACGTCCATAGTATAGATGACGTCCATAGTATAGATGTCGTCTATAGTATAGATGACGTCTATAGTATAGATGACGTCTATAGTATTGATGACGTCTATAGTATTGATGACGTCTATAGTATAGATGACGTCTATAGAATAGATGACGTCTATAGTATGGATGACTTCTATAGTATATATGACGTCTATAGTATAGATGACGTCTATAGTATAGATAACGTCTATAGTATAGATGACGTCTATAGTATAGATGACGTCTATAGTATGGATGACGTCTATAGTATAGATGACGTCTATAGTATAGATGACGTCTATAGTATAGATGACGTCTATAGTATAGATGACGTCTATAGTATAGATGACGTCTATAGTATAGATGACGTCTATAGTATAGATGACGTCTATAGTATAGATGACGTCTATGGTATAGATGACGTCTATAGTATAGATGACGTCTATAGTATAGATGACGTCTATAGTATAGATGACGTCTATAGTATAGATGACGTCTATGGTATAGATGACGTCTATAGTATAGATGACGTCTATAGTATAGATGACGTCTATTGTATAGATGACGTCTATAGTATAGATGACGTCTATTGTATAGATGACGTCTATAGTATAGATGACGTCTATAGTATAGATGACGTCTATAGTATAGATGACGTCTATAGTATAGATGACGTCTATAGTATAGATGACGTCTATAGTATAGATGACGTCTATAGTATAGATGACGTCTATAGTATAGATGACGTCTATAGTATAGATGACGTCTATAGTATTGATGACGTCTATAGTATAGATGACGTCTATAGTATTGATGACGTCTATAGTATAGATGACGTCTATAGTATAGATGACGTCTATAGCATAGATGACGTCTATAGTATAGATGACGTCTATAGTAAAGATGACGTCTATAGTAAAGATGACGTCTATAGTATAGATGACATCTATAGTATAGATGACGTCTATAGTATAGATGACGTCTATAGTATAGACGACATCTATAGTATCTATTGTATCCATCCATAGTATAGATGACGTCCATAGTGTAGATGACGTCCATAGTATAGATGACGTCTATAGTATTGATGACGTCTATAGTATAGATGACGTCTATAGAATAGATGACGTCTATAGTATGGATGACTTCTATAGTATATATGACGTCTATAGTATAGATGACGTCTATAGTATAGATAACGTCTATAGTATAGATGACGTCTATAGTATAGATGACGTCTATAGTATAGATGACGTCTATAGTATAGATGACGTCTATAGTATGGATGACGTCTATAGTATAGATGACGTCTGTAGTATAGATGACGTCTAAAGTATAGATGACGTCTATAGTATTGATGACGTCTATTGCAGAGATGACGTCTATAGTATAGATGACGTCTATAGTAAAGATAACGTCCATAGTATAGATGACGTCCATAGTGTAGATGACGTCCATAGTATAGATGACGTCTATAGTATAGATGACGTCTATAGTATAGATGACGTCTATAGTATTGATGACGTCTATAGTATTGATGACGTCTATAGTATAGATGACGTCTATAGAATAGATGACGTCTATAGTATAGATGACGTCTATAGTATAGATGACGTCTATAGTATGGATGACGTCTATAGTATAGATGACGTCTATAGTATAGATGACGTCTATAGTAAAGATAACGTCCATAGTATAGATGACGTCCATAGTGTAGATGACGTCCATAGTATAGATGACGTCTATAGTATAGATGACGTCTATGGTATAGATGACGTCTATAGTATAGATGACGTCTATGGTATAGATGACGTCTATAGTATAGATGACGTCTATTGTATAGATGACGTCTATAGTATAGATGACGTCTATAGTATAGATGACGTCTATAGTATAGATGACGTCTATAGTATAGATGACGTCTATAGTATAGATGACGTCTATAGTATAGATGACGTCTATAGTATAGATGACGTCTATAGTATAGATGACGTCTATAGTATAGATGACGTCTATAGTATAGATGACGTCTATAGTATAGATGACGTCTATAGTATTGATTACGTCTATAGTATAGATGACGTCTATAGTATAGATGACGTCTATAGCATAGATGACGTCTATAGTATAGATGACGTCTATAGTAAAGATGACATCTATAGTATAGATGATGTCTATAGTATAGATGACGTCTATAGTATAGACGACATCTATAGTATCTATTGTATCTATAGTATAGATGACGTCTATAGTATAGATGACGTCTATAGTAGAGATGATGTCTATAGCATAGATGACGTCCAAAGTATAGATGATGTCCATAGTAAAGATAACGTCCATAGTATAGATGACGTCTATAGTATAGATAACGTCTATAGTATAGATGACGTCTATAGTATAGATGACGTCTATAGTATTGATGACGTCTATAGTATGGATGACGTCTATAGTATAGGTGACGTCTATAGTATAGATGACGTCTATAGTATAGATGACGTCTATAGTATAGATGACGTCTATGGTATAGATGACGTCTATGGTATAGATGACGTCTATGGTATAGATGACGTCTATGGTATAGATGACGTCTATAGTATAGATGACGTCTATAGTATAGATGACGTCTATAGTATAGATGACGTCTATAGTATAGATGACGTCTATAGTATAGATGACGTCTATTGTATAGATGACGTCTATTGTATAGATGACGTCTATAGTATAGATGACGTCTATAGTATAGATGACGTCTATAGTATAGATGACGTCTATAGTATAGATGACGTCTATAGTATAGATGACGTCTATAGTATAGATGACGTCTATAGTATAGATGACGTCTATAGTATAGATGACGTCTATAGTATAGATGACGTCTATAGTATAGATGACGTCTATAGTATAGATGACGTCTATAGTATAGATGACGTCTATAGTATAGATGACGTCTATAGTATAGATGACGTCTATAGTATAGATGACGTCTATAGTATAGATGACGTCTATAGCATAGATGACGTCTATAGTATAGATGACGTCTATAGTAAAGATGACGTCTATAGTATAGATGACATCTATAGTATAGATGACGTCTATAGTATAGACGACATCTATAGTATCTATTGTATCTATAGTATAGATGACGTCTATAGTATAGATGACGTCTATAGTAGAGATGATGTCTATAGCATAGATGCATCCAAAGTATAGATGATGTCCATAGTAAAGATAACGTCCATAGTATAGATGACGTCTATAGTATAGATAACGTCTATAGTATAGATGACGTCTATAGTATAGATGACGTCTATAGTATAGATGACGTCTATAGTATTGATGACGTCTATAGTATGGATGACGTCTATAGTATAGGTGACGTCTATAGTATAGATGACGTCTATAGTATAGATGACGTCTATAGTATAGATGACGTCTATAGTATAGATGACGTCTATAGTATAGATGACGTCTATAGTATAGATGACGTCTATAGTATAGATGACGTCTATAGTATAGATGACGTCTATAGTATAGATGACGTCTATAGTATAGATGACGTCTATAGTATAGATGACGTCTATAGTATAGATGACGTCTATTGCAGAGATGACGTCTATAGTATAGATGACGTCTATAGTATAGGTGACGTCTATAGTATAGGTGACGTCTATAGTATAGGTGACGTCTATAGTATTGATGACGTCTATAGTATAGATGACGTCTATAGTATTGATGACGTCTATAGTATAGATGACGTCTATTGCAGAGATGACGTCTATTGTATAGATGACGTCTACAGTATAGATGACGTCTATAGTATAGATGACGTCTATAGTATAGATGACGTCTATAGTATAGATGACGTCTATAGTATTGATGACGTCTATAGTATAGATGACGTCTATTGCAGAGATGACGTCTATAGTATAGATGACGTCTATAGTATAGATGACGTCTATAGTATAGATGACGTCTATAGTATAGATGACGTCTATAGTATAGATGACGTCTATAGTATAGATGACGTCTATAGTATAGATGACGTCTATTGCAGAGATGACGTCTATAGTATAGATGACGTCTATAGTATAGGTGACGTCTATAGTATAGGTGACGTCTATAGTATAGGTGACGTCTATAGTATTGATGACGTCTATAGTATAGATGACGTCTATAGTATTGATGACGTCTATAGTATAGATGACGTCTATTGCAGAGATGACGTCTATTGTATAGATGACGTCTACAGTATAGATGACGTCTATAGTATAGATGACGTCTATAGTATAGATGACGTCTATAGTAAAGATGACGTCTATAGTATAGATGACGTCTATAGTATTGATGACGTCTATAGTATAGATGACGTCTATAGTATTGATGACGTCTATAGTATAGATGACGTCTATTGCAGAGATGACGTCTATAGTATAGATGACGTCTATAGTATAGATGACGTCTATAGTAAAGATGACGTCTATAGTATAGATGACGTCTATAGTATTGATGACGTCTATAGTATAGATGACGTCTATAGTATTGATGACGTCTATAGTATAGATGACGTCTATTGCAGAGATGACGTCTATAGTATAGATGACGTCTATAGTAAAGATAACGTCCATAGTATAGATGACGTCCATAGTATAGATGACGTCCATAGTATAGATGTCGTCTATAGTATAGATGACGTCTATAGTATAGATGACGTCTATAGTATTGATGACGTCTATAGTATTGATGACGTCTATAGTATAGATGACGTCTATAGAATAGATGACGTCTATAGTATGGATGACTTCTATAGTATATATGACGTCTATAGTATAGATGACGTCTATAGTATAGATAACGTCTATAGTATAGATGACGTCTATAGTATAGATGACGTCTATAGTATGGATGACGTCTATAGTATAGATGACGTCTATAGTATAGATGACGTCTATAGTATAGATGACGTCTATAGTATAGATGACGTCTATAGTATAGATGACGTCTATAGTATAGATGACGTCTATAGTATAGATGACGTCTATAGTATAGATGACGTCTATGGTATAGATGACGTCTATAGTATAGATGACGTCTATAGTATAGATGACGTCTATAGTATAGATGACGTCTATAGTATAGATGACGTCTATGGTATAGATGACGTCTATAGTATAGATGACGTCTATAGTATAGATGACGTCTATTGTATAGATGACGTCTATAGTATAGATGACGTCTATTGTATAGATGACGTCTATAGTATAGATGACGTCTATAGTATAGATGACGTCTATAGTATAGATGACGTCTATAGTATAGATGACGTCTATAGTATAGATGACGTCTATAGTATAGATGACGTCTATAGTATAGATGACGTCTATAGTATAGATGACGTCTATAGTATAGATGACGTCTATAGTATAGATGACGTCTATAGTATTGATGACGTCTATAGTATAGATGACGTCTATAGTATTGATGACGTCTATAGTATAGATGACGTCTATAGTATAGATGACGTCTATAGCATAGATGACGTCTATAGTATAGATGACGTCTATAGTAAAGATGACGTCTATAGTAAAGATGACGTCTATAGTATAGATGACATCTATAGTATAGATGACGTCTATAGTATAGATGACGTCTATAGTATAGATGACGTCTATAGTATAGACGACATCTATAGTATCTATTGTATCTATAGTATAGATGACGTCTATAGTATAGATGACGTCTATAGTAGAGATGATGTCTATAGCATAGATGACGTCCAAAGTATAGATGATGTCCATAGTAAAGATAACGTCCATAGTATAGATGACGTCTATAGTATAGATAACGTCTATAGTATAGATGACGTCTATAGTATAGATGACGTCTATAGTATTGATGACGTCTATAGTATGGATGACGTCTATAGTATAGATGACGTCTATAGTATAGATGACGTCTATAGTATAGATGACGTCTATAGTATAGATGACGTCTATAGTATAGATGACGTCTATAGTATAGATGACGTCTATAGTATAGATGACGTCTATAGTATAGATGACGTCTATAGTATAGATGACGTCTATAGTATAGATGACGTCTATAGTATAGATGACGTCTATAGTATAGATGACGTCTATAGTATAGATGACGTCTATAGTATAGATGACGTATATAGTATAGATGACGTCTATAGTATAGATGACGTCTATAGTATAGATGAAGTCTATAGTATAGATGAAGTCTATAGTATAGATGACGTCTATAGTATAGATGACGTCTATAGTATAGATGACGTCTATAGTATAGATGACGTCTATAGTATAGATGACGTCTATAGTATAGATGACGTCTATTGCAGAGATGACGTCTATAGTATAGATGACGTCTATAGTATAGGTGACGTCTATGTATAGGTGACGTCTATAGTATAGGTGACGTCTACAGTATAGATGACGTCAATAGTATAGATGACGTCTATAGTAAAGATGACGTCTATAGTATAGATGACGTCTATAGTATAGATGATGTCTATAGTATAGATGACGTCTATAGTATAGATGACGTCTATGGTATAGATGTCGTCTATAGTATAGATGACGTCTATAGTATAGATGACGTCTATAGTATAGATGACGTCTATAGTAGAGATGATGTCTATAGCATAGATGACGTCCATAGTATAGATGATGTCCATAGTAAAGATAACGTCCATAGTATAGATGACGTCTATAGTATAGATGACGTCTATAGTATAGATGACGTCTATAGTATAGATGACGTCTATAGTATTGATGACGTCTATAGTATGGATGACGTCTATAGTATAGGTGACGTCTATAGTATAGATGACGTCTATAGTATAGATGACGTCTATAGTATAGATGACGTCTATAGTATAGATGACGTCTATAGTAAAGATAACGTCCATAGTATAGATGACGTCCATAGTGTAGATGACGTCCATAGTATAGATGACGTCTATAGTATTGATGACGTCTATAGTATAGATGACGTCTATAGAATAGATGACGTCTATAGTATGGATGACTTCTATAGTATATATGACGTCTATAGTATAGATGACGTCTATAGTATAGATAACGTCTATAGTATAGATGACGTCTATAGTATAGATGACGTCTATAGTATAGATGACGTCTATAGTATAGATGACGTCTATAGTATGGATGACGTCTATAGTATAGATGACGTCTGTAGTATAGATGACGTCTAAAGTATAGATGACGTCTATAGTATTGATGACGTCTATTGCAGAGATGACGTCTATAGTATAGATGACGTCTATAGTAAAGATAACGTCCATAGTATAGATGACGTCCATAGTGTAGATGACGTCCATAGTATAGATGACGTCTATAGTATAGATGACGTCTATAGTATAGATGACGTCTATAGTATTGATGACGTCTATAGTATTGATGACGTCTATAGTATAGATAACGTCTATAGAATAGATGACGTCTATAGTATAGATGACGTCTATAGTATAGATGACGTCTATAGTATGGATGACGTCTATAGTATAGATGACGTCTATAGTATAGATGACGTCTATAGTAAAGATAACGTCCATAGTATAGATGACGTCCATAGTGTAGATGACGTCCATAGTATAGATGACGTCTATAGTATAGATGACGTCTATGGTATAGATGACGTCTATAGTATAGATGACGTCTATGGTATAGATGACGTCTATAGTATAGATGACGTCTATTGTATAGATGACGTCTATAGTATAGATGACGTCTATAGTATAGATGACGTCTATAGTATAGATGACGTCTATAGTATAGATGACGTCTATAGTATAGATGACGTCTATAGTATAGATGACGTCTATAGTATAGATGACGTCTATAGTATAGATGACGTCTATAGTATAGATGACGTCTATAGTATAGATGACGTCTATAGTATAGATGACGTCTATAGTATAGATGACGTCTATTGTATAGATGACGTCTATAGTATAGATGACGTCTATAGTATAGATGACGTCTATAGTATAGATGACGTCTATAGTATAGATGACGTCTATAGTATAGATGACGTCTATAGTATAGATGACGTCTATAGTATAGATGACGTCTATAGTATAGATGACGTCTATAGTATTGATTACGTCTATAGTATAGATGACGTCTATAGTATAGATGACGTCTATAGCATAGATGACGTCTATAGTATAGATGACGTCTATAGTAAAGATGACGTCTATAGTAAAGATGACGTCTATAGTATAGATGACATCTATAGTATAGATGACATCTATAGTATAGATGATGTCTATAGTATAGATGACGTCTATAGTATAGACGACATCTATAGTATCTATTGTATCTATAGTATAGATGACGTCTATAGTATAGATGACGTCTATAGTAGAGATGATGTCTATAGCATAGATGACGTCCAAAGTATAGATGATGTCCATAGTAAAGATAACGTCCATAGTATAGATGACGTCTATAGTATAGATAACGTCTATAGTATAGATGACGTCTATAGTATAGATGACGTCTATAGTATTGATGACGTCTATAGTATGGATGACGTCTATAGTATAGGTGACGTCTATAGTATAGATGACGTCTATAGTATAGATGACGTCTATAGTATAGATGACGTCTATGGTATAGATGACGTCTATGGTATAGATGACGTCTATGGTATAGATGACGTCTATAGTATAGATGACGTCTGTAGTATAGATGACGTCTATAGTATAGATGACGTCTATAGTATAGATGACGTCTATAGTATAGATGACGTCTATAGTATAGATGACGTCTATTGTATAGATGACGTCTATAGTATAGATGACGTCTATAGTATAGATGACGTCTATAGTATAGATGACGTCTATAGTATAGATGACGTCTATAGTATAGATGACGTCTATAGTATAGATGACGTCTATAGTATAGATGACGTCTATAGTATAGATGACGTCTATAGTATAGATGACGTCTATAGTATAGATGACGTCTATAGTATAGATGACGTCTATAGTATAGATGACGTCTATAGTATTGATGACGTCTATAGTATAGATGACGTCTATAGTATAGATGACGTCTATAGCATAGATGACGTCTATAGTATAGATGACGTCTATAGTAAAGATGACGTCTATAGTATAGATGACATCTATAGTATAGATGACGTCTATAGTATAGATGACGTCTATAGTATAGACGACATCTATAGTATCTATTGTATCTATAGTATAGATGACGTCTATAGTATAGATGACGTCTATAGTAGAGATGATGTCTATAGCATAGATGCATCCAAAGTATAGATGATGTCCATAGTAAAGATAACGTCCATAGTATAGATGACGTCTATAGTATAGATAACGTCTATAGTATAGATGACGTCTATAGTATAGATGACGTCTATAGTATAGATGACGTCTATAGTATTGATGACGTCTATAGTATGGATGACGTCTATAGTATAGGTGACGTCTATAGTATAGATGACGTCTATAGTATAGATGACGTCTATAGTATAGATGACGTCTATAGTATAGATGACGTCTATAGTATAGATGACGTCTATAGTATAGATGACGTCTATAGTATAGATGACGTCTATAGTATAGATGACGTCTATAGTATAGATGACGTCTATAGTATAGATGACGTCTATAGTATAGATGACGTCTATAGTATAGATGACGTCTATAGTATAGATGACGTCTATAGTATAGATGACGTCTATTGCAGAGATGACGTCTATAGTATAGATGACGTCTATAGTATAGGTGACGTCTATAGTATAGGTGACGTCTATAGTATAGGTGACGTCTATAGTATTGATGACGTCTATAGTATAGATGACGTCTATAGTATTGATGACGTCTATAGTATAGATGACGTCTATTGCAGAGATGACGTCTATTGTATAGATGACGTCTACAGTATAGATGACGTCTATAGTATAGATGACGTCTATAGTATAGATGACGTCTATAGTAAAGATGACGTCTATAGTATAGATGACGTCTATAGTATTGATGACGTCTATAGTATAGATGACGTCTATAGTATTGATGACGTCTATAGTATAGATGACGTCTATTGCAGAGATGACGTCTATAGTATAGATGACGTCTATAGTATAGATGACGTCTATAGTATAGATGACGTCTATAGTATAGATGACGTCTATAGTATAGATGACGTCTATAGTATAGATGACGTCTATTGCAGAGATGACGTCTATAGTATAGATGACGTCTATAGTATAGGTGACGTCTATAGTATAGGTGACGTCTATAGTATAGGTGACGTCTATAGTATTGATGACGTCTATAGTATAGATGACGTCTATAGTATTGATGACGTCTATAGTATAGATGACGTCTATTGCAGAGATGACGTCTATTGTATAGATGACGTCTACAGTATAGATGACGTCTATAGTATAGATGACGTCTATAGTATAGATGACGTCTATAGTAAAGATGACGTCTATAGTATAGATGACGTCTATAGTATTGATGACGTCTATAGTATAGATGACGTCTATAGTATTGATGACGTCTATAGTATAGATGACGTCTATTGCAGAGATGACGTCTATAGTATAGATGACGTCTATAGTATAGATGACGTCTATAGTAAAGATGACGTCTATAGTATAGATGACGTCTATAGTATTGATGACGTCTATAGTATAGATGACGTCTATAGTATTGATGACGTCTATAGTATAGATGACGTCTATTGCAGAGATGACGTCTATAGTATAGATGACGTCTATAGTAAAGATAACGTCCATAGTATAGATGACGTCCATAGTATAGATGACGTCCATAGTATAGATGTCGTCTATAGTATAGATGACGTCTATAGTATAGATGACGTCTATAGTATTGATAACGTCTATAGTATTGATGACGTCTATAGTATAGATGACGTCTATAGAATAGATGACGT
The DNA here is from genome assembly GCA_947623515.1 of Neoascia interrupta. NCBI lineage: Eukaryota > Metazoa > Arthropoda > Insecta > Diptera > Syrphidae > Neoascia > Neoascia interrupta. The sequence continues at coordinate 99,960 of CANQKQ010000016.1, forward strand.
CTATAGTATGGATGACTTCTATAGTATATATGACGTCTATATTATAGATGACGTCTATAGTATAGATAACGTCTATAGTATAGATGACGTCTATAGTATAGATGACGTCTATAGTATGGATGACGTCTATAGTATAGATGACGTCTATAGTATAGATGACATCTATAGTATAGATGACGTCTATAGTATAGATGACGTCTATAGTATAGATGACGTCTATAGTATAGATGACGTCTATAGTATAGATGACGTCTATGGTATAGATGACGTCTATAGTATAGATGACGTCTATAGTATAGATGACGTCTATAGTATAGATGACGTCTATAGTATAGATGACGTCTATAGTATAGATGACGTCTATGGTATAGATGACGTCTATAGTATAGATGCCGTCTATAGTATAGATGACGTCTATTGTATAGATGACGTCTATAGTATAGATGACGTCTATAGTATAGATGACGTCTATAGTATAGATGACGTCTATAGTATAGATGACGTCTATAGTATAGATGACGTCTATAGTATAGATGACGTCTATAGTATAGATGACGTCTATAGTATAGATGACGTCTATAGTATAGATGACGTCTATAGTATAGATGACGTCTATAGTATTGATGACGTCTATAGTATAGATGACGTCTATAGTATTGATGACGTCTATAGTATAGATGACGTCTATAGTACAGATGACGTCTATAGCATAGATGACGTCTATAGTATAGATGACGTCTATAGTAAAGATGACGTCTATAGTAAAGATGACGTCTATAGTATAGATGACGTCTATAGTATAGACGACATCTATAGTATCTATTGTATCTATAGTATAGATGACGTCTATAGTATAGATGACGTCTATAGTAGAGATGATGTCTATAGCATAGATGACGTCCAAAGTATAGATGATGTCCATAGTAAAGATAACGTCCATAGTATAGATGACGTCTATAGTATAGATAACGTCTATAGTATAGATGACGTCTATAGTATAGATGACGTCTATAGTATTGATGACGTCTATAGTATGGATGACGTCTATAGTATAGGTGACGTCTATAGTATAGATGACGTCTATAGTATAGATGACGTCTATAGTATAGATGACGTCTATAGTATAGATGACGTCTATAGTATAGATGACGTCTATAGTATAGATGACGTCTATAGTATAGATGACGTCTATAGTATAGATGACGTCTATAGTATAGATGACGTCTATAGTATAGATGACGTCTATAGTATAGATGACGTCTATAGTATAGATGACGTCTATAGTATAGATGACGTCTATAGTATAGATGACGTCTATAGTATAGATGACGTATATAGTATAGATGACGTCTATAGTATAGATGACGTCTATAGTATAGATGACGTCTATAGTATAGATGAAGTCTATAGTATAGATGACGTCTATAGTATAGATGACGTCTATAGTATAGATGACGTCTATAGTATAGATGACGTCTATAGTATAGATGACGTCTATTGCAGAGATGACGTCTATAGTATAGATGACGTCTATAGTATAGGTGACGTCTATGTATAGGTGACGTCTATAGTATAGGTGACGTCTATAGTATAGATGACGTCAATAGTATAGATGACGTCTATAGTATAGATGACGTCTATAGTATAGATGACGTCTATAGTATAGATGACGTCTATAGTATAGATGACGTCTATAGTATAGATGACGTCTATAGTATAGATGACGTCTATAGTATAGATGACGTCTATAGTATAGATGACGTCTATAGTATTGGTGACGTCTATAGTATAGATGACGTCTATAGTATTGATGACGTCTATAGTATGGATGACGTCTATAGTATATATGACGTCTATAGTATAAATGACGTCTATAGTATAGATGACGTCTATAGTATAGATGACGTCTATAGTATAGATGACGTCAATAGTATAGATGACGTCTATAGTATAGATGACGTCTACAGTATAGATGACGTCTATAGTATAGATGACGTCTATAGTAAAGATGACGTCTATAGTATAGATGACGTCTATAGTATAGATGATGTCTATAGTATAGATGACGTCTATAGTATAGATGACGTCTATGGTATAGATGTCGTCTATAGTATAGATGACGTCTATAGTATAGATGACGTCTATAGTATAGATGACGTCTATAGTAGAGATGATGTCTATAGCATAGATGACGTCCATAGTATAGATGATGTCCATAGTAAAGATAACGTCCATAGTATAGATGACGTCTATAGTATAGATGACGTCTATAGTATAGATGACGTCTATAGTATAGATGACGTCTATAGTATTGATGACGTCTATAGTATGGATGACGTCTATAGTATAGGTGACGTCTATAGTATAGATGACGTCTATAGTATAGATGACGTCTATATTATAGATGACGTCTATAGTATAGATGACGTCTATATTATAGATGACGTCTATAGTATAGATGACGTATATAGTATAGATGACGTCTATAGTATAGATGACGTCTATAGTATAGATGAAGTCTATAGTATAGATGACGTCTATAGTATAGATGACGTCTATAGTATAGATGACGTCTATAGTAAAGATGACGTCCATAGTATAGATGACGTCCATAGTATAGATGACGTCCATAGTAAAGATAACGTCCATAGTATAGATGACATCTATAGTATAGATGACGTCTATAGTATAGATGACGTCTGTACTATAGATGACGTCTATAGTATAGATGACGTGTCTATAGTATAGATGACGTCTATAGTAAAGATAACGTCTATAGTATAGATGACGTCTATAGTATAGATGAGGGCTATAGTATAGATGACGGCTATAGTATAGATGACGTCTATAGTATAGATGACGTCTATAGTATAGATGAGGTCTATAGTATAGATGACGTCTATAGCATAGATGACGTTTATAGTATAGATGACGTGTCTATAGTATAGATGACGTCTATAGTAAAGATAACGTCTATAGTATAGATGACGTCTATAGTATAGATGAGGGCTATAGTATAGATGACGGCTATAGTATAGATGACGTCTATAGTATAGATGACGTCTATAGTATAGATGACGTCTATAGTATAGATGACGTCTATAGTATAGATGACGTCTTTAGTAGAGATGACGTCCATAGCATAGATGACGTCCATAGTATAGATGACGTCCATAGTAAAGATAACGTCTATAGTATAGATGACGTCTATAGTATAGATGACGTCTATAGTATAGATGACGTCTATAGTATAGATGACGTCTATAGTATAGATGACGTCTATAGTATAGATGACGTCTATAGTATAGATGACGTCTATAGTATAGATGACGTCTATAGTATATATGACGTCTATAGTATAGATGACGTCTATAGTATAGATGACGTCTATAGTATAGATGACGTCTATAGTATAGATGATGTCTATAGTATAGATGACGTCTATAGTATAGATGACGTCTATAGTATAGATGACGTCTATAGTATTGATGACATCTATAGTATTGATGACGTCTATAGTATAGATGACGTCTATAGTATAGATGACGTCTATAGTATAGATGAGGGCTATAGTATAGATGACGGCTATAGTATAGATGACGTCTATAGTATAGATGACGTCTATAGTATAGATGACGTCTATAGTATAGATGACGTCTATAGTATAGATGACGTCTTTAGTAGAGATGACGTCCATAGCATAGATGACGTCCATAGTATAGATGACGTCCATAGTAAAGATAACGTCTATAGTATAGATGACGTCTATAGTATAGATGACGTCTATAGTATAGATGACGTCTATAGTATAGATGACGTCTATAGTATAGATGACGTCTATAGTATAGATGACGTCTATAGTATAGATGACGTCTATAGTATATATGACGTCTATAGTATAGATGACGTCTATAGTATAGATGACGTCTATAGTATAGATGATGTCTATAGTATAGATGACGTCTATAGTATAGATGACGTCTATAGTATAGATGACGTCTATAGTATAGATGACGTCTATAGTATTGATGACATCTATAGTATTGATGACGTCTATAGTATAGATGACGTCTATAGTATAGATGACGTCTATAGTATAGATGACGTCTATAGTATAGATGACGTCTATAGTATAGATGACGTCTATAGCATAGATGACGTCTAAAGTATAGATGACGTCTATAGTATAGATGACGTCTATAGTATAGATGATGTCTATAGCATAGATGACGTCCATAGTATAGATGACGTCCATAGTAAAGATAACGTCCATAGTATAGATGACGTCCATAGTATAGATGACGTCTATAGTATAGATGACGTCTATAGTATAGATGACGTCTATAGTATAGATGACGTCTATAGTATAGATGACTTCTATAGTATAGATGACGTCTATAGTATAGATGACGTCTATAGTATAGATGACGTCTATAGTATAGATGACGTCTATAGTATAGATGACGTCTATAGTATAGAGTATAGATGACGTCTATAGTATAGATGACGTCTAAGGTATAGATGACGTCTAGTATAGATGACGTCTATAGTAGAGATGACGTCCATAGCATAGATGACGTCCATAGTATAGATGACGTCCATAGTAAAGATAACGTCCATAGTATAGATGACGTCCATAGTATAGATGACGTCCATAGTATAGATGACGTCTATAGTATAGATGACGTCTATAGTATAGATGACGTCTATAGTATAGATGACGTCTATAGTGTAGATGACGTCTATAGTATAGATGACGTCTATAGTATAGATGACGTCTATAGTATAGATGACGTCTATAGTATAGATGACGTCTATAGTATAGATGACGTCTATAGTATAGATGACGTCTATAGTAAAGATGACGTCTATAGTAAAGATGACGTCTAAGGTATAGATGACGTCTATAGTAGAGATGACGTCCATAGCATAGATGACGTCCATAGTATAGATGACGTCCATAGTAAAGATAACGTCCATAGTATAGATGACGTCCATAGTATAGATGACGTCTATAGTATAGATGACGTCTATAGTATAGATGACGTCTATAGTATAGATGACGTCTATAGTATAGATGACGTCTATAGTATAGATGACGTCTATAGTATAGATGACGTCTATAGTATAGATGACGTCTATAGTATAGATGACGTCTATAGTATAGATGACGTCTATAGTATAGATGACGTCTATAGTATAGATGACGTCTATAGTGTAGATGACGTCTATAGTATAGATGACGTCTATAGTATAGATGACGTCTATAGTATAGATGACGTCTATAGTATAGATGACGTCTATAGTATAGATGACGTCTATAGTATAGATGACGTCTATAGTAAAGATGACGTCTATAGTAAAGATGACGTCTATAGTATAGATGACGTCTATAGTATAGATGACGTCTATAGTATAGATGACGTCTATAGTATAGATGACGTCTATAGTATAGATGACGTCTATAGTAGAGATGACGTCTATAGTAGAGATGACGTCCATAGCATAGATGACGTCCATAGTATAGATGACGTCCATAGTAAAGATGACGTCCATAGTATAGATGACGTCTATAGTATAGATGACGTCTATAGTATAGATGACGTCTATAGTATAGATGACGTCTATAGTATAGATGACGTCTATAGTATAGATGACGTCTATAGTATAGATGACGTCTATAGTATAGATGACGTCTATAGTATAGATGACGTCTATAGTATAGATGACGTCTATAGTATAGATGACGTCTATAGTATAGATGACGTCTATAGTATAGATGACGTCTATAGTATAGATGACGTCTAAAGTATAGATGACGTCTATAGTATAGATGACGTCTATAGTATAGATGACGTCTATAGTATAGATGACGTCTATAGTATAAATGACGTCTATAGTATAGATGACGTCTATAGTATAGATGACGTCTATAGTATAGATGACGTCTATAGTATAGATGACGTCTATAGTATAGATGACGTCTATAGTATAGATGACGTCTATAGTAAAGATGACGTCTATAGTATATATGACGTCTATAGTATAGATGACGTCTATAGTATAGATGACGTCTAAAGTATAGATGACGTCTATAGTATAGATGAGGCTTATAGCATAGATGATGTTTATAGTATAGATGACGTGTCTATAGTATAGATGACGTGTCTATAGTATAGATGACGTCTATAGTAAAGATAGCGTCTATAGTATAGATGACGTCTATAGTATAGATGACGGCTATAGTATAGATGACGGCTATAGTATATATGACGTCTATAGTATAGATGACGTCTATAGTATAGATGACGTCTATAGTATAGATGACGTCTATAGTATAGATGACGTCTATAGTCTATAGTATAGATGACGGCTATAGTATAGATGACGTCTATAGTATTGATGACATCTATAGTATTGATGACGTCTATAGTATAGATGACGTCTACAGTATAGATGACGTCTATAGTATAGATGACGTCTATAGTATAGATGACGTCTATAGTATAGATGACGTCTATAGTATATATGACGTCTATAGTATAGATGACGTCTATAGTATAGATGACGTCTATAGTATAGATGACGTCTATAGTATAGATGACGTCTATAGTATAGATGACGTCTATAGTATAGATGACGTCTATAGTATAGAAGACGTCTATAGTATAGATGACGTCTATAGTATAGATGACGTCTATAGTATAGATGACGTCTATAGTATAGATGACGTCTATAGTATAGATGACGTCTATAGTATAGATGACGTCTATAGTATAGATGACGTCTATAGTATAGATGACGTCTATAGTATAGATGACGTCTATAGTATAGATGACGTCTATAGTATAGATGACGTCTATAGTATAGATGACGTCTATAGTATAGATGACGTCTATAGTATAGATGACGTCTATAGTAAAGATGACGTCTAAAGTATAGATGACGTCTATAGTATAGATGAGGTTTATAGCATAGATGATGTTTATAGTATAGATGACGTGTCTATAGTATAGATGACGTGTCTATAGTATAGATGACGTCTATAGTAAAGATAGCGTCTATAGTATAGATGACGTCTATAGTATAGATGACGGCTATAGTATAGATGACGGCTATAGTATATATGACGTCAATAGTATAGATGACGTCTATAGTATAGATGACGTCTATAGTATAGATGACGTCTATAGTATAGATGACGTCTATAGTCTATAGTATAGATGACGGCTATAGTATTGATGACGTCTATAGTATTGATGACATCTATAGTATTGATGACGTCTATAGTATAGATGACGTCTATAGTATAGATGACGTCTATAGTATAGATGACGTCTATAGTATAGATGACGTCTATAGTATAGATGACGTCTATAGTATAGATGACGTCTATAGTATATATGACGTCTATAGTATAGATGACGTCTATAGTATAGATGATGTCTATAGCATAGATGACGTCCATAGTATAGATGACGTCCATAGTAAAGATAACGTCCATAGTATAGATGATGTCCATAGTATAGATGACGTCTATAGTATAGATGACGTCTATAGTATAGATGACGTCTATAGTATAGATGACGTCTATAGTATAGATGACGTCTATAGTATAGATGACGTCTAAAGTAGAGATGACGTCTATAGTATAGATGACGTCTATAGTATAGATGACGTCTATAGTATAGATGACGTCTATAGTATAGATGACGTCTATAGTAGAGATGACGTCTATAGTATAGATGACGTCTATAGTATAGATGACGTCTATAGTATAGATGTCATAGATGACGTCTATAGTATAGATGACGTCTATAGTATAGATGACGTCTATAGTATAGATGTCATAGATGACGTCTATAGTATAGATGACGTCTATAGTATAGATGTCATAGATGACGTCTATAGTATAGATGACGTCTATATTATAGATGTCATAGATGACGTCTATAGTATAGATGACGTCTATAGTATAGATGACGTCTATAGTATAGATGACGTCTATAGTATAGAAGACGTCTATAGTAAAGATGACGTTTATAGTGTAGATGACGTCTATAGTATAGATGACGTCTATAGTAAAGATGACGTCTATAGTATAGATGACGTCTATAGTATAATTGACGTCTATAGTATAGATGACGTCTATAGTATAGATGACGTCTATAGTATAGATGACGTCTATAGTATAGATGAGGTCTATAGTATAGATGACGTCTATAGCATAGATGACGTTTATAGTATAGATGACGTGTCTATAGTATAGATGACGTCTATAGTAAAGATAACGTCTATAGTATAGATGACGTCTATAGTATAGATGACGGCTATAGTATAGATGACGGCTATAGTATAGATGACGTCTATAGTATAGATGACGTCTATAGTATAGATGACGTCTATAGTATAGATGATGTCTATAGTACTGATGGTGTCTATAATATTGATGACGTATAGATGATGTCTATAGTACTGATGGTGTCTATAATATTGATGACGTCTATAGTATAGATGACGTCTATAGTATTGATGACGTCCATAGTAAAGATAACGTCCATAGTATAGATGACGTCTATAGTATAGATGACTTCTATAGTATAGATGACGTCTATAGTATAGATGACGTCTATAGTATAGATGACGTCTATAGTATAGATGACGTCTATAGTATAGATGACGTCTATAGTATAGATGACGTCTATAGTATAGATGACGTCTATAGTATAGATGACACCTATAGTATAGATGACGTCTATAGTATAGATGACGTCTATAGTATAGATGACGTCTATAGTATAGATGACGTCTATAGTATAGATGACGTCTATAGTATAGATGACGTCTATAGTATAGATGACGTCTATAGTATAGATGACGTCTATAGTATAGATGACGTCTATAGTATAGATGACGTCTATAGTATAGATGACGTCTATAGTATAGATGACGTCTATAGTATAGATGACGTCTATAGTATAGATGACGTCTATAGTATAGATGACGTCTATAGTATAGATGACGTCTATAGTATAGACGACATCTATAGTATAGATGACGTCTATAGTATAGATGACGTCTATAGTATAGATGACGTCTATAGTATAGAAGACGTCTATAGTAAAGATGACGTTTATAGTGTAGATGACGTCTATAGTATAGATGACGTCTATAGTAAAGATGACGTCTATAGTATAGATGACGTCTATAGTATAATTGACGTCTATAGTATAGATGACGTCTATAGTATAGATGACGTCTATAGTATAGATGAGGTCTATAGTATAGATGACGTCTATAGCATAGATGACGTTTATAGTATAGATGACGTGTCTATAGTATAGATGACGTCTATAGTAAAGATAACGTCTATAGTATAGATGACGTCTATAGTATAGATGACGGCTATAGTATAGATGACGGCTATAGTATAGATGACGTCTATAGTATAGATGACGTCTATAGTATAGATGACGTCTATAGTATAGATGATGTCTATAGTACTGATGGTGTCTATAATATTGATGACGTATAGATGATGTCTATAGTACTGATGGTGTCTATAATATTGATGACGTCTATAGTATAGATGACGTCTATAGTATTGATGACGTCCATAGTAAAGATAACGTCCATAGTATAGATGACGTCTATAGTATAGATGACGTCTATAGTATAGATGACGTCTATAGTATAGATGACGTCTATAGTATAGATGACGTCTATAGTATAGATGACGTCTATAGTATAGATGACGTCTATAGTATAGATGACGTCTATAGTATAGATGACGTCTATAGTATAGATGACGTCTATAGTATAGATGACGTCTATAGTATAGATGACGTCTATAGTATAGATGACGTCTATAGTATAGATGACGTCTATAGTATAGATGACGTCTATAGTATAGATGACGTCTATAGTATAGATGACGTCTATAGTATAGATGACGTCTATAGTATAGATGACGTCTATAGTATAGATGACGTCTATAGTATAGATGACGTCTATAGTATAGATGACGTCTATAGTAGAGATGATGTCTATAGTATAGATGACGTCTATAGTATAGATGACGTCTATAGTAGAGATGATGTCTATAGCATAGATGACGTCTATAGTATAGATGATGTCTATAGTATAGATGACGTCTATAGTAGAGATGATGTCTATAGTATAGATGACGTCTATAGTATAGATGACGTCTATAGTAGAGATGATGTCTATAGCATAGATGACGTCCATAGTATAGATGACGTCTATAGTATAGATGACGTCTATAGTATAGATGACGTCTATAGTATAGATTACGTCTATAGTATAGATTACGTCTATAGTATAGATGACGTCTATAGTATAGATGACGTCTATAGTATAGATGACGTCTATAGTATAGATGACGTCTATAGTATAGATGACGTCTATAGTATAGATGACGTCTATAGTATAGATGACGTCTATATTATAGATGACGTCTATAGTATAGATGACGTCTATAGCATAGATGACGTCTATAGTATAGATGACGTCTATAGTATAGATGACGTCTATAGTATAGATGACGTCTATAGCATAGATGACGTCTATAGTATAGATGACGTCTATAGTATAGATGACGTCTATAGTATAGATGACGTCTATAGTATAGATGACGTCTATAGTATAGATGACGTCTATAGTATAGATGACGTCTATAGTATAGATGACGTCTATAGTATAGATGACGTCTATAGTATAGATGACGTCTATAGTATAGATGACGTCTATAGTATAGACGACATCTATAGTATAGATGACGTCTATAGTATAGATGACGTCTATAGTGTAGATGACGTCCATAGTAAAGATAACGTCCATAGTATAGATGACGTCCATAGTAGAGATGACGTCCATAGTATAGATGACGTCTATAGTATAGATGACGTCTATAGTATAGATGACGTCAATAGTATTGATGACGTCTATAGTATAGATGACGTCTATAGAATAGATGACGCCTATAGTATGGATGACGTCTATAGTATAGATGACGTCTATAGTATAGATGACGTCTATAGTATAGATAACGTCTATAGTATAGATAACGTCTATAGTATAGATGACGTCTATAGTATAGATGACGTCTATAGTATAGATGATGTCTATAGTATAGATGATGTCTATAGTATAGATGACGTCTATAGTATAGATGACGTCTATAGTAAAGATGACGTCTATAGTGTAGATATCGTCTATAGTATAGATGACGTCTATAGTATAGATGATGTCTATAGTATAGATGACGTCTATAGTAAAGATGACGTCTATAGTAAAGATGACGTCTATAGTGTAGATGACGTCTATAGTATAGATGACGTCTATAGTAAAGATGACGTCTATAGTATAGATGACGTCTATAGTATAGATGACGTCTATAGTATAGATGACGTCTATAGTATAGATGACGTCTATAGTATAGATGACGTCTATAGTATAGATGACGTCTATAGTATAGACGACATCTATAGTATAGATGACGTCTATAGTAAGATGACGTCTATAGTATAGATGACGTCTATAGTATAGATGACGTCTATAGTATAGATGACGTCTATAGTAGAGATGACGTCTATAGTATAGATGACGTCTATAGTAGAGATGATGTCTATAGCATAGATGACGTCCATAGTATAGATGACGTCCATAGTAAAGATAACGTCCATAGTATAGATGACGTCCATAGTAGAGATGACGTCCATAGTATAGATGACGTCTATAGTATAGATGACGTCTATAGTATAGATGACGTCTATAGTATAGATGACGTCAATAGTATTGATGACGTCTATAGTATAGATGACGTCTATAGAATAGATGACGCCTATAGTATGGATGACGTCTATAGTATAGATGACGTCTATAGTATAGATGACGTCTATAGTATAGATGACGTCTATAGTATAGATGACGTCTATAGTATAGATGACGTCTATAGTATAGATGACGTCTATAGTATAGATGACGTCTATAGTATAGATGACGTCTATAGTATAGATGACGTCTATAGTATAGATGACGTCTAAAGTATAGATGACATCTATAGTATAGATGACGTCTATAGTATAGATGATGTCTATAGTATAGATGATGTCTATAGTATAGATGACGTCTATAGTATAGATGACGTCTATAGTATAGATGACGTCTATAGTATAGATGACGTCTATAGTTTAGATGACGTCTATAGTATAGATGACGTCTATAGTATAGATGACGTCTATAGTATAGATGACGTCTATAGTATAGATGACGTCTATAGTATATATGACGTCTATAGTATAGATGACGTCTATAGTATAGATGACGTCTAAAGTATAGATGACGTCTATAGTATAGATGAGGCTTATAGCATAGATGATGTTTATAGTATAGATGACGTGTCTATAGTATAGATGACGTGTCTATAGTATAGATGACGTCTATAGTAAAGATAGCGTCTATAGTATAGATGACGTCTATAGTATAGATGACGGCTATAGTATAGATGACGGCTATAGTATATATGACGTCTATAGTATAGATGACGTCTATAGTATAGATGACGTCTATAGTATAGATGACGTCTATAGTATAGATGACGTCTATAGTATAGATGACGTCTTTAGTCTATAGTATAGATGACGTCTATAGTATAGATGACGTCTATAGTATAGATGACGTCTATAGTATAGATGACGTCTATAGTATAGATGACGTCTATAGTATAGATGACGTCTATAGTATAGATGACGTCTATAGTATAGATGACGTCTATAGTATAGATGACGTCTATAGTATAGATGACGTCTATAGTATAGATGACGTCTATAGTAAAGATGACGTCTAAAGTATAGATGACGTCTATAGTATAGATGAGGTTTATAGCATAGATGATGTTTATAGTATAGATGACGTGTCTATAGTATAGATGACGTGTCTATAGTATAGATGACGTCTATAGTAAAGATAGCGTCTATAGTATAGATGACGTCTATAGTATAGATGACGGCTATAGTATAGATGACGGCTATAGTATATATGACGTCAATAGTATAGATGACGTCTATAGTATAGATGACGTCTATAGTATAGATGACGTCTATAGTATAGATGACGTCTATAGTCTATAGTATAGATGACGGCTATAGTATTGATGACGTCTATAGTATTGATGACATCTATAGTATTGATGACGTCTATAGTATAGATGACGTCTATAGTATAGATGACGTCTATAGTATAGATGACGTCTATAGTATAGATGACGTCTATAGTATAGATGACGTCTATAGTATAGATGACGTCTATAGTATATATGACGTCTATAGTATAGATGACGTCTATAGTATAGATGATGTCTATAGCATAGATGACGTCCATAGTATAGATGACGTCCATAGTAAAGATAACGTCCATAGTATAGATGATGTCCATAGTATAGATGACGTCCATAGTATAGATGACGTCTATAGTATAGATGACGTCTATAGTATAGATGACGTCTATAGTATAGATGACGTCTATAGTATAGATGACGTCTATAGTATAGATGACGTCTATAGTATAGATGACGTCTATAGTATAGATGACGTCTAAAGTAGAGATGACGTCTATAGTATAGATGACGTCTATAGTATAGATGACGTCTATAGTATAGATGACGTCTATAGTATAGATGACGTCTATAGTAGAGATGACGTCTATAGTATAGATGACGTCTATAGTATAGATGACGTCTATAGTATAGATGTCATAGATGACGTCTATAGTATAGATGACGTCTATAGTATAGATGACGTCTATAGTATAGATGTCATAGATGACGTCTATAGTATAGATGACGTCTATAGTATAGATGACGTCTATAGTATAGATGACGTCTATAGTATAGAAGACGTCTATAGTAAAGATGACGTTTATAGTGTAGATGACGTCTATAGTATAGATGACGTCTATAGTAAAGATGACGTCTATAGTATAGATGACGTCTATAGTATAATTGACGTCTATAGTATAGATGACGTCTATAGTATAGATGACGTCTATAGTATAGATGAGGTCTATAGTATAGATGACGTCTATAGCATAGATGACGTTTATAGTATAGATGACGTGTCTATAGTATAGATGACGTCTATAGTAAAGATAACGTCTATAGTATAGATGACGTCTATAGTATAGATGACGGCTATAGTATAGATGACGGCTATAGTATAGATGACGTCTATAGTATAGATGACGTCTATAGTATAGATGACGTCTATAGTATAGATGATGTCTATAGTACTGATGGTGTCTATAATATTGATGACGTATAGATGATGTCTATAGTACTGATGGTGTCTATAATATTGATGACGTCTATAGTATAGATGACGTCTATAGTATTGATGACGTCCATAGTAAAGATAACGTCCATAGTATAGATGACGTCTATAGTATAGATGACTTCTATAGTATAGATGACGTCTATAGTATAGATGACGTCTATAGTATAGATGACGTCTATAGTATAGATGACGTCTATAGTATAGATGACGTCTATAGTATAGATGACGTCTATAGTATAGATGACGTCTATAGTATAGATGACGTCTATAGTATAGATGACGTCTATAGTATAGATGACGTCTATAGTATAGATGACGTCTATAGTATAGATGACGTCTATAGTATAGATGACGTCTATAGTATAGATGACGTCTATAGTATAGATGACGTCTATAGTATAGATGACGTCTATAGTATAGATGACGTCTATAGTATAGATGACGTCTATAGTATAGATGACGTCTATAGTATAGATGACGTCTATAGTATAGATGACGTCTATAGTATAGATGACGTCTATAGTATAGATGACGTCTATAGTATAGATGACGTCTATAGTATAGACGACATCTATAGTATAGATGACGTCTATAGTATAGATGACGTCTATAGTATAGATGACGTCTATAGTATAGAAGACGTCTATAGTAAAGATGACGTCTATAGTATAGATGACGTCTATAGTAAAGATGACGTCTATAGTATAGATGACGTCTATAGTATAATTGACGTCTATAGTATAGATGACGTCTATAGTATAGATGACGTCTATAGTATAGATGAGGTCTATAGTATAGATGACGTCTATAGCATAGATGACGTTTATAGTATAGATGACGTGTCTATAGTATAGATGACGTCTATAGTAAAGATAACGTCTATAGTATAGATGACGTCTATAGTATAGATGACGGCTATAGTATAGATGACGGCTATAGTATAGATGACGTCTATAGTATAGATGACGTCTATAGTATAGATGACGTCTATAGTATAGATGATGTCTATAGTACTGATGGTGTCTATAATATTGATGACGTATAGATGATGTCTATAGTACTGATGGTGTCTATAATATTGATGACGTCTATAGTATAGATGACGTCTATAGTATTGATGACGTCCATAGTAAAGATAACGTCCATAGTATAGATGACGTCTATAGTATAGATGACTTCTATAGTATAGATGACGTCTATAGTATAGATGACGTCTATAGTATAGATGACGTCTATAGTATAGATGACGTCTATAGTATAGATGACGTCTATAGTATAGATGACGTCTATAGTATAGATGACGTCTATAGTATAGATGACGTCTATAGTATAGATGACGTCTATAGTATAGATGACGTCTATAGTATAGATGACGTCTATAGTATAGATGACGTCTATAGTATAGATGACGTCTATAGTATAGATGACGTCTATAGTATAGATGACGTCTATAGTATAGATGACGTCTATAGTATAGATGACGTCTATAGTATAGATGACGTCTATAGTATAGATGACGTCTATAGTAGAGATGATGTCTATAGTATAGATGACGTCTATAGTATAGATGACGTCTATAGTAGAGATGATGTCTATAGCATAGATGACGTCTATAGTATAGATGATGTCTATAGTATAGATGACGTCTATAGTAGAGATGATGTCTATAGTATAGATGACGTCTATAGTATAGATGACGTCTATAGTAGAGATGATGTCTATAGCATAGATGACGTCCATAGTATAGATGACGTCTATAGTATAGATGACGTCTATAGTATAGATGACGTCTATAGTATAGATTACGTCTATAGTATAGATTACGTCTATAGTATAGATGACGTCTATAGTATAGATGACGTCTATAGTATAGATGACGTCTATAGTATAGATGACGTCTATAGTATAGATGACGTCTATAGTATAGATGACGTCTATAGTATAGATGACGTCTATAGTATAGATGACGTCTATAGTATAGATGACGTCTATAGTATAGATGACGTCTATAGTATAGATGACGTCTATAGCATAGATGACGTCTATAGTATAGATGACGTCTATAGTATAGATGACGTCTATAGTATAGATGACGTCTATAGCATAGATGACGTCTATAGTATAGATGACGTCTATAGTATAGATGACGTCTATAGTATAGATGACGTCTATAGTATAGATGACGTCTATAGTATAGATGACGTCTATAGTATAGATGACGTCTATAGTATAGATGACGTCTATAGTATAGATGACGTCTATAGTATAGACGACATCTATAGTATAGATGACGTCTATAGTATAGACGACATCTATAGTATAGATGACGTCTATAGTATAGATGACGTCTATAGTGTAGATGACGTCCATAGTAAAGATAACGTCCATAGTATAGATGACGTCCATAGTAGAGATGACGTCCATAGTATAGATGACGTCTATAGTATAGATGACGTCTATAGTATAGATGACGTCAATAGTATTGATGACGTCTATAGTATAGATGACGTCTATAGAATAGATGACGCCTATAGTATGGATGACGTCTATAGTATAGATGACGTCTATAGTATAGATGACGTCTATAGTATAGATAACGTCTATAGTATAGATGACGTCTATAGTATAGATGACGTCTATAGTATAGATGATGTCTATAGTATAGATGATGTCTATAGTATAGATGACGTCTATAGTATAGATGACGTCTATAGTAAAGATGACGTCTATAGTGTAGATATCGTCTATAGTATAGATGACGTCTATAGTATAGATGATGTCTATAGTATAGATGACGTCTATAGTAAAGATGACGTCTATAGTAAAGATGACGTCTATAGTGTAGATGACGTCTATAGTATAGATGACGTCTATAGTAAAGATGACGTCTATAGTATAGATGACGTCTATAGTATAGATGACGTCTATAGTATAGATGACGTCTATAGTATAGATGACGTCTATAGTATAGATGACGTCTATAGTATAGATGACGTCTATAGTATAGACGACATCTATAGTATAGATGACGTCTATAGTAAGATGACGTCTATAGTATAGATGACGTCTATAGTATAGATGACGTCTATAGTAGAGATGACGTCTATAGTATAGATGACGTCTATAGTAGAGATGATGTCTATAGCATAGATGACGTCCATAGTATAGATGACGTCCATAGTAAAGATAACGTCCATAGTATAGATGACGTCCATAGTAGAGATGACGTCCATAGTATAGATGACGTCTATAGTATAGATGACGTCTATAGTATAGATGACGTCAATAGTATTGATGACGTCTATAGTATAGATGACGTCTATAGAATAGATGACGCCTATAGTATGGATGACGTCTATAGTATAGATGACGTCTATAGTATAGATGACGTCTATAGTATAGATAACGTCTATAGTATAGATGACGTCTATAGTATAGATGACGTCTATAGTATAGATGACGTCTATAGTATAGATGACGTCTATAGTATAGAGGACGTCTAAAGTATAGATGACATCTATAGTATAGATGACGTCTATAGTATAGATGATGTCTATAGTATAGATGATGCCTATAGTATAGATGACGTCTATAGCATAGATGACGTCTATAGTAAAGATGACGTCTATAGTGTAGATAACGTCTATAGTATAGATGACGTCTATAGTGTAGATGACGTCTATAGTATAGATGACGTCTAAAGTATAGATGACGTCTATAGTGTAGATGACGTCTATAGTATAGATGACGTCTATAGTAAAGATGACGTCTATAGTATAGATGACGTCTATAGTATAGATGACGTCTATAGTATAGATGATGTCTATAGTATAGATGATGTCTATAGTATAGATGACGTCTATAGTATAGATGACGTCTATAGTAAAGATGACGTCTATAGTGTAGATATCGTCTATAGTATAGATGACGTCTATAGTATAGATGACGTCTATAGTATAGATGACGTCTATAGTATAGATGACGTCTAAAGTATAGATGACGTCTATAGTATAGATGATGTCTATAGTATAGATGACGTCTATAGTAAAGATGACGTCTATAGTGTAGATGACGTCTATAGTATAGATGACGTCTATAGTAAAGATGACGTCTATAGTATAGATGACGTCTATAGTATAGATGACGTCTATAGTATAGATGACGTCTATAGTATAGATGACGTCTATAGTATAGATGACGTCTATAGTATAGATGACGTCTATAGTATAGATGACGTCTATAGTATAGATGACGTCTATAGTATAGATGACGTCTATAGTATAGATGACGTCTATAGTATAGATGACGTCTATAGTATAGATGACGTCTATAGTATAGATGACGTCTATAGTAGAGATGACGTCTATAGTAGAGATGACGTCTATAGTAGAGATGATGTCTATAGCATAGATGACGTCCATAGTATAGATGACGTCCATAGTAAAGATAACGTCCATAGTATAGATGACGTCCATAGTAGAGATGACGTCCATAGTATAGATGACGTCTATAGTATAGATGACGTCTATAGTATAGATGACGTCAATAGTATTGATGACGTCTATAGTATAGATGACGTCTATAGAATAGATGACGCCTATAGTATGGATGACGTCTATAGTATAGATGACGTCTATAGTATAGATGACGTCTATAGTATAGATGACGTCTATAGTATAGATAACGTCTATAGTATAGATGACGTCTATAGTATAGATGACGTCTATAGTATAGATGACGTCTAAAGTATAGATGACATCTATAGTATAGATGACGTCTATAGTATAGATGATGTCTATAGTATAGATGATGTCTATAGTATAGATGACGTCTATAGCATAGATGACGTCTATAGTAAAGATGACGTCTATAGTGTAGATAACGTCTATAGTATAGATGACGTCTATAGTATAGATGACGTCTATAGTATAGATGACGTCTAAAGTATAGATGACGTCTATAGTGTAGATGACGTCTATAGTATAGATGACGTCTATAGTAAAGATGACGTCTATAGTATAGATGACGTCTATAGTATAGATGACGTCTATAGTATAGATGACGTCTATAGTATAGATGAGGTCTATAGTATAGGTGACGTCTATAGCATAGATGACGTTTATAGTATAGATGACGTGTCTATAGTGTAGATGACGTCTATAGTAAAGATGACGTCTATAGTATAGATGACGTCTATAGTAAAGATGACGTCTATAGTAAAGATGACGTCTATAGTGTAGATGACGACTATAGTATAGATGACGTCTATAGTATAGATGACGTCTATAGTATAGATAACGTCTATAGTATAGATGACGTCTATAGTATAGATGACGTCTATAGTATAGATGACGTCTAAAGTATAGATGACGTCTATAGTATAGATGACGTCTATAGTATAGATGATGTCTATAGTATAGATGACGTCTATAGTAAAGATGACGTCTATAGTATAGATGACGTCTATAGTATAGATGACGGCTATAGTATAGATGACGTCTATAGTATAGATGACGTCTATAGTATAGATGACGTCTATAGCATAGATGACGTCTATAGTATAGATGATGTCTATAGTACTGATGGTGTCTATAATATTGATGACGTCTATAGTATAGATGACGTCTATAGTATTGATGACGTCCATAGTAAAGATAACGTCCATAGGATAGATGACTTCTATAGTATAGATGACTTCTATAGTATAGATGACGTCTATAGTATAGATGACGTCTATAGTATAGATGACGTCTATAGTAAAGATAACGTCTATAGTATAGATGACGTCTATAGTATAAATGAGGTCTATAGTATAGATGAGGTCTATAGTATAGATGACGTCAATAGTAAAGATGACGTCTATAGCATAGATGACGTCTATAGTATAGATGACGTCTATAGTCTATAGTATAGATGACGTCTATAGTATAGATGACGTCTATAGTATAGATGACGTCTATAGTATAGATGACGTCTATAGTACAGATGACGTCTATATTATAGATGACGTCTATTGCAGAGATGACGTCTATAGTATAGATGACGTCTATAGTATAGATGACGTCTATAGTATAGGTGACGTCTATAGTATAGATGACGTCTATAGTATAGATGACGTCTATAGTATAGATGACGTCTATAGTATAGATGACGTCTATAGTAGAGATGATGTCTATAGCATAGATGACGTCCATAGTATAGATGACGTCCATAGTAAAGATAACGTCCATAGTATAGATGACGTCCATAGTAGAGATGACGTCCATAGTATAGATGACGTCTATAGTATAGATGACGTCTATAGTATAGATGACGTCTATAGAATAGATGACGCCTATAGTATGGATGACGTCTATAGTATAGATGACGTCTATAGTATAGATGACGTCTATAGTATAGATAACGTCTATAGTATAGATGACGTCTATAGTATAGATGACGTCTATAGTATAGATGACGTCTAAAGTATAGATGACATCTATAGTATAGATGACGTCTATAGTATAGATGATGTCTATAGTATAGATGATGTCTATAGTATAGATGACGTCTATAGCATAGATGACGTCTATAGTAAAGATGACGTCTATAGTGTAGATAACGTCTATAGTATAGATGACGTCTATAGTATAGATGACGTCTATAGTATAGATGACGTCTATAGTATAGATGACGTCTAAAGTATAGATGACGTCTATAGTATAGATGACGTCTAAAGTATAGATGACGTCTATAGTGTAGATGACGTCTATAGTATAGATGACGTCTATAGTAAAGATGACGTCTATAGTATAGATGACGTCTATAGTATAGATGACGTCTATAGTATAGATGACGTCTATAGTATAGATGAGGTCTATAGTATAGGTGACGTCTATAGCATAGATGACGTTTATAGTATAGATGACGTGTCTATAGTGTAGATGACGTCTATAGTAAAGATGACGTCTATAGTATAGATGACGTCTATAGTAAAGATGACGTCTATAGTAAAGATGACGTCTATAGTGTAGATGACGTCTATAGTATAGATGACGTCTATAGTATAGATGACGTCTATAGTATAGATAACGTCTATAGTATAGATGACGTCTATAGTATAGATGACGTCTATAGTATAGATGACGTCTAAAGTATAGATGACGTCTATAGTATAGATGACGTCTATAGTATAGATGATGTCTATAGTATAGATGACGTCTATAGTAAAGATGACGTCTATAGTATAGATGACGTCTATAGTATAGATGACGGCTATAGTATAGATGACGTCTATAGTATAGATGACGTCTATAGTATAGATGACGTCTATAGTTTAGATGACGTCTATAGTATAGATGACGTCTATAGTATAGAGGATGTCTATAGTACTGATGGTGTCTATAATATTGATGACGTCTATAGTATAGATGACGTCTATAGTATTGATGACGTCCATAGTAAAGATAACGTCCATAGAATAGATGACTTCTATAGTATAGATGACTTCTATAGTATAGATGACGTCTATAGTATAGATGACGTCTATAGTATAGATGACGTCTATAGTAAAGATAACGTCTATAGTATAGATGACGTCTATAGTATAAATGAGGTCTATAGTATAGATGAGGTCTATAGTATATATGACGTCAATAGTAAAGATGACGTCTATAGCATAGATGACGTCTATAGTATAGATGACGTCTATAGTAAAGATGACGTCTATAGTATAGATGACGTCTATAGTATAGATGACGTCTATAGTCTATAGTATAGATGACGTCTATAGTATAGATGACGTCTATAGTATAGATGACGTCTATAGTATAGATGACGTCTATAGTACAGATGACGTCTATATTATAGATGACGTCTATTGCAGAGATGACGTCTATTGCAGAGATGACGTCTATAGTATAGATGACGTCTATAGTATAGATGACGTCTATAGTATAGATGACGTCTATAGTATAGGTGACGTCTATAGTATAGATGACGTCTATAGTATAGATGACGTCTATAGTATAGATGACGTCTATAGTATAGATGACGTCTATAGTATAGATGACGTCTATAGTATAGATGACGTCTATAGTATAGATGACGTCTATAGTAAAGATGACGTCTATAGTAAAGATGACGTCTATAGTATAGATGACGTCTATAGTATAGATGACGTCTATAGTATAGACGACATCTATAGTATAGATGACGTCTATAGTATAGATGACGTCTATAGTATAGATGACGTCTATAGTATAGATGACGTCTATAGTATAGATGACGTCTATAGTATAGATGACGTCTATAGTATAGATGACGTCTATAGTATAGATGACGTCTATAGTACAGATGACGTCTATAGTATAGATGACGTCTATAGTACAGATGACGTCTATAGTAGAGATGACGTCCATAGTATAGATGACGTCCATAGTATAGATGACGTCTATAGTATAGATGACGTCTATAGTATAGATGACGTCTATAGTATAGATGACGTCTATAGTATTGATGACGTCTATAGTATAGATGACGTCTATAGAATAGATGACGTCTATAGTATGGATGACATCTATAGTATAGATGACGTCTATAGTATAGATGACGTCTATACTATAGATGACGTCTATAGTATAGATGACGTCTATAGTACAGATGACGTCTATAGTATAGATGACGTCTATAGTATAGATGACGTCTATAGTATAGATGACGTCTATAGTATAGACGACATCTATAGTATAGATGACGTCTATAATATAGATGACGTCTATAGTATAGATGACGTCTATAGTATAGATGACGTCTATAGTAGAGATGACGTCTATAGTATAGATGACGTCTATAGTAGAGATGACGTCTATAGTAGAGATGATGTCTATAGCATAGATGACGTCCATAGTATAGATGACGTCCATAGTAAAGATAACGTCCATAGTATAGATGACGTCCATAGTATAGATGACGTCCATAGTATAGATGACGTCTATAGTATAGATGACGTCTAAAGTATAGATGACGTCTATAGTATAGACGACATCTATAGTATAGATGACGTCTATAGTATAGATGACGTCTATAGTATAGATAACGTCTATAGTATAGATGACGTCTATAGTATAGATGACGTCTATAGTATAGATGACGTCTATAGTATAGATGACGTCTAAAGTATAGATGACGTCTATAGTATAGATGACGTCTATAGTATAGATGATGTCTATAGTATAGATGACGTCTATAGTAAAGATGACGTCTATAGTAAAGATGACGTCTATAGTGTAGATGACGTCTATAGTATAGATGACGTCTATAGTAAAGATGACGTCTATAGTTTAGATGATGTCTATAGTATAGATGACGTCTATAGTATAGATGACGTCTATAGTATAGACGACATCTATAGTATAGATGACGTCTATAATATAGATGACGTCTATAGTATAGATGACGTCTATAGTATAGACGACATCTATAGTATAGATGACGTCTATAATATAGATGACGTCTATAGTATAGATGACGTCTATAGTATAGATGACGTCTATAGTAGAGATGACGTCTATAGTATAGATGACGTCTATAGTAGAGATGACGTCTATAGTAGAGATGATGTCTATAGCATAGATGACGTCCATAGTATAGATGACGTCCATAGTAAAGATAACGTCCATAGTATAGATGACGTCCATAGTATAGATGACGTCCATAGTATAGATGACGTCTATAGTATAGATGACGTCTATAGTATAGATGACGTCAATAGTATTGATGACGTCTATAGTATAGATGCCGTCTATAGAATAGATGACGCCTATAGTATGGATGACGTCTATAGTATAGATGACGTCTATAGTATAGATGACGTCTATAGTATAGATGACGTCTATAGTATAGATAACGTCTATAGTATAGATGACGTCTATAGTATAGATGACGTCTAAAGTATAGATGACGTCTATAGTATAGATGACGTCTATAGTATAGATGATGTCTATAGTATAGATGACGTCTATAGTAAAGATGACGTCTATAGTAAAGATGACGTCTATAGTATAGATGATGTCTATAGTACTGATGGTGTCTATAATATTGATGACGTCTATAGTATAGATGACGTCTATAGTATTGATGACGTCCATAGTAAAGATAACGTCCATAGTATAGATGACGTCTATAGTATAGATGACTTCTATAGTATAGATGACTTCTATAGTATAGATGACTTCTATAGTATAGATGACGTCTATAGTATAGATGACGTCTATAGTATAGATGACGTCTATAGTATAGATGACGTCTATAGTATAGATGACGTCTATAGTATAGATGACGTCTATAGTATAGATGACGTCTATAGTATAGACGACATCTATAGTATAGATGACGTCTATAATATAGATGACGTCTATAGTATAGATGACGTCTATAGTATAGATGACGTCTACAGTAGAGATGACGTCTATAGTATAGATGACGTCTATAGTACAGATGACGTCTATAGTATAGATGACGTCTATAGTATAGATGACGTCTATAGTATAGATGACGTCTATAGTATAGATGACGTCTATAGTATAGATGACGTCTATAGTATAGATGACGTCTATAGTATAGACGACATCTATAGTATAGATGACGTCTATAATATAGATGACGTCTATAGTATAGATGACGTCTATAGTATAGATGACGTCTATAGTATAGATGACGTCTATTGCAGAGATGACGTCTATAGTATAGATGACGTCTATTGCAGAGATGACGTCTATAGTATAGATGACGTCTATAGTATAGATGACGTCTATAGTATAGATGACGTCTATAGTATAGATGACGTCTATAGTATAGATGACGTCTATAGTATAGATGATGTCTATAGTACTGATGGTGTCTATAATATTGATGACGTCTATAGTATAGATGACGTCTATAGTATAGATGACGTCTATAGTATAGATGACGTCTATAGTATAGATAACGTCTATAGTATAGATGACGTCTATAGTATAGATGACGTCTATAGTATAGATGACGTCTAAAGTATAGATGACATCTATAGTATAGATGACGTCTATAGTATAGATGATGTCTATAGTATAGATGATGTCTATAGTATAGATGACGTCTATAGCATAGATGACGTCTATAGTGTAGATAACGTCTATAGTATAGATGACGTCTATAGTATAGATGACGTCTATAGTATAGATGACGTCTAAAGTATAGATGACGTCTATAGTGTAGATGACGTCTATAGTATAGATGACGTCTATAGTAAAGATGACGTCTATAGTATAGATGACGTCTATAGTATAGATGACGTCTATAGTATAGATGACGTCTATAGTATAGATGAGGTCTATAGTATAGGTGACGTCTATAGCATAGATGACGTTTATAGTATAGATGACGTGTCTATAGTGTAGATGACGTCTATAGTAAAGATGACGTCTATAGTATAGATGACGTCTATAGTAAAGATGACGTCTATAGAAAGATGACGTCTATAGTGTAGATGACGTCTATAGTATAGATGACGTCTATAGTATAGATGACGTCTATAGTATAGATAACGTCTATAGTATAGATGACGTCTATAGTATAGATGACGTCTATAGTATAGATGACGTCTAAAGTATAGATGACGTCTATAGTATAGATGACGTCTATAGTATAGATGATGTCTATAGTATAGATGACGTCTATAGTAAAGATGACGTCTATAGTATAGATGACGTCTATAGTATAGATGACGTCTATAGTATAGATGACGGCTATAGTATAGATGACGTATATAGTATAGATGACGTCTATAGTATAGATGACGTCTATAGTATAGATGACGTCTATAGTATAGATGACGTCTATAGTATAGATGATGTCTATAGTACTGATGGTGTCTATAATATTGATGACGTCTATAGTATAGATGACGTCTATAGTATTGATGACGTCCATAGTAAAGATAACGTCCATAGAATAGATGACTTCTATAGTATAGATGACTTCTATAGTATAGATGACGTCTATAGTATAGATGACGTCTATAGTATAGATGACGTCTATAGTAAAGATAACGTCTATAGTATAGATGACGTCTATAGTATAAATGAGGTCTATAGTATAGATGAGGTCTATAGTATAGATGACGTCAATAGTAAAGATGACGTCTATAGCATAGATGACGTCTATAGTATAGATGACGTCTATAGTAAAGATGACGTCTATAGTATAGATGACGTCTATAGTATAGATGACGTCTATAGTCTATAGTATAGATGACGTCTATAGTATAGATGACGTCTATAGTACAGATGACGTCTATATTATAGATGACGTCTATTGCAGAGATGACGTCTATAGTATAGATGACGTCTATAGTATAGATGACGTCTATAGTATAGGTGACGTCTATAGTATAGATGACGTCTATAGTATAGATGACGTCTATAGTATAGATGACGTCTATAGTATAGATGACGTCTATAGTAAAGATGACGTCTATAGTATAGATGACGTCTATAGTATAGATGACGTCTATAGTATAGATGACGTCTATAGTATAGATGACGTCTATAGTATAGATGACGTCTATAGTATAGATGACGTCTATAGTACAGATGACGTCTATAGTAGAGATGATGTCTATAGCATAGATGACGTCCATAGTATAGATGACGTCCATAGTATAGATGACGTCTATAGTATAGATGACGTCTATAGTATAGATGACGTCTATAGTATAGATGACGTCTATAGTATTGATGACGTCTATAGTATAGATGACGTCTATAGAATAGATGACGTCTATAGTATGGATGACATCTATAGTATAGATGACGTCTATAGTATAGATGACGTCTATACTATAGATGACGTCTATAGTATAGATGACGTCTATAGTACAGATGACGTCTATAGTATAGATGACGTCTATAGTATAGATGACGTCTATAGTATAGATGACGTCTATAGTATAGATGACGTCTATAGTATAGACGACATCTATAGTATAGATGACGTCTATAATATAGATGACGTCTATAGTATAGATGACGTCTATAATATAGATGACGTCTATAGTATAGATGACGTCTATAGTATAGATGACGTCTATAGTAGAGATGACGTCTATAGTAGAGATGATGTCTATAGCATAGATGACGTCCATAGTATAGATGACGTCCATAGTAAAGATAACGTCCATAGTATAGATGACGTCCATAGTATAGATGACGTCCATAGTATAGATGACGTCTATAGTATAGATGACGTCTATAGTATAGATGACGTCTATAGTATAGACGACATCTATAGTATAGATGACGTCTATAGTATAGATGACGTCTATAGTATAGATAACGTCTATAGTATAGATGACGTCTATAGTATAGATGACGTCTATAGTATAGATGACGTCTATAGTATAGATGACGTCTAAAGTATAGATGACGTCTATAGTATAGATGACGTCTATAGTATAGATGATGTCTATAGTATAGATGACGTCTATAGTAAAGATGACGTCTATAGTAAAGATGACGTCTATAGTGTAGATGACGTCTATAGTATAGATGACGTCTATAGTAAAGATGACGTCTATAGTTTAGATGACGTCTATAGTATAGATGACGTCTATAGTATAGATGACGTCTATAGTATAGACGACATCTATAGTATAGATGACGTCTATAATATAGATGACGTCTATAGTATAGATGACGTCTATAGTATAGATGACGTCTATAGTTTAGATGACGTCTATAGTATAGATGACGTCTATAGTATAGATGACGTCTATAGTATAGACGACATCTATAGTATAGATGACGTCTATAATATAGATGACGTCTATAGTATAGATGACGTCTATAGTATAGATGACGTCTATAGTATAGATGACGTCTATAGTATAGATGACGTCTATAGTACAGATGACGTCTATAGTATAGATGACGTCTATAGTATAGATGACGTCTATAGTATAGACGACATCTATAGTATAGGTGACGTCTATAGTATAGATGACGTCTATAGTATAGATGACGTCTATAGTATAGATGACGTCTATAGTATAGATGACGTCTATAGTATAGATGATGTCTATAGTACTGATGGTGTCTATAATATTGATGACGTCTATAGTATTGATGACGTCTATAGTATAGATGACGTCTATAGAATAGATGACGTCTATATTATGGATGACATCTATAGTATAGATGACGTCTATAGTATAGATGACGTCTATACTATAGATGACGTCTATAGTATAGATGACGTCTATAGTACAGATGACGTCTATAGTATAGATGACGTCTATAGTATAGATGACGTCTATAGTATAGATGACGTCTATAGTATAGACGACATCTATAGTATAGATGACGTCTATAATATAGATGACGTCTATAGTATAGATGACGTCTATAGTATAGATGACGTCTATAGTAGAGATGACGTCTATAGTAGAGATGACGTCTATAGTAGAGATGACGTCTATAGTAGAGATGACGTCTATAGTAGAGATGACGTCTATAGTATAGATGACGTCTATAGTAGAGATGATGTCTATAGTAGAGATGATGTCTATAGCATAGATGACGTCCATAGTATAGATGACGTCCATAGTAAAGATAACGTCCATAGTATAGATGACGTCCATAGTATAGATGACGTCCATAGTATAGATGACGTCTATAGTATAGATGACGTCTATAGTATAGATGACGTCTATAGTATAGATGACGTCTATAGTATAGATGACGTCTATAGTATAGACGACATCTATAGTATAGATGACGTCTATAGTATAGATGACGTCTATAGTATAGATAACGTCTATAGTATAGATGACGTCTATAGTATAGATGACGTCTATAGTATAGATGACGTCTAAAGTATAGATGACGTCTATAGTATAGATGACGTCTATAGTATAGATGATGTCTATAGTATAGATGACGTCTATAGTAAAGATGACGTCTATAGTAAAGATGACGTCTATAGTGTAGATGACGTCTATAGTATAGATGACGTCTATAGTAAAGATGACGTCTATAGTTTAGATGACGTCTATAGTATAGATGACGTCTATAGTATAGACGACATCTATAGTATAGATGACGTCTATAATATAGATGACGTCTATAGTATAGATGACGTCTATAGTATAGATGACGTCTATAGTTTAGATGACGTCTATAGTATAGATGACGTCTATAGTATAGATGACGTCTATAGTATAGACGACATCTATAGTATAGATGACGTCTATAATATAGATGACGTCTATAGTATAGATGACGTCTATAGTATAGATGACGTCTATAGTATAGATGACGTCTATAGTATAGATGACGTCTATAGTATAGATGACGTCTATAGTATAGATGACGTCTATAGTACAGATGACGTCTATAGTATAGATGACGTCTATAGTATAGATGACGTCTATAGTATAGACGACATCTATAGTATAGGTGACGTCTATAGTATAGATGACGTCTATAGTATAGATGACGTCTATAGTATAGATGATGTCTATAGTACTGATGGTGTCTATAATATTGATGACGTCTATAGTATAGATGACGTCTATAGTATAGATGACGTCTATAGTATAGATGACGTCTATAGTATAGATAACGTCTATAGTATAGATGACGTCTATAGTATAGATGACGTCTATAGTATAGATGACGTCTAAAGTATAGATGACATCTATAGTATAGATGACGTCTATAGTATAGATGATGTCTATAGTATAGATGATGTCTATAGTATAGATGACGTCTATAGTATAGATGATGTCTATAGTATAGATGACGTCTATAGTAAAGATGACGTCTATAGTAAAGATGACGTCTATAGTGTAGATGACGTCTATAGTATAGATGACGTCTATAGTAAAGATGACGTCTATAGTTTAGATGACGTCTATAGTATAGATGACGTCTATAGTATAGATGGCGTCTATATTATAGATGACGTCTATAGTATAGATGACGTCTATAGTATAGATGACGTCTATAGTATAGACGACTTCTATAGTATAGGTGACGTCTATAGTATAGATGACGTCTATAGTATAGATGACGTCTATAGTATAGATGACGTCTATAGTATAGATGACGTCTATAGTATAGATGATGTCTATAGTACTGATGGTGTCTATAATATTGATGACGTCTATAGTATAGATGACGTCTATAGTATAGATGACGTCTATAGTATAGATGACGTCTATAGTATAGATAACGTCTATAGTATAGATGACGTCTATAGTATAGATGACGTCTATAGTATAGATGACGCCTAAAGTATAGATGACATCTATAGTATAGATGACGTCTATAGTATAGATGATGTCTATAGTATAGATGATGTCTATAGTATAGATGATGTCTATAGTATAGATGACGTCTATAGTAAAGATGACGTCTATAGTAAAGATGACGTCTATAGTGTAGATAACGTCTATAGTATAGATGACGTCTATAGTATAGATGACGTCTATAGTATAGATGACGTCTAAAGTATAGATGACGTCTATAGTATAGATGACGTCTATAGTAAAGATGACGTCTATAGTATAGATGACGTCTATAGTATAGATGACGTCTATAGTATAGATGACGTCTATAGTATAGATGACGTCTATAGTATAGATGAGGTCTAAAGTATAGGTGACGTCTATAGCATAGATGACGTTTATAGTATAGATGACGTGTCTATAGTGTAGATGACGTCTATAGTAAAGATGACGTCTATAGTATAGATGACGTCTATAGTAAAGATGACGTCTATAGTGTAGATGACGTCTATAGTATAGATGACGTCTATAGTATAGATGACGTCTATAGTATAGATAACGTCTATAGTATAGATGACGTCTATAGTATAGATGACGTCTATAGTATAGATGACGTCTAAAGTATAGATGACGTCTATAGTATAGATGACGTCTATAGTATAGATGATGTCTATAGTATAGATGACGTCTATAGTAAAGATGACGTCTATAGTATAGATGACGTCTATAGTATAGATGACGGCTATAGTATAGATGACGGCTATAGTATAGATGACGTCTATAGTATAGATGACGTCTATAGTATAGATGACGGCTATAGTATAGATGACGTCTATAGTATAGATGACGTCTATAGTATAGATGATGTCTATAGTACTGATGGTGTCTATAATATTGATGACGTCTAAAGTATAGATGACGTCTATAGTATTGATGACGTCCATAGTAAAGATAACGTCCATAGAATAGATGACTTCTATAGTATAGATGACGTCTATAGTATAGATGACGTCTATAGTATAGATGACGTCTATAGTATAGATGACGTCTATAGTAAAGATAACGTCTATAGTATAGATGACGTCTATAGTATAAATGAGGTCTATAGTATAGATGAGGTCTATAGTATAGATGACGTCAATAGTAAAGATGACGTCTATAGCATAGATGACGTCTATAGTATAGATGACGTCTATAGTAAAGATGACGTCTATAGTATAGATGACGTCTATAGTATAGATGACGTCTATAGTCTATAGTATAGATGACGTCTATAGTATAGATGACGTCTATAGTATAGATGACGTCTATAGTACAGATGACGTCTATATTATAGATGACGTCTATTGCAGAGATGACGTCTATAGTATAGATGACGTCTATAGTATAGATGACGTCTATAGTATAGGTGACGTCTATAGTATAGATGACGTCTATAGTATAGATGACGTCTATAGTATAGATGACGTCTATAGTATAGATGACGTCTATAGTATAGATGACGTCTATAGTAAAGATGACGTCTATAGTAAAGATGACGTCTATAGTATAGATGACGTCTATAGTATAGATGACGTCTATAGTATAGACGACATCTATAGTATAGATGACGTCTATAGTATAGATGACGTCTATAGTATAGATGACGTCTATAGTATAGATGACGTCTATAGTATAGATGACGTCTATAGTACAGATGACGTCTATAGTAGAGATGATGTCTATAGCATAGATGACGTCCATAGTATAGATGACGTCCATAGTATAGATGACGTCTATAGTATAGATGACGTCTATAGTATAGATGACGTCTATAGTATAGATGACGTCTATAGTATAGATGACGTCTATAGAATAGATGACGTCTATAGTATGGATGACATCTATAGTATAGATGACGTCTATAGTATAGATGACGTCTATACTATAGATGACGTCTATAGTATAGATGACGTCTATAGTACAGATGACGTCTATAGTATAGATGACGTCTATAGTATAGATGACGTCTATAGTATAGACGACATCTATAGTCGTCTATAGTATAGACGACATCTATAGTCGTCTATAGTATAGACGACATCTATAGTATAGATGACGTCTATAATATAGATGACGTCTATAGTATAGATGACGTCTATAGTATAGATGACGTCTATAGTAGAGATGACGTCTATAGTATAGATGACGTCTATAGTAGAGATGACGTCTATAGTAGAGATGATGTCTATAGCATAGATGACGTCCATAGTATAGATGACGTCCATAGTAAAGATAACGTCCATAGTATAGATGACGTCCATAGTATAGATGACGTCCATAGTATAGATGACGTCTATAGTATAGATGACGTCTATAGTATAGATGACGTCTATAGTATAGATGACGTCTATAGTATAGACGACATCTATAGTATAGATGACGTCTATAGTATAGATGACGTCTATAGTATAGACGACATCTATAGTATAGATGACGTCTATAGTATAGATGACGTCTATAGTATAGATAACGTCTATAGTATAGATGACGTCTATAGTATAGATGACGTCTATAGTATAGATGACGTCTAAAGTATAGATGACGTCTATAGTATAGATGACGTCTATAGTATAGATGATGTCTATAGTATAGATGACGTCTATAGTAAAGATGACGTCTATAGTAAAGATGACGTCTATAGTGTAGATGACGTCTATAGTATAGATGACGTCTATAGTAAAGATGACGTCTATAGTTTAGATGACGTCTATAGTATAGATGACGTCTATAGTATAGATGACGTCTATAGTATAGACGACATCTATAGTATAGATGACGTCTATAATATAGATGACGTCTATAGTATAGATGACGTCTATAGTATAGATGACGTCTATAGTAGAGATGACGTCTATAGTATAGATAACGTCTATAGTAGAGATGACGTCTATAGTAGATAACGTCTATAAAACTATAAAGATAACGTCCATAGTATAGATGACGTCCATAGTATAGATGACGTCCATAGTATAGATGACGTCCATAGTATAGATGACGTCCATAGTATAGATGACGTCTATAGTATAGATGACGTCTATAGTATAGATGACGTCAATAGTATTGATGACGTCTATAGTATAGATGACGTCTATAGAATAGATGACGCCTATAGTATGGATGACGCCTATAGTATAGATGACGTCTATAGTATAGATGACGTCTATAGTATAGATAACGTCTATAGTATAGATGACGTCTATAGTATAGATGACGTCTATAGTATAGATGACGTCTAAAGTATAGATGACGTCTATAGTATAGATGACGTCTATAGTATAGATGATGTCTATAGTATAGATGACGTCTATAGTAAAGATGACGTCTATAGTAAAGATGACGTCTATAGTATAGATGATGTCTATAGTACTGATGGTGTCTATAATATTGATGACGTCTATAGTATAGATGACGTCTATAGTATTGATGACGTCCATAGTAAAGATAACGTCCATAGTATAGATGACGTCTATAGTATAGATGACGTCTATAGTATAGATGACGTCTATAGTATAGATGACGTCTATAGTATAGATGACGTCTATAGTATAGATGACGTCTATAGTATAGATGACGTCTATAGTATAGACGACATCTATAGTATAGATGACGTCTATAATATAGATGACGTCTATAGTATAGATGACGTCTATAGTATAGATGACGTCTATAGTAGAGATGACGTCTATAGTATAGATGACGTCTATAGTATAGATGACGTCTATAGTACAGATGACGTCTATAGTATAGATGACGTCTATAGTATAGATGACGTCTATAGTATAGATGACGTCTATAGTATAGATGACGTCTATAGTATAGATGACGTCTATAGTATAGACGACATCTATAGTATAGATGACGTCTATAATATAGATGACGTCTATAGTATAGATGACGTCTATAGTATAGATGACGTCTATAGTATAGATGACGTCTATAGTATAGATGACGTCTATAGTATAGATGACGTCTATAGTATAGATGACGTCTATAGTATAGATGACGTCTATAGTACAGATGACGTCTATAGTAGAGATGATGTCTATAGCATAGATGACGTCCATAGTATAGATGACGTCAATAGTATAGATGACGGCTATAGTATAGATGACGTCTATAGTATAGATGACGTCTATAGTATAGATGACGTCTATAGTATAGATGACGTCTATAGTATAGATGACGTCTATAGTATAGACGACATCTATAGTATAGATGACGTCTATAATATAGATGACGTCTATAGTATAGATGACGTCTATAGTATAGATGACGTCTATAGTAGAGATGACGTCTATAGTATAGATGACGTCTATAGTAGAGATGACGTCTATAGTATAGATGACGTCTAAAGTATAGATGACGTCTATAGTATAGATGACGTCTATAGTATAGATGATGTCTATAGTATAGATGACGTCTATAGTAAAGATGACGTCTATAGTAAAGATGACGTCTATAGTGTAGATGACGTCTATAGTATAGATGACGTCTATAGTAAAGATGACGTCTATAGTTTAGATGACGTCTATAGTATAGATGACGTCTATAGTATAGATGACGTCTATAGTATAGACGACATCTATAGTATAGATGACGTCTATAATATAGATGACGTCTATAGTATAGATGACGTCTATAGTATAGATGACGTCTATAGTAGAGATGACGTCTATAGTATAGATAACGTCTATAGTAGAGATGACGTCTATAGTAGATAACGTCTATAAAACTATAAAGATAACGTCCATAGTATAGATGACGTCCATAGTATAGATGACGTCCATAGTATAGATGACGTCCATAGTATAGATGACGTCCATAGTATAGATGACGTCTATAGTATAGATGACGTCTATAGTATAGATGACGTCAATAGTATTGATGACGTCTATAGTATAGATGACGTCTATAGAATAGATGACGCCTATAGTATGGATGACGCCTATAGTATAGATGACGTCTATAGTATAGATGACGTCTATAGTATAGATAACGTCTATAGTATAGATGACGTCTATAGTATAGATGACGTCTATAGTATAGATGACGTCTAAAGTATAGATGACGTCTATAGTATAGATGACGTCTATAGTATAGATGATGTCTATAGTATAGATGACGTCTATAGTAAAGATGACGTCTATAGTAAAGATGACGTCTATAGTATAGATGATGTCTATAGTACTGATGGTGTCTATAATATTGATGACGTCTATAGTATAGATGACGTCTATAGTATTGATGACGTCCATAGTAAAGATAACGTCCATAGTATAGATGACGTCTATAGTATAGATGACGTCTATAGTATAGATGACGTCTATAGTATAGATGACGTCTATAGTATAGATGACGTCTATAGTATAGATGACGTCTATAGTATAGATGACGTCTATAGTATAGACGACATCTATAGTATAGATGACGTCTATAATATAGATGACGTCTATAGTATAGATGACGTCTATAGTATAGATGACGTCTATAGTAGAGATGACGTCTATAGTATAGATGACGTCTATAGTATAGATGACGTCTATAGTACAGATGACGTCTATAGTATAGATGACGTCTATAGTATAGATGACGTCTATAGTATAGATGACGTCTATAGTATAGATGACGTCTATAGTATAGATGACGTCTATAGTATAGACGACATCTATAGTATAGATGACGTCTATAATATAGATGACGTCTATAGTATAGATGACGTCTATAGTATAGATGACGTCTATAGTATAGATGACGTCTATAGTATAGATGACGTCTATAGTATAGATGACGTCTATAGTATAGATGACGTCTATAGTATAGATGACGTCTATAGTACAGATGACGTCTATAGTAGAGATGATGTCTATAGCATAGATGACGTCCATAGTATAGATGACGTCAATAGTATAGATGACGGCTATAGTATAGATGACGTCTATAGTATAGATGACGTCTATAGTATAGATGACGTCTATAGTATAGATGACGTCTATAGTATAGATGACGTCTATAGTATAGACGACATCTATAGTATAGATGACGTCTATAATATAGATGACGTCTATAGTATAGATGACGTCTATAGTATAGATGACGTCTATAGTAGAGATGACGTCTATAGTATAGATGACGTCTATAGTAGAGATGACGTCTATAGTAGAGATGATGTCTATAGCATAGATGACGTCCATAGTATAGATGACGTCCATAGTAAAGATAACGTCCATAGTATAGATGACGTCCATAGTATAGATGACGTCCATAGTATAGATGACGTCTATAGTATAGATGACGTCTATAGTATAGATGACGTCTATAGTATAGACGACATCTATAGTATAGATGACGTCTATAGTATAGATGACGTCTATAGTATAGATAACGTCTATAGTATAGATGACGTCTATAGTATAGATGACGTCTATAGTATAGATGACGTCTAAAGTATAGATGACGTC
The DNA here is from genome assembly GCA_947623515.1 of Neoascia interrupta. Lineage (NCBI taxonomy): Eukaryota > Metazoa > Arthropoda > Insecta > Diptera > Syrphidae > Neoascia > Neoascia interrupta. The sequence continues at coordinate 137,114 of CANQKQ010000016.1, forward strand.
TATAGTATAGATGACGTCTATAGTATAAATGATGTCTATAGTATAGATGACGTCTATAGTAAAGATGACGTCTATAGTAAAGATGACGTCTATAGTGTAGATGACGTCTATAGTATAGATGACGTCTATAGTAAAGATGACGTCTATAGTTTAGATGACGTCTATAGTATAGATGACGTCTATAGTATAGATGACGTCTATAGTATAGACGACATCTATAGTATAGATGACGTCTATAATATAGATGACGTCTATAGTATAGATGACGTCTATAGTATAGATGACGTCTATAGTAGAGATGACATCTATAGTATAGATGACGTCTATAGTATAGATGACGTCTATAGTAGAGATGACGTCTATAGTATAGATGACGTCAATAGTATTGATGACGTCTATAGTATAGATGACGTCTATAGAATAGATGACGCCTATAGTATGGATGACGTCTATAGTATAGATGACGTCTATAGTATAGATAACGTCTATAGTATAGATGACGTCTATAGTATAGATGACGTCTATAGTATAGATGATGTCTAAAGTATAGATGACGTCTATAGTATAGATGACGTCTATAGTATAGATGATGTCTATAGTACTGATGGTGTCTATAATATTGATGACGTCTATAGTATAGATGACGTCTATAGTATTGATGACGTCCATAGTAAAGATAACGTCCATAGTATAGATGACGTCCATAGTATAGATGACGTCCATAGTATAGATGACGTCTATAGTATGGATGACGTCTATAGTATAGATGACGTCAATAGTATTGATGACGTCTATAGTATAGATGACGTCTATAGAATAGATGACGCCTATAGTATGGATGACGTCTATAGTATAGATGACGTCTATAGTATAGATAACGTCTATAGTATAGATGACGTCTATAGTATAGATGACGTCTATAGTATAGATGATGTCTAAAGTATAGATGACGTCTATAGTATAGATGACGTCTATAGTATAGATGATGTCTATAGTATAGATGACGTCTATAGTAAAGATGACGTCTATAGTAAAGATGACGTCTATAGTATAGATGATGTCTATAGTACTGATGGTGTCTATAATATTGATGACGTCTATAGTATAGATGACGTCTATAGTATTGATGACGTCCATAGTAAAGATAACGTCCATAGTATAGATGACGTCTATAGTATATATGACTTCTATAGTATAGATGACTTCTATAGTATAGATGACGTCTATAGTATAGATGACGTCTATAGTATAGATGACGTCTATAGTATAGATGACGTCTATAGTATAGATGACGTCTATAGTATAGATGACGTCTATAGTATAGATGACGTCTATAGTATAGATGACGTCTATAGTATAGACGACATCTATAGTATAGATGACGTCTATAATATAGATGACGTCTATAGTATAGATGACGTCTATAGTATAGATGACGTCAATAGTAGAGATGACGTCTATAGTATAGATGACGTCTATAGTATAGATGACGTCTATAGTACAGATGACGTCTATAGTATAGATGACGTCTATAGTATAGATGACGTCTATAGTATAGATGACGTCTATAGTATAGATGACGTCTATAGTATAGAGGACGTCTATAGTATAGATGACGTCTATAGTATAGACGACATCTATAGTATAGATGACGTCTATAATATAGATGACGTCTATAGTATAGATGAGGTCTATAGTATAGATGACGTCTATAGTAGAGATGACGTCTATAGTTTAGATGACTTCTATAGTATAGATGACGTCTATAGTATAGATGACGTCTATAGTATAGATGACGTCTATAGTATAGATGACGTCTATAGTATAGATGACGTCTATAGTCTATAGTATAGATGACGTCTATAGTATAGATGACGTCTATAGTATAGATGACGTCTATAGTATACATGACGTCTATAGTATAGATGACGTCTATAGTACAGATGACGTCTATATTATAGATGACGTCTATTGCAGAGATGACGTCTATAGTATAGATGACGTCTATAGTATAGATGACGTCTATAGTATAGGTGACGTCTATAGTAAAGATGACGTCTATAGTATAGATGAAGTCTATAGTATAGATGACGTCTATAGTATAGATGACGTCTATAGTATAGATGACGTCTATAGTAAAGATGACGTCTTTAGTAAAGATGACGTCTATAGTATAGATGACGTCTATAGTATAGATGACGTCTATAGTATAGACGACATCTATAGTATAGATGACGTCTATAGTATAGATGACGTCTATAGTATAGATGACGTCTATAGTATAGATGACGTCTATAGTATAGATGACGTCTATAGTACAGATGACGTCTATAGTAGAGATGATGTCTATAGCATAGCTGACGTCCATAGTATAGATGACGTCCATAGTATAGATGACGTCTATAGTATAGATGACGTCTATAGTATAGATGACGTCTATAGTATAGATGACGTCTATAGTATTGATGACGTCTATAGTATAGATGACGTCTATAGAATAGATGACGTCTATAGTATGGATGACATCTATAGTATAGATGACGTCTATAGTATAGATGACGTCTATACTATAGATGACGTCTATAGTATAGATGACGTCTATAGTATAGATGACGTCTATAGTACAGATGACGTCTATAGTATAGATGACGTCTATAGTATAGATGACGTCTATAGTATAGATGACGTCTATAGTATAGACGACATCTATAGTATAGATGACGTCTATAATATAGATGACGTCTATAATATAGATGACGTCTATAGTATAGATGACGTCTATAGTATAGATGACGTCTATAGTAGAGATGACGTCTATAGTATAGATGACGTCTATAGTAGAGATGACGTCTATAGTAGAGATGATGTCTATAGCATAGATGACGTCCATAGTAAAGATAACGTCCATAGTATAGATGACGTCCATAGTATAGATGACGTCCATAGTATAGATGACGTCTATAATATAGATGACGTCTATAGTATAGATGACGTCTATAGTATAGACGACATCTATAGTATAGATGACGTCTATAGTATAGATGACGTCTATAGTATAGATAACGTCTATAGTATAGATGACGTCTATAGTATAGATGACGTCTATAGTATAGATGACGTCTATAGTATAGATGACGTCTAAAGTATAGATGACGTCTATAGTATAGATGACGTCTATAGTATAGATGATGTCTATAGTATAGATGACGTCTATAGTAAAGATGACGTCTATAGTAAAGATGACGTCTATAGTGTAGATGACGTCTATAGTATAGATGACGTCTATAGTAAAGATGACGTCTATAGTTTAGATGACGTCTAAAGTATAGATGACGTCTATAGTATAGATGACGTCTATAGTATAGACGACATCTATAGTATAGATGACGTCTATAATATAGATGACGTCTAAAGTATAGATGACGTCTATAGTATAGATGACGTCTATAGTAGAGATGACGTCTATAGTATAGATGACGTCTATAGTAGAGATGACGTCTATAGTAGAGATGATGTCTATAGCATAGATGACGTCCATAGTATAGATGACGTCCATAGTAAAGATAACGTCCATAGTATAGATGACGTCCATAGTATAGATGACGTCCATAGTATAGATGACGTCTATAGTATAGATGACGTCTATAGTATAGATGACGTCAATAGTATTGATGACGTCTATAGTATAGATGACGTCTATAGAATAGATGACGCCTATAGTATGGATGACGTCTATAGTATAGATGACGTCTATAGTATAGATGACGTCTATAGTATAGATAACGTCTATAGTATAGATGACGTCTATAGTATAGATGACGTCTATAGTATAGATGACGTCTAAAGTATAGATGACGTCTATAGTATAGATGACGTCTATAGTATAGATGATGTCTATAGTATAGATGACGTCTATAGTAAAGATGACGTCTATAGTAAAGATGACGTCTATAGTATAGATGATGTATATAGTACTGATGGTGTCTATAATATTGATGACGTCTATAGTATAGATGACGTCTATAGTATTGATGACGTCCATAGTAAAGATAACGTCCATAGTATAGATGACGTCTATAGTATAGATGCCTTCTATAGTATAGATGCCTTCTATAGTATAGATGACGTCTAAAGTATAGATGACGTCTATAGTATAGATGACGTCTATAGTAGAGATGACGTCTATAGTATAGATGACGTCTATAGTAGAGATGACGTCTATAGTAGAGATGATGTCTATAGCATAGATGACGTCCATAGTATAGATGACGTCCATAGTAAAGATAACGTCCATAGTATAGATGACGTCCATAGTATAGATGACGTCCATAGTATAGATGACGTCTATAGTATAGATGACGTCTATAGTACAGATGACGTCTATATTATAGATGACGTCTATTGCAGAGATGACGTCTATAGTATAGATGACGTCTATAGTATAGATGACGTCTATAGTATAGGTGACGTCTATAGTAAAGATGACGTCTATAGTATAGATGAAGTCTATAGTATAGATGACGTCTATAGTATAGATGACGTCTATAGTATAGATGACGTCTATAGTAAAGATGACGTCTTTAGTAAAGATGACGTCTATAGTATAGATGACGTCTATAGTATAGATGACGTCTATAGTATAGACGACATCTTTAGTATAGATGACGTCTATAGTATAGATGACGTCTATAGTATAGATGACGTCTATAGTATAGATGACGTCTATAGTATAGATGACGTCTATAGTACAGATGACGTCTATAGTAGAGATGATGTCTATAGCATAGCTGACGTCCATAGTATAGATGACGTCCATAGTATAGATGACGTCTATAGTATAGATGACGTCTATAGTATAGATGACGTCTATAGTATAGATGACGTCTATAGTATTGATGACGTCTATAGTATAGATGACGTCTATAGAATAGATGACGTCTATAGTATGGATGACATCTATAGTATAGATGACGTCTATAGTATAGATGACGTCTATACTATAGATGACGTCTATAGTATAGATGACGTCTATAGTACAGATGACGTCTATAGTATAGATGACGTCTATAGTATAGATGACGTCTATAGTATAGATGACGTCTATAGTATAGACGACATCTATAGTATAGATGACGTCTATAATATAGATGACGTCTATAATATAGATGACGTCTATAGTATAGATGACGTCTATAGTATAGATGACGTCTATAGTAGAGATGACGTCTATAGTATAGATGACGTCTATAGTAGAGATGACGTCTATAGTAGAGATGATGTCTATAGCATAGATGACGTCCATAGTAAAGATAACGTCCATAGTATAGATGACGTCCATAGTATAGATGACGTCCATAGTATAGATGACGTCTATAATATAGATGACGTCTATAGTATAGATGACGTCTATAGTATAGACGACATCTATAGTATAGATGACGTCTATAGTATAGACGACATCTATAGTATAGATGACGTCTATAGTATAGATGACGTCTATAGTATAGATAACGTCTATAGTATAGATGACGTCTATAGTATAGATGACGTCTATATTATAGATGACGTCTATAGTATAGATGACGTCTAAAGTATAGATGACGTCTATAGTATAGATGACGTCTATAGTATAGATGATGTCTATAGTATAGATGACGTCTATAGTAAAGATGACGTCTATAGTAAAGATGACGTCTATAGTGTAGATGACGTCTATAGTATAGATGACGTCTATAGTAAAGATGACGTCTATAGTTTAGATGACGTCTAAAGTATAGATGACGTCTATAGTATAGATGACGTCTATAGTATAGACGACATCTATAGTATAGATGACGTCTATAATATAGATGACGTCTAAAGTATAGATGACGTCTATAGTATAGATGACGTCTATAGTAGAGATGACGTCTATAGTATAGATGACGTCTATAGTAGAGATGACGTCTATAGTAGAGATGATGTCTATAGCATAGATGACGTCCATAGTATAGATGACGTCCATAGTAAAGATAACGTCCATAGTATAGATGACGTCCATAGTATAGATGACGTCCATAGTATAGATGACGTCTATAGTATAGATGACGTCTATAGTATAGATGACGTCAATAGTATTGATGACGTCTATAGTATAGATGACGTCTATAGAATAGATGACGCCTATAGTATGGATGACGTCTATAGTATAGATGACGTCTATAGTATAGATGACGTCTATAGTATAGATAACGTCTATAGTATAGATGACGTCTATAGTGTAGATGACGTCTATAGTATAGATGACGTCTAAAGTATAGATAACGTCTATAGTATAGATGACGTCTATAGTATAGATGATGTCTATAGTATAGATGACGTCTATAGTAAAGATGACGTCTATAGTAAAGATGACGTCTATAGTATAGATGATGTATATAGTACTGATGGTGTCTATAATATTGATGACGTCTATAGTATAGATGACGTCTATAGTATTGATGACGTCCATAGTAAAGATAACTCCATAGTATAGATGACGTCTATAGTATAGATGCCTTCTATAGTATAGATGCCTTCTATAGTATAGATGACGTCTAAAGTATAGATGACGTCTATAGTATAGATGACGTCTATAGTAGAGATGACGTCTATAGTATAGATGACGTCTATAGTAGAGATGACGTCTATAGTAGAGATGATGTCTATAGCATAGATGACGTCCATAGTATAGATGACGTCCATAGTAAAGATAACGTCCATAGTATAGATGACGTCCATAGTATAGATGACGTCCATAGTATAGATGACGTCTATAGTATAGATGACGTCTATAGTATAGATGACGTCAATAGTATTGATGACGTCTATAGTATAGATGACGTCTATAGAATAGATGACGCCTATAGTATGGATGACGTCTATAGTATAGATGACGTCTATAGTATAGATGACGTCTATAGTATAGATGACGTCTATAGTATAGATGACGTCTATAGTATAGATGACGTCTATAGTATAGATGACGTCTAAAGTATAGATGACGTCTATAGTATAGATGACGTCTATAGTATAGATGATGTCTATAGTATAGATGACGTCTATAGTAAAGATGACGTCTATAGTAAAGATGACGTCTATAGTATAGATGATGTATATAGTACTGATGGTGTCTATAATATTGATGACGTCTATAGTATAGATGACGTCTATAGTATTGATGACGTCCATAGTAAAGATAACGTCCATAGTATAGATGACGTCTATAGTATAGATGCCTTCTATAGTATAGATGCCTTCTATAGTATAGATGACTTCTATAGTATAGATGACGTCTATAGTATAGATGACGTCTATAGTATAGATGACGTCTATAGTATAGATGACGTCTATAGTATAGACGACATCTATAGTATAGATGACGTCTATAATATAGATGACGTCTATAGTATAGATGACGTCTATAGTATAGATGACGTCTATAGTAGAGATGACGTCTATAGTATAGATGACGTCTATAGTATAGATGACGTCTATAGTATAGATGACGTCTATAGTATAGATGACGTCTATAGTATAGATGACGTCTATAGTACAGATGACGTCTATAGTATAGATGACGTCTATAGTATAGATGACGTCTATAGTATAGATGACGTCTATAGTATAGATGACGTCTATAGTATAGATGACGTCTATAGTATAGATGACGTCTATAGTATAGACGACATCTATAGTATAGATGACGTCTATAATATAGATGACGTCTATAGTATAGATGACGTCTATAGTATAGATGACGTCTATAGTAGAGATGACGTCTATAGTATAGATGACGTCTATAGTAGAGATGACGTCTATAGTAGAGATGATGTCTATAGCATAGATGACGTCCATAGTATAGATGACGTCCATAGTAAAGATAACGTCCATAGTATAGATGACGTCCATAGTATAGATGACGTCCATAGTATAGATGACGTCTATAGTATAGATGACGTCTATAGTATAGATGACGTCAATAGTATTGATGACGTCTATAGTATAGATGATGTCTATAGAATAGATGACGCCTATAGTATGGATGACGTCTATAGTATAGATGACGTCTATAGTATAGATGACGTCGATAGTATAGATAACGTCTATAGTATAGATGACGTCTATAGTATAGATGACGTCTATAGTATAGATGACGTCTAAAGTATAGATGACGTCTATAGTATAGATGACGTCTATAGTATAGATGATGTCTATAGTATAGATGACGTCTATAGTAAAGATGACGTCTATAGTAAAGATGACGTCTATAGTGTAGATGACGTCTATAGTATAGATGACGTCTATAGTAAAGATGACGTCTATAGTTTAGATGACGTCTATAGTATAGATGACGTCTATAGCATAGATGACGTTTATAGTATAGATGACGTGTCCATAGTATTGCTGACGTCTACAGTAAAGATAACGTCTATAGTATAGATGACGTCTATAGTATAGATGACGGCTATAGTATAGATGACGGCTATAGTATAGATGACGTCTATAGTATAGATGACGTCTATAGTATAGATGACGTCTATAGTATAGATGACGTCTATAGTATAGATGACGTCTATAGTAAAGATGACGTCTATAGTATAGATGATGTCTATAGTACTGATGGTGTCTATAATATTGATGACGTCTATAGTATAGATGACGTCTATAGTATTGATGACGTCCATAGTAAAGATAACGTCCATAGTATAGATGACGTCTATAGTATAGATGACTTCTATAGTATAGATGACTTCTATAGTATAGATGACGTCTATAGTATAGATGACGTCTATAGTATAGATGACGTCTATAGTATAGATGACGTCTATAGTATTGATGACTTCCATAGTAAAGATAACGTCCATAGTATAGATGACTTCTATAGTATAGATGACTTCTATAGTATAGATGACGTCTGTAGTATAGATGACGTCTATAGTATAGATGACGTCTATAGTAAAGATAACGTCTATAGTATAGATGACGTCTATAGTATAAATGAGGTCTATAGTATAGATGAGGTCTATAGTATAGATGACGTCAATAGTAAAGATGACATCTATAGCATTGATGACGTCTATTATAGATGACGTCTATAGTAAAGATGACGTCTAAAGTATAGATGACGTCTATAGTATAGATGACGTCTATAGTATAGATGATGTCTATAGTATAGATGACGTCTATAGTAAAGATGACGTCTATAGTATAGATGACGGCTATAGTATAGATGACGGCTATAGTATAGATGACGTCTATAGTATAGATGACGTCTATAGTATAGATGACGTCTATAGTATAGATGACGTCTATAGTATAGATGACGTCTATAGTATAGATGACGTCTATAGTATAGATGATGTCTATAGTACTGATGGTGTCTATAATATTGATGACGTCTATAGTATAGATGACGTCTATAGTATTGATGACGTCCATAGTAAGGATAACGTCCATAGAATAGATGACTTCTATAGTATAGATGACTTCTATAGTATAGATGACGTCTATAGTATAGATGACGTCTATAGTATAGATGACGTCTATAGTATAGATGACGTCTATAGTAAAGATAACGTCTATAGTATAGATGACGTCTATAGTATAAATGAGGTCTATAGTATAGATGAGGTCTATAGTATTGATGACGTCAATAGTAAAGATGACGTCTATAGCATAGATGACGTCTATAGTATAGATGACGTCTATAGTAAAGATGACGTCTATAGTATAGATGACGTCTATAGTATAGATGACGTCTATAGTATAGATGACGTCTATAGTCTATAGTATAGATGACGTCTATAGCATAGATGACGTCTATAGTACAGATGACGTCTATATTATAGATGACGTCTATTGCAGAGATGACGTCTATAGTATAGATGACGTCTATAGTATAGATGACGTCTATAGTATAGATGACGTCTATAGTATAGATGACGTCTATAGTATAGATGACGTCTATAGTAAAGATGACGTCTATAGTAAAGATGACGTCTATAGTAAAGATGACGTCTATAGTATAGATGACGTCGATAGTATAGATGACGTCTATAGTATAGACGACATCTATAGTATAGATGACGTCTATAGTATAGATGACGTCTATAGTATAGATGACGTCTATAGTATAGATGACGTCTATAGTACAGATGACGTCTATAGTAGAGATGATGTCTATAGAATAGATGACGTCCATAGTATAGATGACGTCCATAGTATAGATGACGTCTATAGTATAGATGACGTCTATAGTATAGATGACGTCTATAATATAGATGACGTCTATAGTATTGATGACGTCTATAGTATAGATGACGTCTATAGAATAGATGACGTCTATAGTATGGATGACATCTATAGTATAGATGCCGTCTATAGTATAGATGACGTCTATACTATAGATGACGTCTATAGTATAGATGACGTCTATAGTATAGATGACGTCTATAGTATAGATGACGTCTATAGTATAGATGACGTCTATAGTATAGATGACGTCTATAGTATAGATGACGTCTATAGTATAGATGACGTCTATATTATAGATGACGTCTATAGTATAGACGACATCTATAGTATAGATGACGTCTATAATATAGATGACGTCTATAGTATAGATGACGTCTATAGTATAGATGACGTCTATAGTAGAGATGACGTCTATAGTATAGATGACGTCTATAGTAGAGATGACGTCTATAGTAGAGATGATGTCTATAGCATAGATGACGTCCATAGTATAGATGACGTCCATAGTAAAGATAACGTCCATAGTATAGATGACGTCCATAGTATAGATGACGTCCATAGTATAGATGACGTCTATAGTATAGATGACGTCTATAGTATAGATGACGTCAATAGTATTGATGACGTCTATAGTATAGATGACGTCTATAGAATAGATGACGTCAATAGTATTGATGACGTCTATAGTATAGATGACGTCTATAGAATAGATGACGCCTATAGTATGGATGACGTCTATAGTATAGATGACGTCTATAGTATAGATGACGTCTATAGTATAGATGACGTCTATAGTATAGATAACGTCTATAGTATAGATGACGTCTATAGTACAGATGACGTCTATATTATAGATGACGTCTAAAGTATAGATGACGTCTATAGTATAGATGACGTCTATAGTATAGATGATGTCTATAGTATAGATGACGTCTATAGTAAAGATGACGTCTATAGTAAAGATGACGTCTATAGTGTAGATGACGTCTATAGTATAGATGATGTCTATAGTATAGATGACGTCTATAGTAAAGATGACGTCTATAGTAAAGATGACGTCTATAGTGTAGATGACGTCTATAGTATAGATGACGTCTATAGTAAAGATGACGTCTATAGTAAAGATGACGTCTATAGTGTAGATGACGTCTATAGTACAGATGACGTCAGTATAGATGACGAAAGTATAGATGACGTCTATAGTATAGATGACGTCTATAGTATAGATGATGTCTATAGTATAGATGACGTCTTTAGTAAAGATGACGTCTATAGTAAAGATGACGTCTATAGTTTAGATGACGTCTATAGTATAGATGACGTCTATAGTAAAGATGACGTCTATAGTTTAGATGACGTCATTAGTATAGATGACGTCTATTGTATAGATGACGTCTATAGTATAGATGAGGTCTATAGTATAGATGACGTCTATAGCATAGATGACGTTTATAGTATAGATGACGTGTCCATAGTATTGCTGACGTCTATTGTAAAGATAACGTCTATAGTATAGATGACGTCTATAGTATAGATGACGGCTATAGTATAGATGACGTCTATAGTATAGATGACGTCTATAGTATAGATGACGTCTATAGTATAGATGACGTCTATAGTATAGATGACGTCTATAGTATAGATGACGTCTATAGTATAGATGACGTCTATAGTATAGATGACGTCTATAGTATAGATGACGTCTATAGTATAGATGACGTCTATAGTATAGATGATGTCTATAGTACTGATGGTGTCTATAATATTGATGACGTCTATAGTAAAGATGACGTCTATAGTATTGATGACGTCCATAGTAAAGATAACGTCCATAGTATAGATGACGTCTATAGTATAGATGACTTCTATAGTATAGATGACTTCTATAGTATAGATGACGTCTATAGTATAGATGACGTCTATAGTATAGATGATGTCTATAGTACTGATGGTGTCTATAATATTGATGACGTCTATAGTAAAGATGACGTCTATAGTATTGATGACGTCCATAGTAAAGATAACGTCCATAGTATAGATGACGTCTATAGTATTGATGACTTCCATAGTAAAGATAACGTCCATAGTATAGATGACGTCTATAGTATAGATGACGTCTATAATATAGATGACGTCTATAGTATTGATGACGTCTATAGTATAGATGACGTCTATAGAATAGATGACGTCTATAGTATGGATGACATCTATAGTATAGATGCCGTCTATAGTATAGATGACGTCTATACTATAGATGACGTCTATAGTATAGATGACGTCTATAGTATAGATGACGTCTATATTATAGATGACGTCTATAGTATAGACGACATCTATAGTATAGATGACGTCTATAATATAGATGACGTCTATAGTATAGATGACGTCTATAGTATAGATGACGTCTATAGTAGAGATGACGTCTATAGTATAGATGACGTCTATAGTAGAGATGACGTCTATAGTAGAGATGATGTCTATAGCATAGATGACGTCCATAGTATAGATGACGTCCATAGTAAAGATAACGTCCATAGTATAGATGACGTCCATAGTATAGATGACGTCCATAGTATAGATGACGTCTATAGTATAGATGACGTCTATAGTATAGATGACGTCAATAGTATTGATGACGTCTATAGTATAGATGACGTCTATAGAATAGATGACGCCTATAGTATGGATGACGTCTATAGTATAGATGACGTCTATAGTATAGATGACGTCTATAGTATAGATAACGTCTATAGTATAGATGACGTCTATAGTATAGATGACGTCTATAGTATAGATGACGTCTAAAGTATAGATGACGTCTATAGTATAGATGGCGTCTATAGTATAGATGATGTCTATAGTATAGATGGCGTCTATAGTATAGATGATGTCTATAGTATAGATGACGTCTATAGTATAGATGACGTCTATAGTATAGACGACATCTATAGTATAGATGACGTCTATAGTATAGATGACGTCTATAGTATAGATGACGTCTATAGTACAGATGACGTCTATAGTAGAGATGATGTCTATAGCATAGATGACGTCCATAGTATAGATGACGTCCATAGTATAGATGACGTCTATAGTATAGATGACGCCTATAGTATGGATGACGTCTATAGTATAGATGACGTCTATAGTATAGATGACGTCTATAGAATAGATGACGTCTATAGTATGGATGACATCTATAGAATAGATGACGTCTATAGTATAGATGACGTCTATACTATAGATGACGTCTATAGTATAGATGACGTCTATAGTACAGATGACGTCTATAGTATAGATGACGTCTATAGTATAGATGACGTCTATATTATAGATGACGTCTATAGTATAGATGACGTCTATAGTATAGATGACGTCTATAGTATAGATGACGTCTATAGTATAGATGACGTCTATAGTATAGATGACGTCTATAGTATAGATGACGTCTATAGTATAGATGACGTCTATAGTATAGATGACGTCTATAGTATAGATGACGTCTATAGTATAGATGACGTCTATAGTATAGATGACGTCTATAGTATAGATGACGTCTATAGTAGAGATGACGTCTATAGTATAGATGACGTCTATAGTAGAGATGACGTCTATAGTAGAGATGATGTCTATAGCATAGATGACGTCCATAGTATAGATGACGTCCATAGTAAAGATAACGTCCATAGTATAGATGACGTCCATAGTATAGATGACGTCCATAGTATAGATGACGTCTATAGTATAGATGACGTCTAAAGTATAGATGACGTCAATAGTATTGATGACGTCTATAGTATAGATGACGTCTATAGAATAGATGACGCCTATAGTATGGATGACGTCTATAGTATAGATGACGTCTATAGTATAGATGACGTCTATAGTATAGATAACGTCTATAGTATAGATGACGTCTATAGTACAGATGACGTCTATATTATAGATGACGTCTAAAGTATAGATGACGTCTATAGTATAGATGACGTCTATAGTATAGATGATGTCTATAGTATAGATGACGTCTATAGTAAAGATGACGTCTATAGTAAAGATGACGTCTATAGTGTAGATGACGTCTATAGTATAGATGATGTCTATAGTATAGATGACGTCTATAGTAAAGATGACGTCTATAGTAAAGATGACGTCTATAGTGTAGATGACGTCTATAGTATAGATGACGTCTATAGTAAAGATGACGTCTATAGTAAAGATGACGTCTATAGTGTAGATGACGTCTATAGTACAGATGACGTCTATAGTATAGATGACGTCTAAAGTATAGATGATGTCTATAGTATAGATGACGTCTATAGTAAAGATGACGTCTATAGTAAAGATGACGTCTATAGTGTAGATGACGTCTATAGTATAGATGACGTCTATAGTAAAGATGACGTCTATAGTAAAGATGACGTCTATAGTGTAGATGACGTCTATAGTATAGATGACGTCTATAGTATAGATGGCGTCTATAGTAGAGATGACGTCTATAGTATAGATGACGTCTATAGTAGAGATGACGTCTATAGTAGAGATGATGTCTATAGCATAGATGACGTCCATAGTATAGATGACGTCCATAGTAAAGATAACGTCCATAGTATAGATGACGTCCATAGTATAGATGACGTCCATAGTATAGATGACGTCTATAGTATAGATGACGTCTAAAGTATAGATGACGTCAATAGTATTGATGACGTCTATAGTATAGATGACGTCTATAGAATAGATGACGCCTATAGTATGGATGACGTCTATAGTATAGATGACGTCTATAGTATAGATGACGTCTATAGTATAGATAACGTCTATAGTATAGATGACGTCTATAGTACAGATGACGTCTATATTATAGATGACGTCTAAAGTATAGATGACGTCTATAGTATAGATGACGTCTATAGTATAGATGATGTCTATAGTATAGATGACGTCTATAGTAAAGATGACGTCTATAGTAAAGATGACGTCTATAGTGTAGATGACGTCTATAGTATAGATGATGTCTATAGTATAGATGACGTCTATAGTAAAGATGACGTCTATAGTAAAGATGACGTCTATAGTGTAGATGACGTCTATAGTATAGATGACGTCTATAGTAAAGATGACGTCTATAGTAAAGATGACGTCTATAGTGTAGATGACGTCTATAGTACAGATGACGTCTATAGTATAGATGACGTCTAAAGTATAGATGACGTCTATAGTATAGATGACGTCTATAGTATAGATGATGTCTATAGTATAGATGACGTCTTTAGTAAAGATGACGTCTATAGTAAAGATGACGTCTATAGTGTAGTTGACGTCTATAGTATAGATGACGTCTATAGTAAAGATGACGTCTATAGTTTAGATGACGTCATTAGTATAGATGACGTCTATTGTATAGATGACGTCTATAGTATAGATGAGGTCTATAGTATAGATGACGTCTATAGCATAGATGACGTTTATAGTATAGATGACGTGTCCATAGTATTGCTGACGTCTATTGTAAAGATAACGTCTATAGTATAGATGACGTCTATAGTATAGATGACGGCTATAGTATAGATGACGTCTATAGTATAGATGACGTCTATAGTATAGATGACGTCTATAGTATAGATGACGTCTATAGTATAGATGACGTCTATAGTATAGATGACGTCTATAGTATAGATGACGTCTATAGTATAGATGACGTCTATAGTATAGATGACGTCTATAGTATAGATGACGTCTATAGTATAGATGATGTCTATAGTACTGATGGTGTCTATAATATTGATGACGTCTATAGTAAAGATGACGTCTATAGTATTGATGACGTCCATAGTAAAGATAACGTCCATAGTATAGATGACGTCTATAGTATAGATGACTTCTATAGTATAGATGACTTCTATAGTATAGATGACGTCTATAGTATAGATGACGTCTATAGTATAGATGACGTCTATAGTATAGATGACGTCTATAGTATAGATGACGTCTATAGTATTGATGACTTCCATAGTAAAGATAACGTCCATAGTATAGATGACTTCTATAGTATAGATGACTTCTATAGTATAGATGAAGTCTATAGTATAGATGACGTCTATAGTATAGATGACGTCTATAGTAAAGATAACGTCTATAGTATAGATGACGTCTATAGTATAAATGAGGGTTATAGTATAGATGAGGTCTATAGTATAGATGACGTCTATAGTAAAGATGACGTCTAAAGTATAGATGACGTCTATAGTATAGATGACGTCTATAGAATAGATGATGTCTATAGTATAGATGACGTCTATAGAAAAGATGACGTCTATAGTATAGATGACGTCTATAGTATAGATGACGGCTATAGTATAGATGACGGCTATAGTATAGATGACGTCTATAGTATAGATGACGTCTATAGTATAGATGACGTCTATAGTATAGATGACGTCTATAGTATAGATGATGTCTATAGTACTGATGGTGTCTATAGTATAGATGACGTCTATAGTATAGATGACGTCTATAGTATTGATGACGTCCATAGTAAAGATAACGTCCATAGAATAGATGACTTCTATAGTATAGATGACTTCTATAGTATAGATGACGTCTATAGTATAGATGACGTCTATAGTATAGATGACGTCTATAGTATAGATGACGTCTATAGTATAGATGACGTCTATAGTATAGATGACGTCTATAGTAAAGATAACGTCTATAGTATAGATGACGTCTATAGTATAAATGAGGTCTATAGTATAGATGAGGTCTATAGTATAGATGACGTCAATAGTAAAGATGACGTCTATAGCATAGATGACGTCTATATTATAGATGACGTCTATAGTAAAGATGACGTCTATAGTATAGATGACGTCTATAGTATAGATGACGTCTATAGTATAGATGACGTCTATAGTATAGATGACGTCTATAGTATAGATGACGTCTATAGTATAGATGACGTCTATAGTATAGATGACGTCTATAGTATAGATGACGTCTATAGTCTATAGTATAGATGACGTCTATAGTACAGATGACGTCTATATTATAGATGACGTCTATTGCAGAGATGACGTCTATAGTATAGATGACGTCTATAGTATAGATGACGTCTATAGTATAGATGACGTCTATAGTATAGATGACGTCTATAGTAAAGATGACGTCTATAGTAAAGATGACGTCTATAGTAAAGATGACGTCTATAGTATAGATGACGTCTATAGTATAGACGACATCTATAGTATAGATGACGTCTATAGTATAGATGACGTCTATAGTATAGATGACGTCTATAGTATAGATGACGTCTATAGTATAGATGACGTCTATAATACAGATGACGTCTATAGTAGAGATGATGTCTATAGCATAGATGACGTCCATAGTATAGATGACGTCCATAGTATAGATGACGTCTATAGTATAGATGACGTCTATAGTATAGATGACGTCTATAATATAGATGACGTCTATAGTATGGATGACATCTATAGTATAGATGACGTCTATAGTATAGATGACGTCTATACTATAGATGACGTCTATAGTATAGATGACGTCTATAGTATAGATGACGTCTATAGTATAGATGAAGTCTATAGTAAAGATGACGTCTATAGTATAGATGACGTCTATAGTATAGATGACGTCTATAGTATAGATGACGTCTATAGTATAGATGACGTCTATAGTATAGATGACGTCTATAGTATAGACGACATCTATAGTATAGATGACGTATAGTATAGACGTATAGATGACGATAGTATAGACGACATCTATAGTATAGATGACGTCTATAATATAGATGACGTCTATAGTATAGATGACGTCTATAGTATAGATGACGTCTATAGTAGAGATGACGTCTATAGTATAGATGACGTCTATAGTATAGACGACATCTATAGATAGATGACGTCTATAATATAGATGACGTCTATAGTATAGATGACGTCTATAGTATAGATGACGTCTATAGTAGAGATGACGTCTATAGTATAGATGACGTCTATAGTAGAGATGACGTCTATAGTATAGATGACGTCTATAGTAGAGATGACGTCTATAGTAGAGATGATGTCTATAGCATAGATGACGTCCATAGTATAGATGACGTCCATAGTAAAGATAACGTCCATAGTATAGATGACGTCCATAGTATAGATGACGTCCATAGTATAGATGACGTCTATAGTATAGATGACGTCTATAGTATAGATGACGTCTATAGAATAGATGACGCCTATAGTATGGATGACGTCTATAGTATAGATGACGTCTATAGTATAGATGACGTCTATAGTATAGATAACGTCTATAGTATAGATGACGTCTATAGTATAGATGACGTCTATAGTATAGATGACGTCTAAAGTATAGATGACGTCTATAGTATAGATGGCGTCTATAGTATAGATGATGTCTATAGTATAGATGACGTCTATAGTAAAGATGACGTCTATAGTAAAGATGACGTCTATAGTGTAGATGACGTCTATAGTATAGTTGACGTCTATAGTAAAGATGACGTCTATAGTATAGATGACGTCTATAGTATAGATGACGTCTATTGTATAGATGACGTCTATAGTATAGATGAGGTCTATAGTATAGATGACGTCTATAGCATAGATGACGTTTATAGTATAGATGACGTGTCCATAGTATAGCTGACGTCTATAGTAAAGATAACGTCTATAGTATAGATGACGTCTATAGTATAGATGACGGCTATAGTATAGATGACGGCTATAGTATAGATGACGTCTATAGTATAGATGACGTCTATAGTATAGATGACGTCTATAGTATAGATGAAGTCTATAGTATAGATGATGTCTATAGTACTGATGGTGTCTATAATATTGATGACGTCTATAGTTTAGATGACGTCTATAGTATTGATGACGTCCATAGTAAAGATAACGTCCATAGTATAGATGACGTATATAGTATAGATGACTTCTATAGTATAGATGACTTCTATAGTATAGATGACGTCTATAGTATAGATGACGTCTATAGTATAGATGACGTCTATAGTATAGATGACGTCTATAGTATTGATGACGTCCATAGTAAAGATAACGTCCATAGTATAGATGACTTCTATAGTATAGATGACTTCTATAGTATAGATGACGTCTATAGTATAGATGACGTCTATAGTATAGATGACGTCTATAGTAAAGATAACGTCTATAGTATAGATGACGTCTATAGTATAAATGAGGTCTATAGTATAGATGAGGTCTATAGTATAGATGACGTCAATAGTAAAGATGACGTCTATAGCATAGATGACGTCTATAGTATAGATGACGTCTATAGTAAAGATGACGTCTATAGTATAGATGACGTCTATAGTATAGATGACGTCTATAGTACAGATGACGTCTATATTATAGATGACGTCTATTGCAGAGATGACGTCTATAGTATAGATGACGTCTATAGTATAGATGACGTCTATAGTATAGGTGACGTCTATAGTATAGGTGACGTCTATAGTAAAGATGACGTCTATAGTAAAGATGACGTCTATAGTATAGATGACGTCTATAGTATAGATGACGTCTATAGTATAGATGACGTCTATAATATAGATGACGTCTATAGTATAGATGACGTCTATAGTATAGATGACGTCTATAGTATAGACGACATCTATAGTATAGATGACGTCTATAGTATAGATGACGTCTATAGTATAGATGACGTCTATAGTACAGATGACGTCTATAGTAGAGATGATGTCTATAGCATAGATGACGTCCATAGTATAGATGACGTCCATAGTATAGATGACGTCTATAGTATAGATGACGTCTATAGTATAGATGACGTCTATAGTATAGATGACGTCTATAGTATTGATGACGTCTATAGTATAGATGACGTCTATAGAATAGATGACGTCTATAGTATGGATGACATCTATAGTATAGATGACGTCTATAGTATAGATGACGTCTATAGTATAGATGACGTCTATAGTATAGATGACGTCTATAGTATAGATGACGTCTATAGTATAGATGACGTCTATAGTATAGATGACGTCTATAGTATAGATGACGTCTATAGTATAGATGACGTCTATAGTATAGATGACGTCTATAGTACAGATGACGTCTATAGTAGAGATGATGTCTATAGCATAGATGACGTCCATAGTATAGATGACGTCCATAGTATAGATGACGTCTATAGTATAGATGACGTCTATAGTATAGATGACGTCTATAGTATAGATGACGTCTATAGTATTGATGACGTCTATAGTATAGATGACGTCTATAGAATAGATGACGTCTATAGTATGGATGACATCTATAGTATAGATGACGTCTATAGTATAGATGACGTCTATAGTATAGATGACGTCTATAGTATAGATGACGTCTATAGAATAGATGACGCCTATAGTATGGATGACGTCTATAGTATAGATGACGTCTATAGTATAGATGACGTCTATAGTATAGATAACGTCTATAGTATAGATGACGTCTATAGTATAGATGACGTCTATAGTATAGATGACGTCTAAAGTATAGATGACGTCTATAGTATAGATGGCGTCTATAGTATAGATGATGTCTATAGTATAGATGACGTCTATAGTAAAGATGACGTCTATAGTAAAGATGACGTCTATAGTGTAGATGACGTCTATAGTATAGTTGACGTCTATAGTAAAGATGACGTCTATAGTATAGATGACGTCTATAGTATAGATGACGTCTATTGTATAGATGACGTCTATAGTATAGATGAGGTCTATAGTATAGATGACGTCTATAGCATAGATGACGTTTATAGTATAGATGACGTGTCCATAGTATAGCTGACGTCTATAGTAAAGATAACGTCTATAGTATAGATGACGTCTATAGTATAGATGACGGCTATAGTATAGATGACGGCTATAGTATAGATGACGTCTATAGTATAGATGACGTCTATAGTATAGATGACGTCTATAGTATAGATGAAGTCTATAGTATAGATGATGTCTATAGTACTGATGGTGTCTATAATATTGATGACGTCTATAGTTTAGATGACGTCTATAGTATTGATGACGTCCATAGTAAAGATAACGTCCATAGTATAGATGACGTATATAGTATAGATGACTTCTATAGTATAGATGACTTCTATAGTATAGATGACGTCTATAGTATAGATGACGTCTATAGTATAGATGACGTCTATAGTATAGATGACGTCTATAGTATTGATGACGTCCATAGTAAAGATAACGTCCATAGTATAGATGACTTCTATAGTATAGATGACTTCTATAGTATAGATGACGTCTATAGTATAGATGACGTCTATAGTATAGATGACGTCTATAGTAAAGATAACGTCTATAGTATAGATGACGTCTATAGTATAAATGAGGTCTATAGTATAGATGAGGTCTATAGTATAGATGACGTCAATAGTAAAGATGACGTCTATAGCATAGATGACGTCTATAGTATAGATGACGTCTATAGTAAAGATGACGTCTATAGTATAGATGACGTCTATAGTATAGATGACGTCTATAGTACAGATGACGTCTATATTATAGATGACGTCTATTGCAGAGATGACGTCTATAGTATAGATGACGTCTATAGTATAGATGACGTCTATAGTATAGGTGACGTCTATAGTATAGGTGACGTCTATAGTAAAGATGACGTCTATAGTAAAGATGACGTCTATAGTATAGATGACGTCTATAGTATAGATGACGTCTATAGTATAGATGACGTCTATAATATAGATGACGTCTATAGTATAGATGACGTCTATAGTATAGATGACGTCTATAGTATAGACGACATCTATAGTATAGATGACGTCTATAGTATAGATGACGTCTATAGTATAGATGACGTCTATAGTACAGATGACGTCTATAGTAGAGATGATGTCTATAGCATAGATGACGTCCATAGTATAGATGACGTCCATAGTATAGATGACGTCTATAGTATAGATGACGTCTATAGTATAGATGACGTCTATAGTATAGATGACGTCTATAGTATTGATGACGTCTATAGTATAGATGACGTCTATAGAATAGATGACGTCTATAGTATGGATGACATCTATAGTATAGATGACGTCTATAGTATAGATGACGTCTATAGTATAGATGACGTCTATAGTATAGATGACGTCTATAGTATAGATGACGTCTATAGTATAGATGACGTCTATAGTATAGATGACGTCTATAGTATAGATGACGTCTATAGTATAGATGACGTCTATAGTAAAGATGACGTCTATAGTATAGATGACGTCTATAGTAAAGATGACGTCTATAGTATAGATGACGTCTATAGTATAGATGACGTCTATAGTATAGATGACGTCTATAGTACAGATGACGTCTATATTACAGATGACGTCTATTGCAGAGAGGACGTCTATAGTATAGATGACGTCTATAGTATAGATGACGTCTATAGTATAGATGACGTCTATAGTATAGATGATGTCTATAGTATAGATGACGTCTATAGTATAGATGACGTCTATAGTAGAGATGATGCCTATAGCATAGATGACGTCCATAGTATAGATGACGTCCATAGTAAAGATAACGTGAATAGTATAGATGACGTCTATAGTATAGATGACGTCTATAGTATTGATGACGTCTATAGTATAGATGACGTCTATAGTATTGATGACGTCTATAGTATAGGTGACGTCTATAGTATAGGTGACGTCTATAGTATAGATGACGTCTATAGTATAGATGACATCTATAGTATAGATGACGTCTATAGTATAGATGACGTCTATAGTATAGATGACGTCCATAGTATAGATGACGTCTATAGTATAGATGACGTCTATAGTATAGATGACGTCTATAGTATAGATGACGTCTATAGTATAGATGACGTCTATAGTATAGATGACGTCTATAGTATAGATGACGTCTATAGTATACATGACGTCTATAGTATAGATGACGTCTATAGTATAGATGACGTCTATAGTATAGATGACGTCTATAGTATAGATGACGTCTATAGTATAGATGACGTCTATAGTATAGATGACGTCTATAGTATAGATGACGTCTATAGTATAGATGACGTCTGTAGTATAGATGACGTCTGTAGTATAGATGACGTCTATAGTATAGATGACGTCTATAGTATAGATGACGTCTATAGTATAGATGACGTCTATAGTATAGATGACGTCTATAGTATAAATGACGTCTATAGTATAAATGACGTCTATAGTATAGATGACGTCTATAGTGTAGATGACGTCTATAGTGTAGATGACGTCTATAGTATAGATGACGTCTATAGTATAGATGACGTCTATAGTATAGATGACGTCTATAGTATAGATGACGTCTATAGTATAGATGACGTCTATAGTACAGATGACGTCTATAGTATAGATGACGTCTATAGTATAGATGACGTCTATAGTATAGATGACGTCTATAGTATAGATGACGTCTATAGTATAGATGACGTCTATAGTATAGATGACGTCTATAGTATAGATGACGTCTATAGTATAGATGACGTCTATAGTATAGATGACGTCTATAGTATAGATGACGTCTGTAGTATAGATGACGTCTATAGTATAGATGACGTCTATAGTATAGATGACGTCTATAGTAGAGATGATGCCTATAGTAGAGATGATGCCTATAGTAAAGATAACGTGAATGGTAAAGATAACGTGAATAGTATAGATGACGTCTATAGTATAGATGACGTCTATAGTATAGATGACGTCTATAGTATAGATGACGTCTATAGTATGGATGACGTCTATAGTATAGGTGACGTCTATAGTATAGATGACGTCTATAGTATAGATGACGTCTATAGTATAGATGACGTCTATAGTATAGATGACGTCTATAGTATAGATGACGTCTATATTATAGATGACGTCTATATTATAGATGACGTCTATATTATAGATGACGTCTATATTATAGATGACGTCTATATTATAGATGACGTCTATATTATAGATGACGTCTATATTATAGATGACGTCTATAGTATAGATGACGTCTATAGTATAGATGACGTCTATAGTATAGATGACGTCTATAGTATAGATGACGTCTATAGCATAGATGATGTCTATAGCATAGATGACGTCCATAGTATAGATGACGTCCATAGTATAGATGACGTCCATAGTATAGATGACGTCCATAGTATAGATGACGTCCATAGTATAGATGACGTCTATAGTATAGATGACGTCTATAGTATAGATGACGTCTATAGTATTGATGACGTCTATAGTATAGATGACGTCTATAGAATAGATGACGCCTATAGTATAGGTGACGTCTATAGTATAGATGACGTCTATAGTATAGATGACGTCTATAGTATAGATTACGTCTATAGTATAGATGACGTCTATAGTATAGATGACGTCTATAGTATAGATGACGTCTATAGTATAGATGACGTCTATAGTATAGATGACGTCTATAGTATAGATGACGTCTATAGTATAGATGACGTCTATAGTATAGATGACGTCTATAGTATAGATGACGTCTATAGTATAGATGACGTCTATAGTATAGATGACGTCTATAGTAAAGATGACGTCTACAGTATAGATGACGCCTATAGTATAGATGACGCCTATAGTATAGATGACGTCTATAGTATAGACGACATCTATAGTATAGATGACGTCTATAGTATAGATGACGTCAATAGTATAGATGACGTCTATAGTATAGATGACGTCTATAGTATAGATGACGTCTATAGTATAGATGACGTCTATAGTATAGATGACGTCTATAGTATAGATGACGTCTATAGTATAGATGACGTCTATAGTATAGATGACGTCTATAGTAAAGATGACGTCTATAGTATAGATGACGTCAATAGTATAGATGACGCCTATAGTATAGATGACGTCTATAGTATAGACGACATCTATAGTATAGATGACGTCTATAGTATAGATGACGTCAATAGTATAGATGACGTCAATAGTATAGATGACGTCATAGTAAAGATAACGTCCATAGTATAGATGACGTCCATAGTATAGATGACGTCTATAGTATAGATGACGCCTATAGTATAGATGACGTCTATAGTATAGATGACGTCTATAGTATAGATGACGTCTATAGTATTGATGACGTCTATAGTATAGATGACGTCTATAGAATAGATGACGTCTATAGTATGGATGACGTCTATAGTATAGATGACGTCTATAGTATAGATGACGTCTATAGTATAGATGACGTCTATAGTATAGATGACGTCTATAGTATAGATGACGTCTATAGTATAGATGACGTCTATAGTATAGATGACGTCTATAGTATAGATGACGTCTATAGTATAGATGACGTCTATAGTATAGATGACGTCTATAGTATAGATGACGTCTATAGTATAGATGACGTCTATAGTATAGATGACGTCTATAGTATAGATGACGTCTATAGTATAGATGACGTCTATAGTATAGATGACGTCTATAGTATAGATGACGTCTATAGTATAGATGACGTCTATAGTATAGATGACGTCTATAGTATAGATGACGTCTATAGTATAGATGACGTCTATAGTATAGATGACGTCTATAGTATAGATGACCTCTATAGTATAGATGACGTCTATAGTATAGATGACGTCTATAGTAAAGATGACGTCTGTAGTATAGATGACGTCTGTGGTATAGATGACGTCTATAGTATAGATGACGTCTATAGTATTGATGACGTCTATAGTATAGATGACGTCTATAGTATAGATGACGTCTATAGTATAGATGACGTCTTTAGTATAGATGACGTCTATAGTAGAGATGACGTCTATAGTATAGATGACGTCTATAGTAGAGATGATGCGTATAGCATAGATGACGTCCATAGTATAGATGACCTCCAGAGTAAAGATAACGTGAATAGTATAGATGACGTCTATAGTATAGATTTTTTTTTTTTTTTTTTTTTTTTTTTTTTTTTTTTCCCGTGGGTAGGAAAAACCTTCATAGGCACTACGAGGACCGGCCGCGCGTGCTCATAGTAGTGTGAGATTCTTACTCACTAAAAAACCTCCCATTTTCCGTCAGACTACGACTAAGTTTCCTTAACAAGTAGTTCAAGCTTCTGTAATAATCGCGTGTGGCAGGCTGCCTTCCAACGAAGGCACCTACAATACCGTCAATTTATGCGGTTTCATCTTATGCTGCTAGATCTAACGGTCTCATTCGTTGTAGTCGGCGCGTAAGATTTGTCTGATCCAAAGTTCGGATAATTTCATTGTTGCAGTGTCCGCGAAGACGAGTACTAAGTTTGCGAGCAAAGTTTGTTACCTCGTCAGACACGGTTGCGATTCCTAGATCTCGGAGTAGATCGCTATTTCTTATATACCATGGAGCATTAACGATTGCTCTGAGTGTCTTATTTTGAAAAGTTTCTAAAATAGATATATTGCTTGGTTTAGTACAACCCCAAAGTTGTATACCGTACGTCCAAGATGGTTTTAGCACTTGCTTATACAAAAGCAGTTTGTTATATATGCTTAGTTTCGAAAATCTTCCGATAAGCCAATTCATTTCTCTTAACTTGATTTCGAGCTCGTCGCGTTTCTTTTTAACGTGCGGCTTCCATTTAAGTTTTGCGTCTAGAGTCATTCCTAGATATTTCGCTTCATTTGAGTACGGGATTTGTACCGAGTTAATGAATAAAGGTTTGTTGTTTATCTTTTTGTAAGTAAAGTTAACATGCGTTGACTTAGTCTCGTTAAGGACAACTCGCCAGCTCTTCGTCCAGTCGCATATTTTGTCTAAAGCGCGCTGGAGTTTCCCTGTTGATAATTCAACTGTCGTATCAATAGCGAGAATAGCAGTGTCATCTGCGAACGTAGCTAAAGTTGTTCCCTCATCGTGAGGTATGTCTCTTGTATAGAGCAAAAATAATATTGGGCCGAGAACGCTTCCTTGCGGGACACCGGCATTTATCTCTTTGAATTCCGAGTACTCATTTTCGTACCTTACCCGAAATATTCTGTCTTTAAGGTAAGACTCTAAGATTCTATAGAGTTTTTCTGGTAAGCAAAGCCTTAATTTGTACTTCAGGCCTTCGTGCCACACCTTATCGAAGGCTTGCGATACGTCGAGAAAAGCGCTAGTACATATCTTTTTCGCTTCCAGAGCTTTTTCGATTTCGTTTGTTATACGATAGACCTGGTCGATTGTTGAATGTTTTTTTCTAAATCCGAATTGGTGATCCGGAATCAATCGTCTTTCTTCAATGATTGGTTGCAACCTTTTAAGCAACAGTTTTTCGAACACCTTAGCTATTATCGGCAGTAGCGAAATAGGTCTGTATGACTTTTTGTCGTTTGGACATTTTCCCGGTTTCGGAACCATTATGACCTCGGCCACTTTCCATTGCCTTGGAACGTATAAAACTCTCATGGAAGCGTTAATGATATAGAGTATCTTGACCAAAGCTTTTTTCGGTAGCTCCTTTAGAATTTCGCTAGTAATTAAGTCGTAGCCAGGGGCTTTGTTGTTTTTCAGATTATTTATCGTTTGACGAAGTTCAGCCAATGACACGGTTTTTATTCTATAATTATCTTGTACCGCATAAGGATTGAGCTCCTCGACCAACGGTTCCCCGTCAAACGGTTTGAATGTTTCTTCTAGGTGATCTGCAAATAAATCCGCTTTTTCTTTGTCTTCTCTTGCCCATTCGCCGTTGGCTTTTCTTAATGGCGCAGAGTGTGCTATAGGCTTCTTAACGGACTTAACTGCTTTCCAAAGAGAGTAGTTCGAACCTTTATCGGCAGTCAAACTTTCGAGGTAAGCAGTAGTCTCGCGACTTTTAAAATCTTGAAGTTCGTGCTTCAGTTTGTTAGAAAGGTGGTTCAAGATTGTCTTATCCGGGGGTGCTCGCGAACGTTGCCATATCTTGCGCGCTCTCCTCTTTTCGCATATTAGCTCTTCTATTTCTCGCGGATATATTGTTCCGCTGTTCGATAATTCGGACCTCCGAAAAGAAGTGTTATTCCACGCAGCGCTCTGAATAACTCTCACGAGTTTATCTAATTCTTCTTCTATTTCAAGTGGCGTTTTGAGCGGTACATTTAAGGCTATGTTTTCTTTGCAGTATTTTCTAAAGCCGTCCCAGTCGGTGTTGTTGTTAGTTAATCTAGGCGCTCTATTCTTTTTCGCTAGGCTTCCGCCGATTTTCAAAAGAACTGCCGAGTGATCTGAACAGAGATCAAAGCGTTCTTCTACGTTCGTAAGGTAACGAGGTACCCCCTTGGCGATAAAGAAGTCGACGAGATCAGGTATTTTATTTCTGTCGGTTGGCCAATATGTTGGCTTTCCCGTCGATAAGAAGATCACGCCGCGTTTTGTACTTGCTTTAAAGAGGGCTCTGCCTCTTGTTGAATTGCACCGTGAGCCCCAAAAAGTATTTTTCGCGTTAAAGTCCCCGCCGATGATAAAGTTTGACCCAAGTGAATCAAAGAGCAGAGCAAGATTTTCATCTGCCAGCCGATACTGCGGAGGAAAATAGCTCGTCGCGATGTTGTAATTTATGTGACTTAATTTTACTGAGACTGAGGTTATTTGCATGGAGTCAAGTTCTATTTCTTCGTTTTTGGAGTGCTTTATGCAGTCTTTAATGTAGAGAGAGGATCCACCTCTCGAATTTTCTGAAGGATGATGCGCGTGATAGTCAATGTAACCTTTTATTTTGCGTGCTGAACCCTTTTTAAAGTGGGTTTCCGAAATCAGGCATATGTCTACATTATTCTTCCGTAGGAATACTTCTAGTTCGTCAATTTTTTGCAAAAGGCCGTTTGCATTCCATGTAATTATTTTGATTGACTTTCCCATATTCATGATTTTTTATTAAATGTTTTTCGAGGTTTAAACTCGAGCTCGCTCAATTTGTTGAATATTACTTGATTAAGTTTCGCCTGTTGCTCAAACTTTTCTAAAATCATGCCTAGAATTTGAGAGACCGAATCTGGTGCGGCCGATTGTGGCTTACTTTCACGTGACGCGACTTGAGCGTACGATTTTGGACCAACAAGTGTGGATTCTCTCTTTTGACTCCGGTGGGAACTAGGACCAGCGACGTTTTCTTGCGCATTTTGAATTTTGCCTTTAATCAAACCCTTATCCCTTGTCGACTTAGGGGTTTTTGGCTTATCTACTTTAGGAGGTTTTAGGCTTGGGCCCTTATTTTCAGTATTTTTCTTCGGAGCTTCATGTCGTTTTTGCAACTCAATGGCAATTTCGCAACCTCGGTAGCTCGCTGGGTGACTTCCCCTGCAATTGGCACAAACCGCGGGGGCCTGACTGCTGACATTGCAATCCGTCGAGAGATGTTCGCCGGCGCATTTTACGCATCGCGGCTTTTTCTGGCAGTACGCTTGCGTATGTCGGAAACCCTGGCATCGCTTACATTGGGGAACTAGCCTGTTGCCCTTCCGCTTGGGCTCGATTTTTACCTTGATATTAAGGATTGATTTAATTTTGTAGATTTCGTTAATATTTTCAGTTCTATCAAAAGAAAGCATAAAAATTTGCAGGCCGCGTCGGACAACAGCGGAATCTTTGCCTTCGTCCGTACGTTGCTTCTCTTTCTTTATAATGTTCACGGCGTCAAGAATTTTAAAGCCTTGGGCTTGAACGTCTTGTATTATTTCGTCCTTGGTACAGGATGGGTGTAGTCCCCTCGCTATAACCCGCAGCGGCTTTTCGAGGTGATTTTCATAAGTAAACCATTGGATTTTCTCTAAATTTAACTTTTGTGACAGTGACCGATAGGCATCAGAGTCATCGACGTTAACTTTCCATACGTTGTTTCGAAGTGATGTTAAGTTATATTTCGTCCCAAGAGTATTTTTAAGGATGTTTCGCAACTTTCCGTAGTCCGCGATCCCAACGACATTTATTGCAGGTGGTCGGCGGTTTTTTTCTTGGGGTATTCCTGTCGCTTTGTTTGATACGACTGGTGTTTCTTCTTTTTGCTGCACGGTTTCTACTTCGGGTGAAGAACCGGCCTTTCGTTTCTTGGTAAGCCTTTTCCTAAAGACCGGATTCGTTTCGCGTGCAAGTTCTTCCTCGTCCGTCTGGTATTCAAGTTGACGTTTCGGCGTTTTCTCGCATACTATAGTACCACGGGGGTTCCTTAAGGCTTCGTTTTCTTTACGTAAGGAATCTACTTCGCTTTTAAGCTCATGGTAGAGACGTTCCATTTCATTAAGCTTAGCACGGAGTTCTTTGTTTTCCGCTTCAAAGCATTTAATTTTCGCTGAGTCCTGATTAACCGGCGGACTTCCTTTCCCGGAGACCTTTGATCCAGCTGGTGGAGATCGAGGCACCCTTGATTTTTTCAAAAAGGGATTTATAAGCAATAAATGGCTCTCCCCAGAATCCGTAGAGCCTACCTCCGAAGAGGGTGGATTTGCCAGTGAAACTGGATTGCCACCTGGGGTAATAGAATCTTTTGTTTTGTCCATTGCATAGTTTGTATGCGCTACGCGCTCGGCATACGGAGGGTGGATTTTAGTCGCCTCTTACGACAGGCATGCCTTACCTCGGGTATATTCTAACCCCTACCCGAAGGGGGTGAAGGTGACTATAGATGACGTCTATAGTATAGATGACGTCTATAGTATAGATGACGTCTATAGTATTGATGACGTCTATAGTATAGGTGACGTCTATAGTATAGATGACGTCTATAGTATAGATGACGTCTATAGTATAGATGACGTCTATAGTATTGATGACGTCTATAGTATAGATGACGTCTATAGTATAGATGACGTCTATAGTATAGATGACGTCTCTAGTATAGATGACGTCTATAGTAGAGATGACGTCTATAGTATAGATGACGTCTATAGTAGAGATGATGCCTATAGCATAGATGACGTCTATAGTATAGATGACGTCTATAGTATAGATGACGTCTATTGTATAGATGACGTCTATAGTATAGATGACGTCTATAGTATAGATGACGTCTATAGTATAGATGACGTCTATATTATAGATGACGTCTATAGTATAGATGACGTCTATAGTATAGATGACGTCTATAGTATAGATGACGTCTATAGTAAAGATGACGTCTGTAGTATAGATGACGTCTGTAGTATAGATGACGTCTATAGTATAGATGACGTCTATAGTATTGATGACGTCTATAGTATAGATGACGTCTATAGTATAGATGACGTCTATAGTATAGATGACGTCTATAGTATAGATGACGTCTATAGTAGAGATGACGTCTATAGTATAGATGACGTCTATAGTATAGATGACGTCTATAGTAGAGATGATGCCTATAGCATAGATGACGTCCATAGTATAGATGACGTCCATAGTAAAGATAACGTGAATAGTATAGATGACGTCTATAGTATAGATGACGTCTATAGTATAGATGACGTCTATATTATAGATGACGTCTATAGCATAGATGACGTCTATAGTATAGATGACGTCTATAGTATAGATGACGTCTATAGTATAGATGACGTCTATAGTATAGATGACGTCTATAGTATAGATGACGTCTATAGTATAGATGACGTCTATAGTATAGATGACGTCTATAGTATAGATGACGTCTATAGTATAGATGACGTCTATAGTATAGACGACGTCTATAGTATAGATGACGTCTATAGTATAGATGACGTCTATAGTATAGATGACGTCTATAGTAAAGATGACGTCTATAGTATAGATGACGTCTATAGTATAGATGACGTCTATAGTATAGATGACGTCTATAGTATAGATGACGTCTATAGTAAAGATGACGTCCATAGTATAGATGACGTCTATAGTAAAGATGACGTCCATATTATAGATGACGTCTATAGTATAGATGACGTCTATAGTATAGATGACGTCTGTAGTATAGATGACGTCTATAGTATAGATGACGTCTATAGTATAGATGACGTCTATAGTATAGATGACGTCTATAGTATAGATGACGTCTATAGTATAGATGACGTCTATAGTATAGATGACGTCTATAGTATAGATGACGTCTATAGTATAGATGACGTCTATAGTATAGATGACGTCTATAGTATAGATGACGTCTATAGTATAGATGACGTCTATAGTATAGATGACGTCTATAGTATAGATGACGTCTATAGTACTGATGACGTCTATAGTATAGATGACGTCTATAGTATAGATGACGTCTATAGTATAGAAGACGTCTATAGTATAGATGACGTCTATAGTAGAGATGACGTCTATAGTATAGATGACGTCTATAGTAGAGATGATGCCTATAGCATAGATGAAGTCCATAGTATAGATGACGTCCATAGTAAAGATAACGTGAATAGTATAGATGACGTCTATAGTATAGATGACGTCTATAGTATAGGTGACGTCTATAGTATAGATGACGTCTATAGTATTGATGACGTCTATAGTATGGATGACGTCTATAGTATAGGTGACGTCTATAGTATAGATGACGTCTATAGTATAGAAGACGTCTATAGTATAGATGACGTCTATAGTATAGATGACGTCTATAGTATAGATGACGTCTATAGTATAGATGACGTCTATAGTATAGAGGACGTCTATAGTATAGATGACGTCTATATTATAGATGACCTCTATAGTATAGATGACGTCTATAGTATAGAAGACGTCTATAGTATAGATGACGTCTATAGTATAGATGACGTCTATAGTAAAGATGACGTCTATAGTAAAGATGACGTCTATAGTATAGATGACGTCTATAGTATAGATGACGTCTATAGTAGAGATGATGTATATAGCATAGATGACGTCCATAGTATAGATGACGTCCATAGTAAAGATAACGTCCATAGTATAGATGACGTCCATAGTATAGATGACGTCCATAGTATAGATGACGTCCATAGTATAGATGACGTCCATAGTATAGATGACGTCTATAGTATAGATGACGTCTATAGTATAGATGACGTCTATAGTATAGATGACGTCTATAGTATAGATGACGTCTATAGTATAGATGACGTCTATAGTATAGATGACGTCTATAGTATAGATGACGTCTATATTATAGATGACGTCTATAGTATAGATGACGTCTATAGTATAGAAGACGTCTATAGTATAGATGACGTCTATAGTATAGATGACGTCTATAGTAAAGATGACGTCTATAGTAAAGATGACGTCTATAGTATAGATGACGTCTATAGTATAGATGACGTCTATAGTAGAGATGATGTATATAGCATAGATGACGTCCATAGTATAGATGACGTCCATAGTAAAGATAACGTCCATAGTATAGATGACGTCTATAGTATAGAAGACGTCTATAGTATAGATGACGTCTATAGTATAGATGACGTCTATAGTAAAGATGACGTCTATAGTAAAGATGACGTCTATAGTATAGATGACGTCTATAGTATAGATGACGTCTATAGTAGAGATGATGTATATAGCATAGATGACGTCCATAGTATAGATGACGTCCATAGTAAAGATAACGTCCATAGTATAGATGACGTCTATAGTACAGATGACGTCTATAGTATAGATGACGTCTATAGTATAGATGACGTCTATAGTATAGATGACGTCTATAGTATAGATGACGTCTATAGTATAGATGACGTCTATATTATAGATGACGTCTATAGTATAGATGACGTCTATAGTATAGAAGACGTCTATAGTATAGATGACGTCTATAGTATAGATGACGTCTATAGTAAAGATGACGTCTATAGTAAAGATGACGTCTATAGTATAGATGACGTCTATAGTATAGATGACGTCTATAGTAGAGATGATGTATATAGCATAGATGACGTCCATAGTATAGATGACGTCCATAGTAAAGATAACGTCCATAGTATAGATGACGTCCATAGTATAGATGACGTCCATAGTATAGATGACGTCCATAGTATAGATGACGTCCATAGTATAGATGACGACTATAGTTTAGATGACGTCTATAGTATAGATGACGTCTATAGTATTGATGACGTCTATAGTATTGATGACGTCTATAGAATAGATGACGCCTATAGTATGGATGACGTCTATAGTATAGATGACGTCTATAGTATAGATGACGTCTATAGTATAGATAACGTCTATAGTATAGATAACGTCTATAGTATAGATGACGTCTATAGTATAGATGACGTCTATAGTATAGATGCCGTCTATAGTATAGATGATGTCTATAGTATAGATGCCGTCTATAGTATAGATGATGTCTATAGTATAGATGATGTCTATAGTATAGATGACGTCTATAGTATAGATGACGTCTATAGTAAAGATGACGTCTATAGTAAAGATGACGTCTATAGTATAGATGACGTCTATAGTATAGGTGACGTCTAAAGTATAGATGACGTCTATAGTATAGATGACGTCTAAAGTATAGATGCCGTCTATAGTATAGATGACGTCTATAGTATAGATGACGTCTATAGTATAGATAACGTCTATAGTATAGATGACGTCTATAGTATAGATGACGTCTATAGTATAGATGACGTCTATAGTATAGATGACGTCTATAGTATAGATGACGTCTATAGTATAGATGACGTCTATAGTATAGATGACGTCTATAGTATAGATGACGTCTATAGTATAGATGACGTCTATAGTATAGATGACGTCTATAGTATAGATGACGTCTATAGTATAGATGACGTCTATAGTATAGATGACGTCTATAGTATAGATGACGTCTATAGTATAGATGACGTCTATAGTAAAGATGACGTCTATAGTATAGATGACGTCTATAGTAAAGATGACGTCTATAGTATAGATGACGTCAATAGTATAGATGACGCCTATAGTATAGATGACGTCTATAGTATAGACGACATCTATAGTATAGATGACGTCTATAGTATAGATGACGTCTATAGTATAGATGACGTCTATGGTATAGATGACGTCTATGGTATAGATGATGTCTATAGCATAGATGACGTCCATAGTATAGATGACGTTCATAGTAAAGATATCGTCCATAGTATAGATGACGTCCATAGTATAGATGACGTCCATAGTAAAGATAACGTGAATAGTATAGATGACGTCTATAGTATAGATGACGTCTATAGTATAGGTGACGTCTATAGTATAGATGACGTCTATAGTATTGATGACGTCTATAGTATGGATGACGTCTATAGTATAGGTGACGTCTATAGTATAGATGACGTCTATAGTATAGATGACGTCTATAGTACAGATGACGTCTATAGTATAGATGACGTCTATAGTATAGATGACGTCTGTAGTATAGATGACGTCTATAGTATAGATGACGTCTATAGTATAGATGACGTCTATAGTATAGATGACGTCTATAGTATAGATGACGTCTATAGTATAGATGACGTCTATATTATAGATGACGTCTATAGTATAGATGACGTCTATAGTATAGAAGACGTCTATAGTATAGATGACGTCTATAGTATAGATGACGTCTATAGTAAAGATGACGTCTATAGTAAAGATGACGTCTATAGTATAGATGACGTCTATAGTATAGATGACGTCTATAGTAGAGATGATGTATATAGCATAGATGACGTCCATAGTATAGATGACGTCCATAGTAAAGATAACGTCCATAGTATAGATGACGTCCATAGTATAGATGACGTCCATAGTATAGATGACGTCCATAGTATAGATGACGTCCATAGTATAGATGACGTCTATAGTTTAGATGACGTCTATAGTATAGATGACGTCTATAGTATTGATGACGTCTATAGTATTGATGACGTCTATAGAATAGATGGCGCCTATAGTATGGATGACGTCTATAGTATAGATGACGTCTATAGTATAGATGACGTCTATAGTATAGATAACGTCTATAGTATAGATAACGTCTATAGTATAGATGACGTCTATAGTATAGATGACGTCTAAAGTAAAGATGACGTCTATAGTATAGATGCCGTCTATAGTATAGATGATGTCTATAGTATAGATGACGTCTATAGTATAGATGACGTCTATAGTAAAGATGACGTCTATAGTAAAGATGACGTCTATAGTATAGATGACGTCTATAGTATAGATGACGTCTATAGTATAGGTGACGTCTAAAGTATAGATGACGTCTATAGTATAGATGACGTCTAAAGTATAGATGACGTCTATAGTATAGATGACGTCTATAGTATAGATGACGTCTATAGTATAGATGACGTCTATAGTATAGATGACGTCTATAGTATAGATGACGTCTATAGTATAGATGACGTCTATAGTATAGATGACGTCTATAGTATAGATGACGTCTATAGTATAGATGACGTCTATAGTATAGATGACGTCTATAGTATAGATGACGTCTATAGTATAGATGACGTCTATAGTATAGATGACGTCTATAGTATAGATGACGTCTATAGTATAGATGACGTCTATAGTATAGATGACGTCTATAGTATAGATGACGTCTATAGTAAAGATGACGTCTATAGTATAGATGACGTCAATAGTATAGATGACGCCTATAGTATAGATGACGTCTATAGTATAGACGACATCTATAGTATAGATGACGTCTATAGTATAGATGACGTCTATAGTATAGATGACGTCTATGGTATAGATGGCGTCTATGGTATAGATGATGTCTATAGCATAGATGACGTCCATAGTATAGATGACGTCCATAGTAAAGATAACGTGAATAGTATAGATGACGTCTATAGTATAGATGACGTCTATAGTATAGGTGACGTCTATAGTATAGATGACGTCTATAGTATTGATGACGTCTATAGTATGGGTGACGTCTATAGTATAGGTGACGTCTGTAGTATAGATGACGTCTATAGTACAGATGACGTCTATAGTATAGATGACGTCTATAGTATAGATGACGTCTTTAGTATAGATGACGTCTATATTATAGATGACGTCTATAGTATAGATGACGTCTATAGTATAGATGACGTCTATAGTATAGAAGACGTCTATAGTATAGATGACGTCTATAGTATAGATGACGTCTATAGTATAGAAGACGTCTATAGTATAGATGACGTCTATAGTATAGATGACGTCTATAGTATAGATGACGTCTAAAGTATAGATGACGTCTATAGTATAGATGACGTCTTTAGTATAGATGACGTCTATATTATAGATGACGTCTATAGTATAGATGACGTCTATAGTATAGATGACGTCTATAGTATAGAAGACGTCTATAGTATAGATGACGTCTATAGTATAGATGACGTCTATAGTAAAGATGACGTCTATAGTAAAGATGACGTCTATAGTATAGATGACGTCTATAGTATAGATGACGTCTATAGTAGAGATGATGTATATAGCATAGATGACGTCCATAGTATAGATGACGTCCATAGTAAAGATAACGTCCATAGTATAGATGACGTCCATAGTATAGATGACGTCCATAGTATAGATGACGTCCATAGTATAGATGACGTCCATAGTATAGATGACGTCTATAGTTTAGATGACGTCTATAGTATAGATGACGTCTATAGTATTGATGACGTCTATAGTATTGATGACGTCTATAGAATAGATGACGCCTATAGTATGGATGACGTCTATAGTATAGATGACGTCTATAGAATAGATGACGTCTATAGTATAGATGACGTCTATAGTATAGATAACGTCTATAGTATAGATAACGTCTATAGTATAGATGACGTCTATAGTATAGATGACGTCTATAGTATAGAAGACGTCTATAGTA
This sequence comes from Neoascia interrupta, assembly GCA_947623515.1. Lineage (NCBI taxonomy): Eukaryota > Metazoa > Arthropoda > Insecta > Diptera > Syrphidae > Neoascia > Neoascia interrupta. Next base: position 175,233 of record CANQKQ010000016.1, read on the forward strand.
TAGATGACGTCTATAGTATAGATGACGTCTATAGTAAAGATAACGTCTATAGTAAAGATGACGTCTATAGTATAGATGAAGTCTATAGTATAGATGACGTCTATAGTAGAGATGATGTATATAGCATAGATGACGTCCATAGTATAGATGACGTCCATAGTAAAGATAACGTCCATAGTATAGATGACGTCCATAGTATAGATGACGTCCATAGTATAGATGACGTCCATAGTATAGATGACGTCCATAGTATAGATGACGTCCATAGTAAAGATAACGTGAATAGTATAGATGACGTCTATAGTATAGATGACGTCTATAGTATAGGTGACGTCTATAGTATAGATGACGTCTATAGTATTGATGACGTCTATAGTATGGATGACGTCTATAGTATAGGTGACGTCTATAGTATAGATGATGTCTATATTATAGATGACGTCTATAGTATAGATGACGTCTATAGTATAGAAGACGTCTATAGTATAGATGACGTCTATAGTATAGAAGACGTCTATAGTATAGATGACGTCTATAGTATAGATGACGTCTATAGTAGAGATGATGTATATAGCATAGATGACGTCCATAGTATAGATGACGTCCATAGTAAAGATAACGTCCATAGTATAGATGACGTCCATAGTATAGATGACGTCCATAGTATAGATGACGTCCATAGTATAGATGACGTCCATAGTATAGATGACGTCCATAGTAAAGATAACGTGAATAGTATAGATGACGTCTATAGTATAGATGACGTCTATAGTATAGGTGACGTCTATAGTATAGATGACGTCTATAGTATTGATGACGTCTATAGTATGGATGACGTCTATAGTATAGGTGACGTCTATAGTATAGATGATGTCTATATTATAGATGACGTCTATAGTATAGATGACGTCTATAGTATAGATGACGTTCATAGTAAAGATATCGTCCATAGTATAGATGACGTCCATAGTATAGATGACGTCCATAGTAAAGATAACGTGAATAGTATAGATGACGTCTATAGTATAGATGACGTCTATAGTATAGGTGACGTCTATAGTATAGATGACGTCTATAGTATTGATGACGTCTATAGTAGAGATGATGTATATAGCATAGATGACGTCCATAGTATAGATGACGTCCATAGTAAAGATAACGTCCATAGTATAGATGACGTCCATAGTATAGATGACGTCCATAGTATAGATGACGTCCATAGTATAGATGACGTCCATAGTATAGATGACGTCCATAGTAAAGATAACGTGAATAGTATAGATGACGTCTATAGTATAGATGACGTCTATAGTATAGGTGACGTCTATAGTATAGATGACGTCTATAGTATTGATGACGTCTATAGTATGGATGACGTCTATAGTATAGGTGACGTCTATAGTATAGATGATGTCTATATTATAGATGACGTCTATAGTATAGATGACGTCTATAGTATAGATGACGTTCATAGTAAAGATATCGTCCATAGTATAGATGACGTCCATAGTATAGATGACGTCCATAGTAAAGATAACGTGAATAGTATAGATGACGTCTATAGTATAGATGACGTCTATAGTATAGGTGACGTCTATAGTATAGATGACGTCTATAGTATTGATGACGTCTATAGTATAGATGACGTCTATATTATAGATGATGTCTATATTATAGATGACGTCTATAGTATAGATGACGTCTATAGTATAGATGACGTTCCTAGTAAAGATATCGTCCATAGTATAGATGACGTCCATAGTATAGATGACGTCCATAGTAAAGATAACGTGAATAGTATATATGACGTCTATAGTATAGATGACGTCTATAGTATAGGTGACGTCTATAGTATAGATGACGTCTATAGTATTGATGACGTCTATAGTATAGATGACGTCTATAGTAAAGATGACGTCTATAGTATAGATGACGTCTATAGTATAGATGACGTCTATAGTATAGATGACGTCTATAGTATAGATGACGTCTATAGTATAGATGACGTCTATAGTATAGATGACGTCTATAGTATAGGTGACGTCTATAGTATAGATGACGTCTATAGTAAAGATGACGTCTATAGTATAGATGACGTCTATAGTATAGATGACGTCTATAGTAGAGATGATGTATATAGCATAGATGACGTCCATAGTATAGATGACGTCCATAGTAAAGATAACGTCCATAGTATAGATGACGTCCATAGTATAGATGACGTCCATAGTATAGATGACGTCCATAGTATAGATGACGTCCATAGTATAGATGACGTCCATAGTAAAGATAACGTGAATAGTATAGATGACGTCTATAGTATAGATGACGTCTATAGTATAGGTGACGTCTATAGTATAGATGACGTCTATAGTATTGATGACGTCTATAGTATGGATGACGTCTATAGTATAGGTGACGTCTATAGTATAGATGATGTCTATATTATAGATGACGTCTATAGTATAGATGACGTCTATAGTATAGATGACGTTCATAGTAAAGATATCGTCCATAGTATAGATGACGTCCATAGTATAGATGACGTCCATAGTAAAGATAACGTGAATAGTATAGATGACGTCTATAGTATAGATGACGTCTATAGTATAGGTGACGTCTATAGTATAGATGACGTCTATAGTATTGATGACGTCTATAGTATGGATGACGTCTATAGTATAGGTGACGTCTATAGTATAGATGACGTCTATAGTACAGATGACGTCTATAGTATAGATGACGTCTATAGTATAGATGACGTCTATAGTATAGATGACGTCTATAGTATAGATGACGTCTATAGTATAGATGACGTCTATAGTATAGATGACGTCTATAGTATAGATGACGTCTATAGTATAGATGACGTCTATAGTATAGATGACGTCTATAGTATAGATGACGTCTATAGTATAGATGACGTCTATAGTATAGATGACGTCTATATTATAGATGACGTCTATAGTATAGATGACGTCTATAGTATAGAAGACGTCTATAGTATAGATGACGTCTATAGTATAGATGACGTCTATAGTAAAGATGACGTCTATAGTAAAGATGACGTCTATAGTATAGATGACGTCTATAGTATAGATGACGTCTATAGTAGAGATGATGTATATAGCATAGATGACGTCCATAGTATAGATGACGTCCATAGTAAAGATAACGTCCATAGTATAGATGACGTCCATAGTATAGATGACGTCCATAGTATAGATGACGTCCATAGTATAGATGACGTCCATAGTATAGATGACGTCTATAGTTTAGATGACGTCTATAGTATAGATGACGTCTATAGTATTGATGACGTCTATAGTATTGATGACGTCTATAGAATAGATGACGCCTATAGTATGGATGACGTCTATAGTATAGATGACGTCTATAGTATAGATGACGTCTATAGTATAGATAACGTCTATAGTATAGATAACGTCTATAGTATAGATGACGTCTATAGTATAGATGACGTCTATAGTATAGATGACGTCTATAGTATAAGTGACGTCTAAAGTATAGATGACGTCTATAGTATAGATGACGTCTAAAGTATAGATGACGTCTATAGTATAGATGACGTCTATAGTATAGATGACGTCTATAGTATAGATGACGTCTATAGTATAGATGACGTCTATAGTATAGATGACGTCTATAGTATAGATGACGTCTATAGTATAGATGACGTCTATAGTATAGATGACGTCTATAGTATAGATGACGTCTATAGTATAGATGACGTCTATAGTATAGATGACGTCTATAGTATAGATGACGTCTATAGTATAGATGACGTCTATAGTATAGATGACGTCTATAGTATAGATGACGTCTATAGTAAAGATGACGTCTATAGTATAGATGACGTCTATAGTAAAGATGACGTCTATAGTATAGATGACGTCAATAGTATAGATGACGCCTATAGTATAGATGACGTCTATAGTATAGACGACATCTATAGTATAGATGACGTCTATAGTATAGATGACGTCTATAGTATAGATGACGTCTATGGTATAGATGTCGTCTATGGTATAGATGATGTCTATAGCATAGAAGACGTCCATAGTATAGATGACGTCCATAGTAAAGATAACGTGAATAGTATAGATGACGTCTATAGTATAGATGACGTCTATAGTATAGGTGACGTCTATAGTATAGATGACGTCTATAGTATTGATGACGTCTATAGTATGGGTGACGTCTATACTATAGGTGACGTCTGTAGTATAGATGACGTCTATAGTACAGATGACGTCTATAGTATAGATGACGTCTATAGTATAGATGACGTCTTTAGTATAGATGACGTCTATATTATAGATGACGTCTATAGTATAGATGACGTCTATAGTATAGATGACGTCTATAGTATAGAAGACGTCTATAGTATAGATGACGTCTATAGTATAGATGACGTCTATAGTATAGATGACGTCTAAAGTATAGATGACGTCTATAGTATAGATGACGTCTTTAGTATAGATGACGTCTATATTATAGATGACGTCTATAGTATAGATGACGTCTATAGTATAGATGACGTCCATAGTATAGAAGACGTCTATAGTATAGATGACGTCTATAGTATAGATGACGTCTATAGTAAAGATGACGTCTATAGTAAAGATGACGTCTATAGTATAGATGACGTCTATAGTATAGATGACGTCTATAGTAGAGATGATGTATATAGCATAGATGACGTCCATAGTATAGATGACGTCCATAGTAAAGATAACGTCCATAGTATAGATGACGTCCATAGTATAGATGACGTCCATAGTATAGATGACGTCCATAGTATAGATGACGTCCATAGTATAGATGACGTCTATAGTTTAGATGACGTCTATAGTATAGATGACGTCTATAGTATTGATGACGTCTATAGTATTGATGACGTCTATAGAATAGATGACGCCTATAGTATGGATGACGTCTATAGTATAGATGACGTCTATAGTATAGATGACGTCTATAGTATAGATAACGTCTATAGTATAGATAACGTCTATAGTATAGATGACGTCTATAGTATAGATGACGTCTAAAGTATAGATGACGTCTATAGTATAGATGCCGTCTATAGTATAGATGATGTCTATAGTATAGATGACGTCTATAGTATAGATGACGTCTATAGTAAAGATGACGTCTATAGTAAAGATGACGTCTATAGTATAGATGACGTCTATAGTATAGATGACGTCTATAGTATAGATGACGTCTATAGTATAGATGACGTCTATAGTAAAGATGACGTCTATAGTATAGATGACGTCTATAGTATAGATGACGTCTATAGTATAGATGACGTCTATAGTATAGATGACGTCTATAGTATAGATGACGTCTAAAGTATAGATGACGTCTATAGTATAGATGACGTCTATAGTATAGATGACGTCTATAGTATAGATGACGTCTATAGTATAGATGACGTCTATAGTATAGATGACGTCTATAGTATAGATGACGTCTATAGTATAGATGACGTCTATAGTATAGATGACGTCTATAGTATAGATGACGTCTATAGTATAGATGACGTCTATAGTATAGATGACGTCTATAGTATAGATGACGTCTATAGTATAGATGACGTCTATAGTAAAGATGACGTCTATAGTATAGATGACGTCTATAGTATAGATGCCGTCTATAGTATAGATGATGTCTATAGTATAGATGACGTCTATAGTAAAGATGACGTCTATAGTAAAGATGACGTCTATAGTAAAGATGACGTCTATAGTATAGATGACGTCTATAGTATAGGTGACGTCTAAAGTATAGATGACGTCTATAGTATAGATGACGTCTAAAGTATAGATGACGTCTATAGTATAGATGACGTCTATAGTATAGATGACGTCTATAGTATAGATGACGTCTATAGTATAGATGACGTCTATAGTATAGATGACGTCTATAGTATAGATGACGTCTATAGTATAGATGACGTCTATAGTATAGATGACGTCTATAGTATAGATGACGTCTATAGTATAGATGACGTCTATAGTAAAGATGACGTCTATAGTATAGATGACGTCTATAGTAAAGATGACGTCTATAGTATAGATGACGTCAATAGTATAGATGACGCCTATAGTATAGATGACGTCTATAGTATAGACGACATATATAGTATAGACGACATATATAGTATAGATGACGTCTATAGTATAGATGACGTCTATGGTATAGATGACGTCTATGGTATAGATGATGTCTATAGCATAGATGATGTCTATAGCATAGATGACGTCCATAGTATAGATGACGTTCATAGTAAAGATATCGTCCATAGTATAGATGACGTCCATAGTATAGATGACGTCTATAGTATAGATGACGTCTATAGTATAGATGACGTCTATAGTATTGATGACGTCTATAGAATAGATGACGTCTATAGAATAGATGACGTCTATAGTATAGATGACGTCTATAGTATAGATGACGTCTATAGTATAGATGACGTCTATAGTATAGATGACGTCTATAGTATAGATGACGTCTATAGTATAGATGACGTCTATAGTATAGATGACGTCTATAGTATAGATGACGTCTATAGTATAGATGACGTCTATAGTATAGATGACGTCTATAGTATAGATGACGTCTATAGTATAGATGACGTCTATAGTATAGATGACGTCTATAGTATAGATGACGTCTATAGTATAGATGACTTCTATAGTATAGATGACGTCTATAGTATAGATGACGTCTATAGTATAGATGACGTCTATAGTATAGATGACGTCTATAGTATAGATGACGTCTATAGTATTGATGACGTCCATAGTAAAGATAACGTCCATAGTATAGATGACTTCTATAGTATAGATGACTTCTATAGTATAGATGACGTCTATAGTACAGATGACGTCTATAGTATAGATGACGTCTATAGTATAGATGACGTCTAAAGTATAGATGACGTCTATAGTATAGATGACGTCTATAGTATAGATGACGTCTATAGTATAGATGACGTCTATAGTATAGATGACGTCTATAGTATAGATGACGTCTATAGTATAGATGACGTCTATAGTATAGATGACGTCTATAGTATAGATGACGTCTATAGTATAGATGACGTCTATAGTATAGATGACGTCTATGGTATAGATGACGTCTATAGTAAAGATGACGTCTATAGTAAAGATGACGTCTATAGTATAGATGACGTCTATAGTATAGATGACATCTATAGTATTGATGACGTCTATAGTATAGATGACGTCTATAGTATAGATGACGTCTATAGTATAGATGACGTCTATAGTATAGATGACGTCTATAGTATAGATGACGTCTATAGTAAAGATGACGTCTATAGTATAGATGACGTCTATAGTAGAGATGACGTCTATAGTATAGATATGTCTATAGTATAGATGACGTCTATAGTATAGATGAAGTCTATAGTATAGATAACGTCTATAGTATAGATGACGTCTATAGTATAGATGACGTCTATAGTATATATGACGTCTAAAGTATAGATGACGTCTATAGTATAGATGACGTCTATAGTATAGATGATGTCTATAGTATAGATGACGTCTATAGTAAAGATGACGTCTATAGTAAAGATGACGTCTATAGTGTAGATGACGTCTATAGTATAGATGACGTCTATAGTAAAGATGACGTCTATAGTATAGATGACGTCTATAGTATAGATGACGTCTATAGTATAGATGACGTCTATAGTATAGATGACGTCTTTAGTATAGATGAGGTCTATAGTATAGATGACGTCTATAGCATAGATGACGTTTATAGTATAGATGACGTGTCTATAGTATAGATGACGTCTATAGTAAAGATAACGTCTATAGTATAGATGACGTCTATAGTATAGATGACGGCTATAGTATAGATGACGGCTATAGTATAGATGACGTCTATAGTATAGATGACGTCTATAGTATAGATGACGTCTATAGTATAGATGACGTCTATAGTATAGATGATGTCTATAGTACTGATGGTGTCTATAATATTGATGACGTCTATAGTATAGATGACGTCTATAGTATTGATGACGTCCATAGTAAAGATAACGTCCATAGTATAGATGACGTCTATAGTATAGATGACTTCTATAGTATAGCTGACTTCTATAGTATAGATGACGTCTATAGTATAGATGACGTCTATAGTATAGATGACGTCTATAGTATAGATGACGTCTATAGTATAGATGACGTCTATAGTATTGATGACGTCCATAGTAAAGATAACGTCCATAGTATAGATGACTTCTATAGTATAGATGACTTCTATAGTATAGATGACGTCTATAGTACAGATGACGTCTATAGTATAGATGACGTCTATAGTATAAATGAGGTCTATAGTATAGATGAGGTCTATAGTATAGATGACGTCAATAGTAACGATGACGTCTATAGCATAGATGACGTCTATAGTATAGATGACGTCTATAGTAAAGATGACGTCTATAGTATAGATGACGTCTATAGTATAGATGACGTCTATAGTCTATAGATGACGTCTATAGTCTATAGTATAGATGAGTTCTATAGTACAGATGACGTCTATATTATAGATGACGTCTATTGCAGAGATGACGTCTATAGTATTGATGACGTCCATAGTAAAGATAACGTCCATAGTATAGATGACTTCTATAGTATAGATGACTTCTATAGTATAGATGACGTCTATAGTACAGATGACGTCTATAGTATAGATGACGTCTATAGTATAAATGAGGTCTATAGTATAGATGAGGTCTATAGTATAGATGACGTCAATAGTAACGATGACGTCTATAGTATAGATGGCGTCTATAGTATAGATGACGTCTATAGTATAGATGACGTCTATAGTATAGATGATGTCTATAGTACTGATGGTGTCTATAATATTGATGACGTCTATAGTATAGATGACGTCTATAGTATTGATGACGTCCATAGTAAAGATAACGTCCATAGTATAGATGACGTCTATAGTATAGATGACTTCTATAGTATAGATGACTTCTATAGTATAGATGACGTCTATAGTATAGGTGACGTCTAAAGTATAGATGACGTCTATAGTATAGATGACGTCTAAAGTATAGATGCCGTCTATAGTATAGATGACGTCTATAGTATAGATGACGTCTCTAGTATAGATAACGTCTATAGTATAGATGACGTCTATAGTATAGATGACGTCTATAGTATAGATGACGTCTATAGTATAGATGACGTCTATAGTATAGATGACGTCTATAGTATAGATGACGTCTATAGTATAGATGACGTCTATAGTATAGATGACGTCTATAGTATAGATGACGTCTATAGTATAGATGACGTCTATAGTATAGATGACGTCTATAGTATAGATGACGTCTATAGTATAGATGACGTCTATAGTATAGATGACGTCTATAGTATAGATGACGTCTATAGTATAGATGACGTCTATAGTAAAGATGACGTCTATAGTATAGATGACGTCTATAGTAAAGATGACGTCTATAGTATAGATGACGTCAATAGTATAGATGACGCCTATAGTATAGATGACGTCTATAGTATAGACGACATCTATAGTATAGATGACGTCTATAGTATAGATGACGTCTATAGTATAGATGACGTCTATGGTATAGATGACGTCTATGGTATAGATGATGTCTATAGCATAGATGACGTCCATAGTATAGATGACGTTCATAGTAAAGATATCGTCCATAGTATAGATGACGTCCATAGTATAGATGACGTCCATAGTAAAGATAACGTGAATAGTATAGATGACGTCTATAGTATAGATGACGTCTATAGTATAGGTGACGTCTATAGTATAGATGACGTCTATAGTATTGATGACGTCTATAGTATGGATGACGTCTATAGTATAGGTGACGTCTATAGTATAGATGACGTCTATAGTATAGATGACGTCTATAGTACAGATGACGTCTATAGTATAGATGACGTCTATAGTATAGATGACGTCTATAGTATAGATGACGTCTATAGTATAGATGACGTCTATAGTATAGATGACGTCTATAGTATAGATGACGTCTATAGTATAGATGACGTCTATAGTATAGATGACGTCTATAGTATAGATGACGTCTATATTATAGATGACGTCTATAGTATAGATGACGTCTATAGTATAGAAGACGTCTATAGTATAGATGACGTCTATAGTAAAGATGACGTCTATAGTAAAGATGACGTCTATAGTATAGATGACGTCTATAGTATAGATGACGTCTATAGTAGAGATGATGTATATAGCATAGATGACGTCCATAGTATAGATGACGTCCATAGTAAAGATAACGTCCATAGTATAGATGACGTCCATAGTATAGATGACGTCCATAGTATAGATGACGTCCATAGTATAGATGACGTCCATAGTATAGATGACGTCCATAGTATAGATGACGTCTATAGTTTAGATGACGTCTATAGTATAGATGACGTCTATAGTATTGATGACGTCTATAGTATTGATGACGTCTATAGAATAGATGGCGCCTATAGTATGGATGACGTCTATAGTATAGAAGACGTCTATAGTATAGATGACGTCTATAGTATAGATAACGTCTATAGTATAGATAACGTCTATAGTATAGATGACGTCTATAGTATAGATGACGTCTAAAGTAAAGATGACGTCTATAGTATAGATGCCGTCTATAGTATAGATGATGTCTATAGTATAGATGACGTCTATAGTATAGATGACGTCTATAGTAAAGATGACGTCTATAGTAAAGATGACGTCTATAGTATAGATGACGTCTATAGTATAGATGACGTCTATAGTATAGGTGACGTCTAAAGTATAGATGACGTCTATAGTATAGATGACGTCTAAAGTATAGATGACGTCTATAGTATAGATGACGTCTATAGTATAGATGACGTCTATAGTATAGATGACGTCTATAGTATAGATGACGTCTATAGTATAGATGACGTCTATAGTATAGATGACGTCTATAGTATAGATGACGTCTATAGTATAGATGACGTCTATAGTATAGATGACGTCTATAGTATAGATGACGTCTATAGTATAGATGACGTCTATAGTATAGATGACGTCTATAGTATAGATGACGTCTATAGTATAGATGACGTCTATAGTATAGATGACGTCTATAGTATAGATGACGTCTATAGTAAAGATGACGTCTATAGTATAGATGACGTCAATAGTATGGATGACGCCTATAGTATAGATGACGTCTATAGTATAGACGACATCTATAGTATAGATGACGTCTATAGTATAGATGACGTCTATAGTATAGATGACGTCTATGGTATAGATGACGTCTATGGTATAGATGATGTCTATAGCATAGATGACGTCCATAGTATAGATGACGTCCATAGTAAAGATAACGTGAATAGTATAGATGACGTCTATAGTATAGATGACGTCTATAGTATAGGTGACGTCTATAGTATAGATGACGTCTATAGTATTGATGACGTCTATAGTATGGGTGACGTCTATAGTATAGGTGACGTCTGTAGTATAGATGACGTCTATAGTACAGATGACGTCTATAGTATAGATGACGTCTATAGTATAGATGACGTCTTTAGTATAGATGACGTCTATATTATAGATGACGTCTATAGTATAGATGACGTCTATAGTATAGATGACGTCTATAGTATAGAAGACGTCTATAGTATAGATGACGTCTATAGTATAGATGACGTCTATAGTATAGATGACGTCTAAAGTATAGATGACGTCTATAGTATAGATGACGTCTTTAGTATAGATGACGTCTATATTATAGATGACGTCTATAGTATAGATGACGTCTATAGTATAGATGACGTCTATAGTATAGAAGACGTCTATAGTATAGAAGACGTCTATAGTATAGATGACGTCTATAGTATAGATGACGTCTATAGTAAAGATGACGTCTATAGTAAAGATGACGTCTATAGTATAGATGACGTCTATAGTAGAGATGATGTATATAGCATAGATGACGTCCATAGTATAGATGACGTCCATAGTAAAGATAACGTCCATAGTATAGATGACGTCCATAGTATAGATGACGTCCATAGTATAGATGACGTCCATAGTATAGATGACGTCCATAGTATAGATGACGTCTATAGTTTAGATGACGTCTATAGTATAGATGACGTCTATAGTATTGATGACGTCTATAGTATTGATGACGTCTATAGAATAGATGACGCCTATAGTATGGATGACGTCTATAGTATAGATGACGTCTATAGTATAGATGACGTCTATAGTATAGATGACGTCTATAGTATAGATAACGTCTATAGTATAGATAACGTCTATAGTATAGATGACGTCTATAGTATAGATGACGTCTATAGTATAGAAGACGTCTATAGTATAGATGACGTCTATAGTATAGATGACGTCTATAGTAAAGATGACGTCTATAGTAAAGATGACGTCTATAGTATAGATGAAGTCTATAGTATAGATGACGTCTATAGTAGAGATGATGTATATAGCATAGATGACGTCCATAGTATAGATGACGTCCATAGTAAAGATAACGTCCATAGTATAGATGACGTCCATAGTATAGATGACGTCCATAGTATAGATGACGTCCATAGTATAGATGACGTCCATAGTAAAGATAACGTGAATAGTATAGATGACGTCTATAGTATAGATGACGTCTATAGTATAGGTGACGTCTATAGTATAGATGACGTCTATAGTATTGATGACGTCTATAGTATGGATGACGTCTATAGTATAGGTGACGTCTATAGTATAGATGATGTCTATATTATAGATGACGTCTATAGTATAGATGACGTCTATAGTATAGAAGACGTCTATAGTATAGATGACGTCTATAGTAAAGATGACGTCTATAGTATAGATGACGTCTATAGTATAGATGACGTCTATAGTAGAGATGATGTATATAGCATAGATGACGTCCATAGTATAGATGACGTCCATAGTAAAGATAACGTCCATAGTATAGATGACGTCCATAGTATAGATGACGTCCATAGTATAGATGACGTCCATAGTATAGATGACGTCCATAGTATAGATGACGTCCATAGTAAAGATAACGTGAATAGTATAGATGACGTCTATAGTATAGATGACGTCTATAGTATAGGTGACGTCTATAGTATAGATGACGTCTATAGTATTGATGACGTCTATAGTATGGATGACGTCTATAGTATAGGTGACGTCTATAGTATAGATGATGTCTATATTATAGATGACGTCTATAGTATAGATGACGTCTATAGTATAGATGACGTTCATAGTAAAGATATCGTCCATAGTATAGATGACGTCCATAGTATAGATGACGTCCATAGTAAAGATAACGTGAATAGTATAGATGACGTCTATAGTATAGATGACGTCTATAGTATAGGTGACGTCTATAGTATAGATGACGTCTATAGTATTGATGACGTCTATAGTAGAGATGATGTATATAGCATAGATGACGTCCATAGTATAGATGACGTCCATAGTAAAGATAACGTCCATAGTATAGATGACGTCCATAGTATAGATGACGTCCATAGTATAGATGACGTCCATAGTATAGATGACGTCCATAGTATAGATGACGTCCATAGTATAGATGACGTCCATAGTAAAGATAACGTGAATAGTATAGATGACGTCTATAGTATAGATGACGTCTATAGTATAGGTGACGTCTATAGTATAGATGACGTCTATAGTATTGATGACGTCTATAGTATGGATGACGTCTATAGTATAGGTGACGTCTATAGTATAGATGATGTCTATATTATAGATGACGTCTATAGTATAGATGACGTCTATAGCATAGATGACGTTCATAGTAAAGATATCGTCCATAGTATAGATGACGTCCATAGTATAAATGACGTCCATAGTAAAGATAACGTGAATAGTATAGATGACGTCTATAGTATAGATGACGTCTATAGTATAGGTGACGTCTATAGTATAGATGACGTCTATAGTATTGATGACGTCTATAGTATAGATGACGTCTATAGTATAGATGATGTCTATATTATAGATGACGTCTATAGTATAGATGACGTCTATAGTATAGATGACGTTCCTAGTAAAGATATCGTCCATAGTATAGATGACGTCCATAGTATAGATGACGTCCATAGTAAAGATAACGTGAATAGTATAGATGACGTCTATAGTATAGATGACGTCTATAGTATAGGTGACGTCTATAGTATAGATGACGTCTATAGTATTGATGACGTCTATAGTATAGATGACGTCTATAGTAAAGATGACGTCTATAGTATAGATGACGTCTATAGTATAGATGACGTCTATAGTATAGATGACGTCTATAGTATAGATGACGTCTATAGTATAGATGACGTCTATAGTATAGATGACGTCTATAGTATAGGTGACGTCTATAGTATAGATGACGTCTATAGTAAAGATGACGTCTATAGTATAGATGACGTCTATAGTATAGATGACGTCTATAGTAGAGATGATGTATATAGCATAGATGACGTCCATAGTATAGATGACGTCCATAGTAAAGATAACGTCCATAGTATAGATGACGTCCATAGTATAGATGACGTCCATAGTATAGATGACGTCCATAGTATAGATGACGTCCATAGTATAGATGACGTCCATAGTAAAGATAACGTGAATAGTATAGATGACGTCTATAGTATAGATGACGTCTATAGTATAGGTGACGTCTATAGTATAGATGACGTCTATAGTATTGATGACGTCTATAGTATGGATGACGTCTATAGTATAGGTGACGTCTATAGTATAGATGATGTCTATATTATAGATGACGTCTATAGTATAGATGACGTCTATAGTATAGATGACGTTCATAGTAAAGATATCGTCCATAGTATAGATGACGTCCATAGTATAGATGACGTCCATAGTAAAGATAACGTGAATAGTATAGATGACGTCTATAGTATAGATGACGTCTATAGTATAGGTGACGTCTATAGTATAGATGACGTCTATAGTATTGATGACGTCTATAGTATGGATGACGTCTATAGTATAGGTGACGTCTATAGTATAGATGACGTCTATAGTACAGATGACGTCTATAGTATAGATGACGTCTATAGTATAGATGACGTCTATAGTATAGATGACGTCTATAGTATAGATGACGTCTATAGTATAGATGACGTCTATAGTATAGATGACGTCTATAGTATAGATGACGTCTATAGTATAGATGACGTCTATAGTATAGATGACGTCTATAGTATAGATGACGTCTATAGTATAGATGACGTCTATAGTATAGATGACGTCTATATTATAGATGACGTCTATAGTATAGATGACGTCTATAGTATAGAAGACGTCTATAGTATAGATGACGTCTATAGTATAGATGACGTCTATAGTAAAGATGACGTCTATAGTAAAGATGACGTCTATAGTATAGATGACGTCTATAGTATAGATGACGTCTATAGTAGAGATGATGTATATAGCATAGATGACGTCCATAGTATAGATGACGTCCATAGTAAAGATAACGTCCATAGTATAGATGACGTCCATAGTATAGATGACGTCCATAGTATAGATGACGTCCATAGTATAGATGACGTCCATAGTATAGATGACGTCTATAGTTTAGATGACGTCTATAGTATAGATGACGTCTATAGTATTGATGACGTCTATAGTATTGATGACGTCTATAGAATAGATGACGCCTATAGTATGGATGACGTCTATAGTATAGATGACGTCTATAGTATAGATGACGTCTATAGTATAGATAACGTCTATAGTATAGATAACGTCTATAGTATAGATGACGTCTATAGTATAGATGACGTCTAAAGTAAAGATGACGTCTATAGTATAGATGCCGTCTATAGTATAGATGATGTCTATAGTATAGATGACGTCTATAGTATAGATGACGTCTATAGTAAAGATGACGTCTATAGTAAAGATGACGTCTATAGTATAGATGACGTCTATAGTATAGATGACGTCTATAGTATAAGTGACGTCTAAAGTATAGATGACGTCTATAGTATAGATGACGTCTAAAGTATAGATGACGTCTATAGTATAGATGACGTCTATAGTATAGATGACGTCTATAGTATAGATGACGTCTATAGTATAGATGACGTCTATAGTATAGATGACGTCTATAGTATAGATGACGTCTATAGTATAGATGACGTCTATAGTATAGATGACGTCTATAGTATAGATGACGTCTATAGTATAGATGACGTCTATAGTATAGATGACGTCTATAGTATAGATGACGTCTATAGTATAGATGACGTCTATAGTAAAGATGACGTCTATAGTATAGATGACGTCTATAGTAAAGATGACGTCTATAGTATAGATGACGTCAATAGTATAGATGACGCCTATAGTATAGATGACGTCTATAGTATAGACGACATCTATAGTATAGATGACGTCTATAGTATAGATGACGTCTATAGTATAGATGACGTCTATGGTATAGATGACGTCTATGGTATAGATGATGTCTATAGCATAGAAGACGTCCATAGTATAGATGACGTCCATAGTAAAGATAACGTGAATAGTATAGATGACGTCTATAGTATAGATGACGTCTATAGTATAGGTGACGTCTATAGTATAGATGACGTCTATAGTATTGATGACGTCTATAGTATGGGTGACGTCTATACTATAGGTGACGTCTGTAGTATAGATGACGTCTATAGTACAGATGACGTCTATAGTATAGATGACGTCTATAGTATAGATGACGTCTTTAGTATAGATGACGTCTATATTATAGATGACGTCTATAGTATAGATGACGTCTATAGTATAGATGACGTCTATAGTATAGAAGACGTCTATAGTATAGATGACGTCTATAGTATAGATGACGTCTATAGTATAGATGACGTCTAAAGTATAGATGACGTCTATAGTATAGATGACGTCTTTAGTATAGATGACGTCTATATTATAGATGACGTCTATAGTATAGATGACGTCTATAGTATAGATGACGTCTATAGTATAGAAGACGTCTATAGTATAGATGACGTCTATAGTATAGATGACGTCTATAGTAAAGATGACGTCTATAGTAAAGATGACGTCTATAGTATAGATGACGTCTATAGTATAGATGACGTCTATAGTAGAGATGATGTATATAGCATAGATGACGTCCATAGTATAGATGACGTCCATAGTAAAGATAACGTCCATAGTATAGATGACGTCCATAGTATAGATGACGTCCATAGTATAGATGACGTCCATAGTATAGATGACGTCCATAGTATAGATGACGTCTATAGTTTAGATGACGTCTATAGTATAGATGACGTCTATAGTATTGATGACGTCTATAGTATTGATGACGTCTATAGAATAGATGACGCCTATAGTATGGATGACGTCTATAGTATAGATGACGTCTATAGTATAGATGACGTCTATAGTATAGATAACGTCTATAGTATAGATAACGTCTATAGTATAGATGACGTCTAAAGTATAGATGACGTCTATAGTATAGATGCCGTCTATAGTATAGATGATGTCTATAGTATAGATGACGTCTATAGTATAGATGACGTCTATAGTATAGATGACGTCTATAGTAAAGATGACGTCTATAGTAAAGATGACGTCTATAGTATAGATGACGTCTATAGTATAGATGACGTCTATAGTATAGGTGACGTCTATAGTATAGATGACGTCTATAGTAAAGATGACGTCTATAGTATAGATGACGTCTATAGTATAGATGACGTCTATAGTATAGATGACGTCTATAGTATAGATGACGTCTATAGTATAGATGACGTCTATAGTATAGATGACGTCTAAAGTATAGATGACGTCTATAGTATAGATGACGTCTATAGTATAGATGACGTCTATAGTATAGATGACGTCTATAGTATAGATGACGTCTATAGTATAGATGACGTCTATAGTATAGATGACGTCTATAGTATAGATGACGTCTATAGTATAGATGACGTCTATAGTATAGATGACGTCTATAGTATAGATGACGTCTATAGTATAGATGACGTCTATAGTATAGATGACGTCTATAGTAAAGATGACGTCTATAGTATAGATGACGTCTATAGTATAGATGCCGTCTATAGTATAGATGATGTCTATAGTATAGATGACGTCTATAGTAAAGATGACGTCTATAGTAAAGATGACGTCTATAGTAAAGATGACGTCTATAGTATAGATGACGTCTATAGTATAGGTGACGTCTAAAGTATAGATGACGTCTATAGTATAGATGACGTCTAAAGTATAGATGACGTCTATAGTATAGATGACGTCTATAGTATAGATGACGTCTATAGTATAGATGACGTCTATAGTATAGATGACGTCTATAGTATAGATGACGTCTATAGTATAGATGACGTCTATAGTATAGATGACGTCTATAGTATAGATGACGTCTATAGTAAAGATGACGTCTATAGTATAGATGACGTCTATAGTAAAGATGACGTCTATAGTATAGATGACGTCAATAGTATAGATGACGCCTATAGTATAGATGACGTCTATAGTATAGACGACATATATAGTATAGACGACATATATAGTATAGATGACGTCTATAGTATAGATGACGTCTATGGTATAGATGACGTCTATGGTATAGATGATGTCTATAGCATAGATGATGTCTATAGCATAGATGACGTCCATAGTATAGATGACGTTCATAGTAAAGATATCGTCCATAGTATAGATGACGTCCATAGTATAGATGACGTCTATAGTATAGATGACGTCTATAGTATAGATGACGTCTATAGTATTGATGACGTCTATAGAATAGATGACGTCTATAGAATAGATGACGTCTATAGTATAGATGACGTCTATAGTATAGATGACGTCTATAGTATAGATGACGTCTATAGTATAGATGACGTCTATAGTATAGATGACGTCTATAGTATAGATGACGTCTATAGTATAGATGACGTCTATAGTATAGATGACGTCTATAGTATAGATGACGTCTATAGTATAGATGACGTCTATAGTATAGATGACGTCTATAATATAGATGACGTCTATAGTATAGATGACGTCTATAGTATAGATGACGTGTATAGTATAGATGACGTCTATAGGAAAGATGACGTCTATAGTAAAGATGACGTCTATAGTATAGATGACGTCTATAGTAAAGATGACGTCTATAGTATAGATGACGTCTATAGTATAGATGACGTCTATAGTATAGATGACGTCTATAGTATAGATGACGTCTTTAGTATAGATGAGGTCTATAGTATAGATGACGTCTATAGCATAGATGACGTTTATAGTATAGATGACGTGTCTATAGTATAGATGACGTCTATAGTAAAGATAACGTCTATAGTATAGATGACGTCTATAGTATAGATGACGGCTATAGTATAGATGACGGCTATAGTATAGATGACGTCTATAGTATAGATGACGTCTATAGTATAGATGACGTCTATAGTATAGATGACGTCTATAGTATAGATGATGTCTATAGTACTGATGGTGTCTATAATATTGATGACGTCTATAGTATAGATGACGTCTATAGTATTGATGACGTCCATAGTAAAGATAACGTCCATAGTATAGATGACGTCTATAGTATAGATGACTTCTATAGTATAGATGACTTCTATAGTATAGATGACGTCTATAGTATAGATGACGTCTATAGTATAGATGACGTCTATAGTATAGATGACGTCTATAGTATAGATGACGTCTATAGTATTGATGACGTCCATAGTAAAGATAACGTCCATAGTATAGATGACTTCTATAGTATAGATGACTTCTATAGTATAGATGACGTCTATAGTACAGATGACGTCTATAGTATAGATGACGTCTATAGTATAAATGAGGTCTATAGTATAGATGAGGTCTATAGTATAGATGACGTCAATAGTAACGATGACGTCTATAGCATAGATGACGTCTATAGTATAGATGACGTCTATAGTAAAGATGACGTCTATAGTATAGATGACGTCTATAGTATAGATGACGTCTATAGTCTATAGATGACGTCTATAGTCTATAGTATAGATGAGTTCTATAGTACAGATGACGTCTATATTATAGATGACGTCTATTGCAGAGATGACGTCTATAGTATAGATGACGTCTATAGTATAGATGACGTCTATAGTATAGATGACGTCTATAGTATAGATGATGTCTATAGTATAGATGACGTCTATAGTATAGATGACGTCTATAGTATAGATGACGTCTATAGTATAGATGACGTCTATAGTAAAGATGACGTCTATAGTATAGATGACGTCTATAGTATAGATGACGTCTATAGTAAAGATGACGTCTATAGTATAGATGACGTCTATAGTATAGACGACGTCTATAGTATAGATGATGTCTATAGTATAGATGACGTTATAGTATAGATGACGTCTATAGTATAGATGACGTCTATAGTAAAGATGACGTCTATAGTATAGATGACGTCTATAGTATAGACGACGTCTATAGTATAGATGACGTCTATAGTATAGACGACATCTATAGTATAGATGACGTCTATAGTATAGATGACGTCTATAGTATAGATGACGTCCATAGTATAGATGACGTCCATAGTAAAGATGACGTCCATAGTATAGATGACGTCCATAGTAAAGATAACGTCCATAGTATAGATGACGTCCATAGTATAGATGACGTCCATAGTATAGATGACGTCTATAGTATAGATGACGTCTATAGTATTGATGACGTCTATAGTATAGATGACGTCTATAGAATAGATGACGTCTATAGTATGGATGACGTCTATAGTATAGATGACGTCTATAGTATAGATGACGTCTATAGTATAGATGACGTCTATAGTATAGATGACGTCTATAGTATAGATGACGTCTATAGTATAGATGACGTCTATAGTATAGATGACGTCTATAGTATAGATGACGTCTATAGTATAGTTGACGTCTATAGTATAGATGACGTCTATAGTATAGATGACGTCTATAGTATAGATGACGTCTATAGTATAGATGACGTCTATAGTATACATGACGTCTATAGTATATATGACGTCTATAGTATAGATGACGTCTATAGTAAAGATGACGTCTATAGTAAAGATGACGTCTATAGTATAGATGACGTCTATAGTATAGATGACGTCTATAGTATTGATGACGTCTATAGTATAGATGACGTCTATAGTATAGATGACGTCTATAGTATAGATGACGTCTATAGTATAGATGACGTCTATAGTAGAGATGACGTCTATAGTATAGATGACGTCTATAGTATAGATGACGTCTATAGTATAGATGACGTCTATAGTATAGATGACGTCTTTAGTATAGATGAGGTCTATAGTATAGATGACGCCTATAGCATAGATGACGTTTATAGTATAGATGACGTGTCTATAGTATAGATGACGTCTATAGTAAAGATAACGTCTATAGTATAGATGACGTCTATAGTATAGATGACGGCTATAGTATAGATGACGTCAATAGTATAGATGACGCCTATAGTATAGATGACGTCTATAGTATAGACGACATCTATAGTATAGATGACGTCTATAGTATAGATGACGTCTATAGTATAGATGACGTCTATGGTATAGATGACGTCTATGGTATAGATGATGTCTATAGCATAGATGACGTCCATAGTATAGATGACGTCCATAGTAAAGATAACGTGAATAGTATAGATGACGTCTATAGTATAGATGACGTCTATAGTATAGGTGACGTCTATAGTATAGATGACGTCTATAGTATTGATGACGTCTATAGTATGGGTGACGTCTATAGTATAGGTGACGTCTGTAGTATAGATGACGTCTATAGTACAGATGACGTCTATAGTATAGATGACGTCTATAGTATAGATGACGTCTTTAGTATAGATGACGTCTATATTATAGATGACGTCTATAGTATAGATGACGTCTATAGTATAGATGACGTCTATAGTATAGAAGACGTCTATAGTATAGATGACGTCTATAGTATAGATGACGTCTATAGTATAGATGACGTCTAAAGTATAGATGACGTCTATAGTATAGATGACGTCTTTAGTATAGATGACGTCTATATTATAGATGACGTCTATAGTATAGATGACGTCTATAGTATAGATGACGTCTATAGTATAGAAGACGTCTATAGTATAGATGACGTCTATAGTATAGATGACGTCTATAGTAAAGATGACGTCTATAGTAAAGATGACGTCTATAGTATAGATGACGTCTATAGTATAGATGACGTCTATAGTAGAGATGATGTATATAGCATAGATGACGTCCATAGTATAGATGACGTCCATAGTAAAGATAACGTCCATAGTATAGATGACGTCCATAGTATAGATGACGTCCATAGTATAGATGACGTCCATAGTATAGATGACGTCCATAGTATAGATGACGTCTATAGTTTAGATGACGTCTATAGTATAGATGACGTCTATAGTATTGATGACGTCTATAGTATTGATGACGTCTATAGAATAGATGACGCCTATAGTATGGATGACGTCTATAGTATAGATGACGTCTATAGTATAGATGACGTCTATAGTATAGATAACGTCTATAGTATAGATAACGTCTATAGTATAGATGACGTCTATAGTATAGATGACGTCTAAAGTATAGATGACGTCTATAGTATAGATGCCGTCTATAGTATAGATGATGTCTATAGTATAGATGACGTCTATAGTAAAGATGACGTCTATAGTAAAGATGACGTCTATAGTATAGATGACGTCTATAGTATAGATGACGTCTATAGTATAGATGACGTCTATAGTATAGATGACGTCTATAGTAAAGATGACGTCTATAGTATAGATGACGTCTATAGTATAGATGACGTCTATAGTATAGATGACGTCTAAAGTATAGATGACGTCTATAGTATAGATGACGTCTATAGTATAGATGACGTCTATAGTATAGATGACGTCTATAGTATAGATGACGTCTATAGTATAGATGACGTCTATAGTATAGATGACGTCTATAGTATAGATGACGTCTATAGTATAGATGACGTCTATAGTATAGATGACGTCTATAGTATAGATGACGTCTATAGTATAGATGACGTCTATAGTATAGATGACGTCTATAGTATAGATGACGTCTATAGTAAAGATGACGTCTATAGTATAGATGACGTCTATAGTATAGATGCCGTCTATAGTATAGATGATGTCTATAGTATAGATGACGTCTATAGTAAAGATGACGTCTATAGTAAAGATGACGTCTATAGTAAAGATGACGTCTATAGTATAGATGACGTCTATAGTATAGGTGACGTCTAAAGTATAGATGACGTCTATAGTATAGATGACGTCTAAAGTATAGATGACGTCTATAGTATAGATGACGTCTATAGTATAGATGACGTCTATAGTATAGATGACGTCCATAGTATAGATGACGTCCATAGTATAGATGACGTCTATAGTATAGATGACGTCTATAGTATAGATGACGTCTATAGTATAGATGACGTCTATAGTATAGATGACGTCTATAGTATAGATGACGTCTATAGTATAGATGACGTCTATAGTAAAGATGACGTCTATAGTATAGATGACGTCTATAGTAAAGATGACGTCTATAGTATAGATGACGTCAATAGTATAGATGACGCCTATAGTATAGATGACGTCTATAGTATAGACGACATATATAGTATAGACGACATATATAGTATAGATGACGTCTATAGTATAGATCACGTCTATGGTATAGATGACGTCTATGGTATAGATGATGTCTATAGCATAGATGATGTCTATAGCATAGATGACGTCCATAGTATAGATGACGTTCATAGTAAAGATATCGTCCATAGTATAGATGACGTCTATAGTATGGATGACGTCTATAGTATAGATGACGTCTATAGTATAGATGACGTCTATAGTATAGATGACGTCTATAGTATAGATGACGTCTATAGTATAGATGACGTCTATAGTATAGATGACGTCTATAGTATAGATGACGTCTATAGTATAGATGACGTCTATAGTATAGATGACGTCTATAGTATAGATGACGTCTATAGTATAGATGACGTCTATAGTATAGATGACGTCTATAATATAGATGACGTCTATAGTATAGATGACGTCTATAGTATAGATGACGTGTATAGTATAGATGACGTCTATAGTAAAGATGACGTCTATAGTAAAGATGACGTCTATAGTATAGATGACGTCTATAGTATAGATGACATCTATAGTATTGATGACGTCTATAGTATAGATGACGTCTATAGTATAGATGACGTCTATAGTATAGATGACGTCTATAGTATAGATGACGTCTATAGTATAGATGACGTCTATAGTAAAGATGACGTCTATAGTATAGATGACGTCTATAGTAGAGATGACGTCTATAGTATAGATATGTCTATAGTATAGATGACGTCTATAGTATAGATGAAGTCTATAGTATAGATAACGTCTATAGTATAGATGACGTCTATAGTATAGATGACGTCTATAGTATATATGACGTCTAAAGTATAGATGACGTCTATAGTATAGATGACGTCTATAGTATAGATGATGTCTATAGTATAGATGACGTCTATAGTAAAGATGACGTCTATAGTAAAGATGACGTCTATAGTGTAGATGACGTCTATAGTATAGATGACGTCTATAGTAAAGATGACGTCTATAGTATAGATGACGTCTATAGTATAGATGACGTCTATAGTATAGATGACGTCTATAGTATAGATGACGTCTTTAGTATAGATGAGGTCTATAGTATAGATGACGTCTATAGCATAGATGACGTTTATAGTATAGATGACGTGTCTATAGTATAGATGACGTCTATAGTAAAGATAACGTCTATAGTATAGATGACGTCTATAGTATAGATGACGGCTATAGTATAGATGACGGCTATAGTATAGATGACGTCTATAGTATAGATGACGTCTATAGTATAGATGACGTCTATAGTATAGATGACGTCTATAGTATAGATGACGTCTATAGTATAGATGATGTCTATAGTACTGATGGTGTCTATAATATTGATGACGTCTATAGTATAGATGACGTCTATAGTATTGATGACGTCCATAGTAAAGATAACGTCCATAGTATAGATGACGTCTATAGTATAGATGACTTCTATAGTATAGATGACTTCTATAGTATAGATGACGTCTATAGTATAGATGACGTCTATAGTATAGATGACGTCTATAGTATAGATGACGTCTATAGTATAGATGACGTCTATAGTATTGATGACGTCCATAGTAAAGATAACGTCCATAGTATAGATGACTTCTATAGTATAGATGACTTCTATAGTATAGATGACGTCTATAGTACAGATGACGTCTATAGTATAGATGACGTCTATAGTATAAATGAGGTCTATAGTATAGATGAGGTCTATAGTATAGATGACGTCAATAGTAACGATGACGTCTATAGCATAGATGACGTCTATAGTATAGATGACGTCTATAGTAAAGATGACGTCTATAGTATAGATGACGTCTATAGTATAGATGACGTCTATAGTCTATAGATGACGTCTATAGTCTATAGTATAGATGAGTTCTATAGTACAGATGACGTCTATATTATAGATGACGTCTATTGCAGAGATGACGTC
This sequence comes from Neoascia interrupta, assembly GCA_947623515.1. Taxonomy (NCBI): domain Eukaryota; kingdom Metazoa; phylum Arthropoda; class Insecta; order Diptera; family Syrphidae; genus Neoascia; species Neoascia interrupta. The sequence continues at coordinate 201,070 of CANQKQ010000016.1, forward strand.
TATAGTATAGATGACGTCTATAGTATAGATGACGTCTATAGTATAGATGACGTCTATAGTATAGATGACGTCTATAGTATAGATGATGTCTATAGTATAGATGACGTCTATAGTATAGATGACGTCTATAGTATAGATGACATCTATAGTATAGATGACGTCTATAGTAAAGATGACGTCTATAGTATAGATGACGTCTATAGTATAGACGACGTCTATAGTATAGATGATGTCTATAGTATAGATGACGTCTATAGTATAGATGACGTCTATAGTATAGATGACGTCTATAGTATAGATGACGTCTATAGTAAAGATGACGTCTATAGTATAGATGACGTCTATAGTATAGACGACGTCTATAGTATAGATGACGTCTATAGTATAGACGACATCTATAGTATAGATGACGTCTATAGTATAGATGACGTCTATAGTATAGATGACGTCCATAGTATAGATGACGTCCATAGTAAAGATAACGTCCATAGTATAGATGACGTCCATAGTATAGATGACGTCCATAGTATAGATGACGTCTATAGTATAGATGACGTCTATAGTATTGATGACGTCTATAGTATAGATGACGTCTATAGAATAGATGACGTCTATAGTATAGATGACGTCTATAGTATAGATGACGTCTATAGTATAGATGACGTCTATAGTATAGATGACGTCTATAGTATAGATGACGTCTATAGTATAGATGACGTCTATAGTATAGATGACGTCTATAGTATAGATGACGTCTATAGTATAGTTGACGTCTATAGTATAGATGACGTCTATAGTATAGATGACGTCTATAGTATAGATGACGTCTATAGTATACATGACGTCTAAAGTATATATGACGTCTATAGTATAGATGACGTCTATAGTCAAGATGACGTCTATAGTAAAGATGACGTCTATAGTATAGATGACGTCTATAGTATAGATGACGTCTATAGTATTGATGACGTCTATAGTATAGATGACGTCTATAGTATAGATGACGTCTATAGTATAGATGACGTCTATAGTATAGATGACGTCTATAGTAGAGATGACGTCTATAGTATAGATGACGTCTATAGTATAGATGACGTCTATAGTATAGATGACGTCTATAGTAGAGATGATGCCTATAGCATAGATGACGTCCATAGTAAAGATAACGTGAATAGTATAGATGACGTCTATAGTATAGATGACGTCTATAGCATAGATGACGTCTATAGTATAGATGACGTCTATAGCATAGATGACGTCTATAGTATTGATGACGTCTATAGTATAGATGACATCTATAGTATAGATGACGTCTATAGTATAGATGACATCTATAGTATAGATGACGTCTATAGTATAGATGACATCTATAGTATAGATGACGTCTATAGTATAGATGACGTCTATATTATAGATGACGTCTATAGTATAGATGACGTCTATATTATAGATGACGTCTATTGTATAGATGACGTCTATAGTATAGATGACGTCTATAGTATAGATGACGTCTATAGTATAGATGACGTCTATAGTATAGATGACGTCTATAGCATAGATGACGTCTATTGTATAGATGACGTCTATAGTAAAGATGACGTCTATTGTATAGATGACGTCTATAGTAAAGATGACGTCTATAGTAAAGATGACGTCTATAGTATAGATGACGTCTATAGTATAGATGACGTCCATAGTATAGATGACGTCCATAGTAAAGATAACGTCCATAGTATAGATGACGTCCATAGTATAGATGACGTCCATAGTATAGATGACGTCTATAGTATAGATGACGTCTATAGTATTGATGACGTCTATAGTATAGATGACGTCTATAGAATAGATGACGTCTATAGTATGGATGACGTCTATAGTATAGATGACGTCTATAGTATAGACGACGTCTATAGTATAGATGACGTCTATAGTATAGACGACATCTATAGTATAGATGACGTCTATAGTATAGATGACGTCTATAGTATAGATGACGTCCATAGTATAGATGACGTCCATAGTAAAGATAACGTCCATAGTATAGATGACGTCCATAGTATAGATGACGTCCATAGTATAGATGACGTCTATAGTATAGATGACGTCTATAGTATTGATGACGTCTATAGTATAGATGACGTCTATAGAATAGATGACGTCTATAGTATGGATGACGTCTATAGTATAGATGACGTCTATAGTATAGATGACGTCTATAGTATAGATGACGTCTATAGTATAGATGACGTCTATAGTATAGATGACGTCTATAGTATAGATGACGTCTATAGTATAGATGACGTCTATAGTATAGATGACGTCTATAGTATAGTTGACGTCTATAGTATAGATGACGTCTATAGTATAGATGACGTCTATAGTATAGATGACGTCTATAGTATAGATGACGTCTATAGTATAGATGACGTCTATAGTATAGATGACGTCTATAGTATAGATGACGTCTATAGTAAAGATGACGTCTATAGTAAAGATGACGTCTATAGTATTGATGACGTCTATAGTATAGATGACGTCTATAGTATAGATGACGTCTATAGTATAGATGACGTCTATAGTATAGATGACGTCTATAGTAGAGATGACGTCTATAGTATAGATGACGTCTATAGTATAGATGACGTCTATAGTAGAGATGATGCCTATAGCATAGATGACGTCCATAGTAAAGATAACGTGAATAGTATAGATGACGTCTATAGTATAGATGACGTCTATAGTATAGATGACGTCTATAGCATAGATGACGTCTATAGTATAGATGACGTCTATAGCATAGATGACGTCTATAGTATTGATGACGTCTATAGTATAGATGACGTCTATAGTATAGATGACGTCTATAGCATAGATGACGTCTATAGCATAGATGACGTCTATAGTATAGATGACGTCTATAGAATAGATGACGTCTATAGTATGGATGACGTCTATAGTATAGATGACGTCTATAGTATAGACGACGTCTATAGTATAGATGACGTCTATAGTATAGACGACATCTATAGTATAGATGACGTCTATAGTATAGATGACGTCTATAGTATAGATGACGTCCATAGTATAGATGACGTCCATAGTAAAGATAACGTCCATAGTATAGATGACGTCCATAGTATAGATGACGTCCATAGTATAGATGACGTCTATAGTATAGATGACGTCTATAGTATTGATGACGTCTATAGTATAGATGACGTCTATAGAATAGATGACGTCTATAGTATGGATGACGTCTATAGTATAGATGACGTCTATAGTATAGATGACGTCTATAGTATAGATGACGTCTATAGTATAGATGACGTCTATAGTATAGATGACGTCTATAGTATAGATGACGTCTATAGTATAGATGACGTCTATAGTATAGATGACGTCTATAGTATAGTTGACGTCTATAGTATAGATGACGTCTATAGTATAGATGACGTCTATAGTATAGATGACGTCTATAGTATAGATGACGTCTATAGTATAGATGACGTCTATAGTATAGATGACGTCTATAGTAAAGATGACGTCTATAGTAAAGATGACGTCTATAGTATTGATGACGTCTATAGTATAGATGACGTCTATAGTATAGATGACGTCTATAGTATAGATGACGTCTATAGTATAGATGACGTCTATAGTAGAGATGACGTCTATAGTATAGATGACGTCTATAGTATAGATGACGTCTATAGTAGAGATGATGCCTATAGCATAGATGACGTCCATAGTAAAGATAACGTGAATAGTATAGATGACGTCTATAGTATAGATGACGTCTATAGTATAGATGACGTCTATAGCATAGATGACGTCTATAGTATAGATGACGTCTATAGCATAGATGACGTCTATAGTATTGATGACGTCTATAGTATAGATGACATCTATAGTATAGATGACGTCTATAGTATAGATGACATCTATAGTATAGATGACGTCTATAGTATAGATGACATCTATAGTATAGATGACGTCTATAGTATAGATGACGTCTATATTATAGATGACGTCTATAGTATAGATGACGTCTATATTATAGATGACGTCTATTGTATAGATGACGTCTATAGTATAGATGACGTCTATAGTATAGATGACGTCTATAGTATAGATGACGTCTATAGTATAGATGACGTCTATAGCATAGATGACGTCTATTGTATAGATGACGTCTATAGTAAAGATGACGTCTATTGTATAGATGACGTCTATAGTAAAGATGACGTCTATAGTAAAGATGACGTCTATAGTATAGATGACGTCTATAGTATAGATGACGTCTATAGTATTGATGACGTCTATAGTATTGATGACGTCTATAGTATAGATGACGTCTATAGTATAGATGACGTCTATAGTATAGATGACGTCTATAGTATAGATGACGTCTATAGTATAGATGACGTCTATAGTAGAGATGACGTCTATAGTATAGATGACGTCTATAGTATAGATGACGTCTATAGTAGAGATGATGCCTATAGCATAGATGACGTCCATAGTAAAGATAACGTGAATAGTATAGATGACGTCTATAGTATAGATGACGTCTATAGTATAGATGACGTCTATAGTATAGATGACGTCTATAGAATAGATGACGTCTATAGTATAGATGACGTCTATAGTATAGATGACGTCTATAGTATAGATGACGTCTATAGTAAAGATGACGTCTATAGTAAAGATGACGTCTATAGTATAGATGACGTCTATAGTATAGATGACGTCTATAGTAAAGATGACGTCTATAGTAAAGATGACGTCTATAGTATAGATGACGTCTATAGTATAGATGACGTCTATAATATTGATGACGTCTATAGTATAGATGACGTCTATAGTATAGATGACGTCTATAGTATAGATGACGTCTATAGTATAGATGACGTCTATAGTAAAGATGACGTCTATAGTATAGATGACGTCTATAGTATAGATGACGTCTATAGTCTATAGTATAGATGACGTCTATAGTATAGATGATGCCTATAGCATAGATGACGTCCATAGTATAGATGACGTCCATAGTAAAGATAACGTGAATAGATGACGTCTATAGTATAGATGACGTCTATAGTATAGATGACGTCTATAGTAAAGATGACGTCTATAGTAAAGATGACGTCTATAGTATAGATGACGTCTATAGTATAGATGACGTCTATAGTATTGATGACGTCTATAGTATAGATGACGTCTATAGTATAGATGACGTCTGTAGTATAGATGACGTCTATAGTATAGATGACGTCTATAGTAAAGATGACGTCTATAGTATAGATGACGTCTATAGTATAGATGACGTCTATAGTATAGATGACGTCTATAGTACAGATGACGTCTATAGTATAGATGACGTCTATTGCAGAGATGACGTCTATAGTATAGATGACGTCTATAGTATAGATGACGTCTATAGTATAGATGACGTCTATAGTATAGGTGACGTCTATAGTATAGATGACGTCTATAGTATAGGTGACGTCTATAGTATAGATGACGTCTATAGTATAGATGACGTCTATAGCATAGATGACGTCTATAGTATAGATGACGTCTATAGTATAAATGACGTATATAGTATAGATGACTTCTATAATATAGATGATGTCTATAGTATAGATGACGTCTATAGTATAGATGACGTCTATAGTATAGATGACGTCTATAGTATAGATGACGTCTATAGTATAGATGACGTCTATAGCATAGATGACGTCTATAGCATAGATGACGTCTATAGTATAGATGACGTCTATAGTATAGATAACGTCTATAGTATAGATTACGTCTATAGTATAGATGACGTCTATAGTATAGATGACGTCTATAGTAGAGATGATGTCTATAGCATAGATGACGTCCATAGTATAGATGACGTTCATAGTAAAGATAGCGTCCATAGTATAGATGACGTCCATAGTATAGATGACGTCTATAGTATAGATGACGTCTTTAGTATAGATGACGTCTATAGTATAGATGACGTCTATAGTATAGATGACGTCTATAGTATAGATGACGTCTATAGTATAGATGACGTCTATAGTATAGATGACGTCTATAGTATAGATGACGTCTATAGTATAGATGACGTCTATAGTATAGATGACGTCTTTAGTATAGATGACGTCTTTAGTATAGATGACGTCTATAGTATAGATGACGTCTATAGTATAGATGACGTCTATAGTATAGATGACGTCTATAGTATAGATGACGTCTATAGTATAGATGACGTCTTTAGTATAGATGACGTCTATAGTATAGATGACGTCTATAGTATAGATGACGTCTATAGTATAGATGACGTCTATAGTATAGATGACGTCTATAGTATAGATGACGTCTATAGTATAGATGACGTCTTTAGTATAGATGACGTCTATAGTATAGATGACGTCTTTAGTATAGATGACGTCTATAGTATAGATGACGTCTATAGTATAGATGACGTCTATAGTATAGATGACGTCTATAGTATAGATGACGTCTATAGTATAGATGACGTCTATAGTATAGATGACGTCTATAGTATAGATGACGTCTATAGTATAGATGACGTCTATAGTATAGATGACGTCTATAGTATAGATGACGTCTATAGTATAGATGACGTCTATAGTATAGATGACGTCTATAGTAGAGATGACGTCTATAGTAGAGATGACGTCTATAGTATAGATGACGTCTATAGTATAGATGACGTCTATAGTATAGATGACGTCTATAGTATGGATGACGTCTATAGTATAGGTGACGTCTATAGTATAGATGACGTCTATAGTATAGATGACGTCTATAGTATAGATGACGTCTTTAGTATAGACGACATCTATAGTATAGATGACGTCTATAGTATAGATGACGTCTATAGCATAGATGACGTCTATAGTATAGATGACGTCTATAGTATAGATGACGTCTATAGCATAGATGACGTCTATAGTATAGATGACGTCTATAGTATAGATGACGTCTATAGTATAGATGACGTCTATAGTATAGATGACGTCTATAGTAGAGATGATGTCTATAGCATAGATGACGTCCATAGTATAGATGACGTTCATAGTAAAGATAGCGTCCATAGTATAGATGACGTCCATAGTATAGATGACGTCTATAGTATAGATGACGTCTATAGTATAGATGACGTCTATAGTATAGATGACGTCTATAGCATAGATGACGTCCATAGTATAGATGACGTTCATAGTAAAGATAGCGTCCATAGTATAGATGACGTCCATAGTATAGATGACGTCTATAGTATAGATGACGTCTATAGTATAGATGACGTCTATAGTATAGATGACGTCTATAGTATAGATGACGTCTATAGTATAGATGACGTCTATAGTATAGATGACGTCTATAGTATAGATGACGTCTATAGTATAGATGACGTCTATAGTATAGATGACGTCTATAGTATAGATGACGTCTATAGTATAGATGACGTCTATAGTAGAGATGACGTCTATAGTAGAGATGACGTCTATAGTATAGATGACGTCTATAGTATAGATGACGTCTATAGTATAGATGACGTCTATAGTATAGATGACGTCTATAGTATAGATGACGTCTATAGTATAGATGACGTCTATAGTATAGATGACGTCTATAGTATAGATGACGTCTATAGTATAGATGACGTCTTTAGTATAGATGACGTCTAAAGTATAGATGACGTCTTTAGTATAGATGACGTCTATAGTATAGATGACGTCTATAGTATAGATGACGTCTATAGTATAGATGACGTCTATAGTATAGATGACGTCTATAGTATAGATGACGTCTATAGTATAGATGACGTCTATAGTATAGATGACGTCTATAGTAGAGATGACGTCTATAGTATAGATGACGTCTATAGTATAGATGACGTCTATAGTATGGATGACGTCTATAGTATGGATGACGTCTATAGTATAGGTGACGTCTATAGTATAGATGACGTCTATAGTATAGATGACGTCTATAGTAGAGATGACGTCTATAGTATAGATGACGTCTGTAGTATAGATGACGTCTATAGTAGAGATGACGTCTATAGTATAGATGACGTCTATAGTAGAGATGACGTCTATAGTATAGATGACGTCTATAGTATAGATGACGTCTATAGTATGGATGACGTCTATAGTATGGATGACGTCTATAGTATAGGTGACGTCTATAGTATAGATGACGTCTATAGTATAGATGACGTCTATAGTATAGATGACGTCTATATTATAGATGACGTCTATAGTATAGATGACGTCTATATTATAGATGACGTCTATAGTATAGATGACGTCTATAGTATAGATGACGTCTATAGTATAGATGACGTCTATAGTATAGATGACGTCTATAGTATAGATGACGTCTATAGTATAGATGACGTCTATAGTATAGATGACGTCTATAGTATAGATGACGTCTATAGTATAGATGACGTCTATAGTATAGATGACGTCTATAGTGTAGATGACGTCTATAGTATAGATGACGTCTATAGTATAGATGACGTCTATAGTAAAGATGACGTCTATAGTATAGATGACGTCCATAGTATAGATGACGTCCATGGTATAGATGACGTCCATAGTATAGATGACGTCTATAGTATAGATGACGTCTATAGTATAGATGACGTTTATAGTATTGATGACGTCTATAGTATAGATGACGTCTATAGAATAGATGACGCCTATAGTATGGATGACGTCTATAGTATAGATGACGTCTATAGTATAGATGACGTCTATAGTATAGATGACGTCTATAGTAAAGATGACGTCTATAGTATAGACGACATCTATAGTATAGATGACGTCTATAGTATAGATGACGTCTATAGTATAGATGACGTCTATAGTATAGATGACGTCTATAGTATAGATGACGTCTATAGTAAAGATGACGTCTATAGTATAGACGACATCTATAGTATAGATGACGTCTATAGTATAGATGACGTCTATAGTATAGATGACGTCTATTGCAGAGATGACGTCTATAGTATAGATGACGTCTATAGTATAGGTGACGTCTATAGTATAGATGACGTCTATAGTATAGGTGACGTCTATAGTATAGATGACGTCTATAGTATAGATGACGTCTATAGTATAGATGACGTCTATATTATAGATGACGTCTATTGTATAGATGACGTCTATAGTATAGATGACGTCTATAGTATAGATGACGTCTATAGTATAGATGACGTCTATAGTATAGATGACGTCTATAGTATAGATGACGTCTATAGTATAGATGACGTCTATAGTATAGATGACGTCTATAGTATAGATGACGTCTATAGTATAGATGACGTCTATAGTATAGATGACGTCTATATTATAGATGACGTCTATTGTATAGATGACGTCTATATTATAGATGACGTCTATTGTATAGATGACGTCTATAGTATAGATGACGTCTTTAGTATAGATGACGTCTATAGTATAGATGACGTCTATAGTATAGATGACGTCTATAGTATAGATGACGTCTATAGTATAGATGACGTCTATAGTATAGATGACGTCTATAGTATAGATGACGTCTATAGTATAGATGACGTCTATAGTAAAGATGACGTCTATAGTATAGACGACATCTATAGTATAGATGACGTCTATAGTATAGATGACGTCTATAGCATAGATGACGTCCATAGTATAGATGACGTTCATAGTAAAGATAGCGTCCATAGTATAGATGACGTCCATAGTATAGATGACGTCTATAGTATAGATGACGTCTATAGTATAGATGACGTCTATAGTATAGATGACGTCTATAGTATAGATGACGTCTATAGTATAGATGACGTCTATAGTATAGATGACGTCTATAGTATAGATGACGTCTATAGTATAGATGACGTCTATAGTATAGATGACGTCTATAGTATAGATGACGTCTATAGTATAGATGACGTCTATAGTATAGATGACGTCTATAGTAGAGATGACGTCTATAGTATAGATGACGTCCATAGTATAGATGACGTCCATAGTATAGATGACGTCTATAGTATAGATGACGTCTATAGTATAGATGACGTCTTTAGTATAGATGACGTCTATAGTATAGATGACGTCTATAGTATAGATGACGTCTATAGTATAGATGACGTCTATAGTATAGATGAAGACTATAGTATAGATGACGTCTATAGTATAGATGACGTCTATAGTATAGATGACGTCTATAGTATAGATGACGTCTATAGTATAGATGACGTCTATAGTATAGATGACGTCTATAGTAGAGATGACGTCTATAGTATAGATGATGTCTATAGTATAGATGACGTCTATAGTATAGATAACGTCTATAGTATAGATGACGTCTATAGTATAGATGACGTCTATAGTATAGATGACGTTCATAGTAAAGATAGCGTCCATAGTATAGATGACGTCTATAGTATAGATGACGTCTATAGTAAAGATGACGTCTATAGTATAGACGACATCTATAGTATAGATGACGTCTATAGTATAGATGACGTCTATAGCATAGATGACGTCCATAGTATAGATGACGTTCATAGTAAAGATAGCGTCCATAGTATAGATGACGTCCATAGTATAGATGACGTCTATAGTATAGATGACGTCTATAGTATAGATGACGTCTATAGTATAGATGACGTCTATAGTCGAGATGATGTCTATAGCATAGATGACGTCCATAGTATAGATGACGTTCATAGTAAAGATAGCGTCCATAGTATAGATGACGTCCATAGTATAGATGACGTCTATAGTATAGATGACGTCTATAGTATAGATGACGTCTATAGTATAGATGACGTCTATAGCATAGATGACGTCCATAGTATAGATGACGTTCATAGTAAAGATAGCGTCCATAGTATAGATGACGTCCATAGTATAGATGACGTCTATAGTATAGATGACGTCTATAGTATAGATGACGTCTATAGTATAGATGACGTCTATAGTAAAGATGACGTCTATAGTATAGATGACGTCTATAGTATAGATGACGTCTATAGTATAGATGACGTCTATAGTATAGATGACGTCTATAGTATAGATGACGTCTATAGTATAGATGACGTCTATAGTATAGATGACATCTATAGTATAGATGACGTCTATAGTATAGATGACGTCTATAGTATAGATGACGTCTATAGTATAGATGACGTCTATAGTATAGACGACATCTATAGTATAGATGACGTCTATAGTATAGATGACGTCTATAGTACAGATGACGTCTATAGTATAGATGACGTCTATTGCAGAGATGACGTCTATAGTATAGATGACGTATATAGTATAGGTGACGTCTATAGTATAGATGACGTCTATAGTATAGATGACGTCTATAGTATAGATGACGTCTATAGTATAGATGACGTCTATAGCATAGATGACGTCCATAGTATAGATGACGTTCATAGTAAAGATAGCGTCCATAGTATAGATGACGTCCATAGTATAGATGACGTCTATAGTATAGATGACGTCTATAGTATAGATGACGTCTATAGTATAGATGACGTCTATAGTATAGATGACGTCTATAGTATAGATGACGTCTATAGTCGAGATGATGTCTATAGCATAGATGACGTCCATAGTATAGATGAAGTTCATAGTAAAGACAGCGTCCATAGTATAGATGACGTCCATAGTATAGATGACGTCTATAGTATAGATGACGTCTATAGTATAGATGACGTCTATAGTATAGATGACGTCTATAGCATAGATGACGTCCATAGTATAGATGACGTTCATAGTAAAGATAGCGTCCATAGTATAGATGACGTCTATAGTATAGATGACGTCTATAGTATAGATGACGTCTATAGTATAGATGACGTCTATAGTATAGATGACGTCTTTAGTATAGATGACGTCTATAGTATAGATGACGTCTATAGTATAGATGACGTCTATAGTATAGATGACGTCTATAGTATAGATGACGTCTATAGTATAGATGACGTCTATAGTATAGATGACGTCTATAGTATAGATGACGTCTATAGTATAGATGACGTCTATAGTATAGATGACGTCTATAGTATAGATGACGTCTATAGTATAGATGACGTCTATAGTATAGATGACGTCTATAGTATAGATGACGTCTATAGTATAGATGACGTCTATAGTAGAGATGACGTCTATAATATAGATGACGTCCATAGTATAGATGACGTCCATAGTATAGATGACGTCTATAGTATAGATGACGTCTATAGTATAGATGACGTCTATAGTATAGATGACGTCTATAGTATAGATGACGTCTATAGTATAGATGACGTCTATAGTATAGATGACGTCTATAGTATAGATGACGTCTATAGTATAGATGACGTCTATAGTATAGATGACGTCTATAGTAGAGATGACGTCTATAGTATAGATGATGTCTATAGTATAGATGACGTCTATAGTATAGATAACGTCTATAGTATAGATGACGTCTATAGTATAGATGACGTTCATAGTAAAGATAGCGTCCATAGTATAGATGACGTCCATAGTATAGATGACGTCTATAGTATAGATGACGTCTATAGTATAGATGACGTCTATAGTATAGATGACGTCTATAGTATAGATGACGTCTTTAGTATAGATGACGTCTATAGTATAGATGACGTCTATAGTATAGATGACGTCTATAGTATAGATGACGTCTATAGTATAGATGACGTCTATAGTAAAGATGACGTCTATAGTATAGATGACGTCTATAGTATAGATGACGTCTATAGTATAGATGACGTCTATAGTATAGATGACGTCTATAGTATAGATGACGTCTATAGTATAGATGACGTCTATAGTAAAGATGACGTCTATAGTATAGATGACGTCTATAGTATAGATGACGTCTATAGTATAGATGAAGTCTATAGTAAAGATGACGTCTATAGTATAGATGACGTCTATAGTATAGATGACGTCTATAGTATAGATGACGTCTATAGTATAGATGACGTCTATAGTATAGATGACGTCTATAGTATAGATGACGTCTATAGTATAGATGACGTCTATAGTATAGATGACGTCTATAGTATAGATGACGTCTATAGTATAGATGACGTCTATAGTATAGATGACGTCTATAGTATAGATGACGTCTATAGTATAGATGACGTCTATAGTATAGATGACGTCTATAGTATAGATGACGTCTATAGTATAGATGACGTCTATAGTATAGATGACGTCTATAGTATAGATGACGTCTATAGTATAGATGACGTCTATAGTATAGATGACGTCTATAGTATAGATGACATCTATAGTATAGATGACGTCTATAGTATAGATGACATCTATAGTATAGATGACGTCTATAGTATAGATGACGTCTATAGTATAGATGACGTCTATAGTATAGATGACGTCTATAGTAAAGATGACGTCTATAGTATAGACGACATCTATAGTATAGATGACGTCTATAGTATAGATGACGTCTATAGTACAGATGACGTCTATAGTACAGATGACGTCTATAGTATAGATGACGTCTATTGCAGAGATGACGTCTATAGTATAGATGACGTCTATAGTATAGATGACGTCTATAGTATAGGTGACGTCTATAGTATAGATGACGTCTATAGTATAGGTGACGTCTATAGTATAGATGACGTCTATAGTATAGATGACGTCTATAGTATAGATGACGTCTATAGTATAGATGACGTCTATAGTATAGATGACGTATATAGTACAGATGACTTCTATAATATAGATGATGTCTATAGTATAGATGACGTCTATAGTATAGATGACGTCTATAGTATAGATGACGTCTATAGTATAGATGACGTCTATAGTATAGATGACGTCTATAGTATAGATGACGTCTATAGTATAGATGACGTCTATATTATAGATGACGTCTATAGTATAGATGACGTCTATATTATAGATGACGTCTATAGTATAGATGACGTCTATAGTATAGATGACGTCTATAGTATAGATGACGTCTATAGTATAGATGACGTCTTTAGTATAGATGACGTCTATAGTATAGATGACGTCTATAGTATAGATGACGTCTATAGTATAGATGACGTCTATAGTATAGATGACGTCTATAGTATAGATGACGTCTATAGTAAAGATGACGTCTATAGTATAGACGACATCTATAGTATAGATGACGTCTATAGTATAGATGACGTCTATAGCATAGATGACGTCTATAGTATAGATGACGTCTATAGTATAGATAACGTCTATAGTATAGATGACGTCTATAGTATAGATGACGTCTATAGTATAGATGACGTCTATAGTCGAGATGATGTCTATAGCATAGATGACGTCCATAGTATAGATGACGTTCATAGTAAAGATAGCGTCCATAGTATAGATGACGTCCATAGTATAGATGACGTCTATAGTATAGATGACGTCTATACGTCTATAGTATAGATGACGTCTATAGTATAGATGACGTCTATAGTATAGATGACGTCTATAGTATAGATGACGTCTATAGTATAGATGACGTCTATAGTAAAGATGACGTCTATAGTAAAGATGACGTCTATAGTATAGATGACGTCTATAGTATAGATGACGTCTATAGTAGAGATGATGTCTATAGCATAGATGACGTCCATAGTATAGATGACGTCCATAGTAAAGATAACGTCCATAGTATAGATGACGTCCATAGTATAGATGACGTCTATAGTATAGATGACGTCTATAGTATAGATGACGTCTATAGTATAGATGACGTCTATAGTAAAGATGGCGTCTATAGTATAGATGACGTCTATAGTATAGATGACGTCTATAGTATAGATGACGTCTATAGTATAGATGACGTCTTTAGTATAGATGACGTCTATAGTATAGATGACGTCTATAGTATAGATGACGTCTATAGTATAGATGACGTCTATAGTATAGATGACGTCTATAGTATAGATGACGTCTATAGTATAGATGACGTCTATAGTAAAGATGACGTCTATAGTATAGACGACATCTATAGTATAGATGACGTCTATAGTATAGATGACGTCTATAGTATAGATGACGTCTATAGTATAGATGACGTCTATAGTCGAGATGATGTCTATAGCATAGATGACGTCCATAGTATAGATGACGTTCCTAGTAAAGATAGCGTCCATAGTATAGATGACGTCCATAGTATAGATGACGTCTATAGTATAGATGACGTCTATAGTATAGATGACGTCTATAGCATAGATGACGTCCATAGTATAGATGACGTTCATAGTAAAGATAGCGTCCATAGTATAGATGACGTCTATAGTATAGATGACGTCTATAGTATAGATGACGTCTATAGTATAGATGACGTCTATAGTATAGATGACGTCTATAGTATAGATGACGTCTATAGTATAGATGACGTCTATAGTATAGATGACGTCTATAGTATAGATGACGTCTATAGTATAGATGACGTCTATAGTATAGATGACGTCTATAGTATAGATGACGTCTATAGTATAGATGACGTCTATAGTATAGATGGCGTCTATAGTAGTGATGACGTCTATAGTATAGATGACGTCCATAGTATAGATGACGTCCATAGTATAGATGACGTCTATAGTATAGATGACGTCTATAGTATAGATGACGTCTATAGTATAGATGACGTCTATAGTATAGATGACGTCTAAAGTATAGATGACGTCTATAGTATAGATGACGTCTATAGTATAGATGACGTCTATAGTATAGATGACGTCTATAGTATAGATGACGTCTATAGTATAGATGGCGTCTATAGTAGAGATGACGTCTATAGTATAGATGATGTCTATAGTATAGATGACGTCTATAGTATAGATGACGTCTATAGTATGGATGACGTCTATAGTATAGGTGACGTCTATAGTATAGATGACGTCTATAGTATAGATGACGTCTATAGCATAGATGACGTCTATAGTAGAGATGACGTCTATAGTAAAGATGACGTCTATATTATAGATGACGTCTATAGTATAGATGACGTCTATATTATAGATGACGTTTATAGTATAGATGACGTCTATAGTATAGATGACGTCTATAGTATAGATGACGTCTATAGTATAGATGACGTCTATAGTATAGATGACGTCTATAGTATAGATGACGTCTATAGTATAGATGACGTCTATAGTATAGATGACGTCTATAGTATAGATGACGTCTATAGTAAAGATGACGTCTATAGTAAAGATGACGTCTATAGTATAGATGACGTCTATAGTATAGATGACGTCTATAGTAGAGATGATGTCTATAGCATAGATGACGTCCATAGTATAGATGACGTCCATAGTAAAGATAACGTCCATAGTATAGATGACGTCCATAGTATAGATGACGTCCATGGTATAGATGACGTCCATCGTATAGATGACGTCTATAGTATAGATGACGTCTATAGTATAGATGACGTCTATAGTATAGATGACGTCTATAGAATAGATGACGCCTATAGTATGGTTGACGTCTATAGTATAGATGACGTCTATAGTATAGATGACGTCTATAGTATAGATGACGTCTATAGTATAGATGACGTCTATAGTATAGATGACGTCTATAGTATAGATGACGTCTATAGTATAGATGACGTCTATAGTATAGATGACGTCTATAGTATAGATGACGTCTATAGTATAGATGACGTCTATAGTATAGATGACGTCTATAGTATAGATGACGTCTATAGTAAAGATGACGTCTATAGTATAGACGACATCTATAGTATAGATGACGTCTATAGTATAGATGACGTCTATAGTATAGATGACGTCTATAGTATAGATGACGTCTATAGTATAGATAACGTCTATAGTATAGATGACGTCTATAGTATAGATGACGTCTATAGTATAGATGACGTCTATAGTATAGATGACGTCTATAGTATAGATGACGTCTATAGTAAAGATGACGTCTATAGTATAGACGACATCTATAGTATAGATGACGTCTATAGTATAGATGACGTCTATAGTATAGATGACGTCTATAGTATAGATAACGTCTATAGTATAGATGACGTCTATAGTATAGATGACGTCTATAGTATAGATGACGTCTATAGTAGAGATGATGTCTATAGCATAGATGACGTCCATAGTATAGATGACGTTCATAGTAAAGATAGCGTCCATAGTATAGATGACGTCCATAGTATAGATGACGTCTATAGTATAGATGACGTCTATAGTATAGATGACGTCTATAGTATAGATGACGTCTATAGTATAGATGACGTCTATAGTATAGATGACGTCTATAGTATAGATGACGTCTATAGTATAGATGACGTCTATAGTATAGATGACGTCTATAGTATAGATGACGTCTATAGTATAGATGACGTCTATAGTATAGATGACGTCTATAGTAGAGATGACGTCTATAGTAGAGATGATGCCTATAGCATAGATGACGTCCATAGTATAGATGACGTCCATAGTATAGATGACGACCATAGTAAAGATAACGTGAATAGTATAGATGATGTCTATAGTATAGATGACGTCTATAGTATAGATGACGTCTATAGTATAGATGACGTCTATAGTATAGACATATCTATAGACATATCTATACTATAGATGACGTCTATAGTATAGATGACGTCTATAGTATAGATGACGTCTATAGTATAGATGACGTCTATAGTATAGATGACGTCTATAGTATAGATGACGTCTATAGTATAGATGACGTCTATAGTATAGATGACGTCTATAGTATAGATGACGTCTATAGTATAGATGACGTCTATAGTATAGATGACGTCTATAGTATAGATGACGTCTATAGTATAGACGACATCTATAGTATAGATGACGTCTATAGTAAAGATGACGTCTATAGTATAGATGACGTCTATAGTATAGATAACATCTATAGTATAGATGACGTCTATAGTATAGATGACGTCTATAGTATATATGACGTCTATACGTCTATAGTATAGATGACGTCTATAGTAGAGATGATGTCTATAGCATAGATGACGTCCATAGTATAGATGACGTTCATAGTAAAGATAGCGTCCATAGTATAGATGACGTCCTTAGTATAGATGACGTCTATAGTATAGATGACGTCTATAGTATAGATGACGTCTATAGTATAGATGACGTCTATAGTATAGATGACGTCTATAGTATAGATGACGTCTATAGTATAGATGACGTCTATAGTAGAGATGACGTCTATAGTAGAGATGACGTCTATAGTAGAGATGATGCCTATAGCATAGATGACGTCCATAGTATAGATGACGTCCATAGTAAAGATAACGTGAATAGTATAGATGACGTCTATAGTATAGATGACGTCTATAGTATGGATGACGTCTATAGTATAGGTGACGTCTATAGTATAGATGACGTCTATAGTATAGATGACGTCTATAGTATAGATGACGTCTATAGTATAGATGACGTCTATAGTATAGATGACGTCTATTTTATGGATGACGTCTATAGTATAGATGACGTCTATAGTATAGATGACGTCTATAGTATAGATGACGTCTATAGTATAGATGACGTCTATAGTAAAGATGACGTCTATAGTATAGATGACGTCTATAGTAGAGATGATGTCTATTGCATAGATGACGTCCATAGTATAGATGACGTCCATAGTAAAGATAACGTCCATAGTATAGATGACGTCCATAGTATAGATGACGTCCATAGTATAGATGACGTCCATAGTATAGATGACGTCTATAGTATAGATGACGTCTATAGTATAGATGACGTTTATAGTATTGATTACGTCTATAGTATAGATGACGTCTATAGTAGAGATGACGTCTATAGCATAGATGACGTCCATAGTATAGATGACGTCCATAGTAAAGATAACGTCCATAGTATAGATGACGTCCATAGTATAGATGACGTCTAAAGTATAGATGACGTCCATAGTATAGATGACGTCTATAGTATAGATGACGTCTATAGTATAGATGACGTTTATAGTATAGATGACGTTTATAGTATTGATTACGTCTATAGTATAGATGACGTCTATAGAATAGATGAAGCCTATAGTATTGACGACGTCTATAGTATAGATGACGTCTATAGTATAGATGACGTCTATAGTATAGATGACGTCTATAGTATAGATGACGTCTATAGTATAGATGACGTCTATAGTATAGATGACGTCTATAGTATAGATGACGTCTATAGTATAGATGACGTCTATAGTATAGATAACGTCTATTGTATAGATAACGTCTATAGTATAGATAACGTCTATAGTATAGATGACGTCTATAGTATAGATGACGTCTATAGTATAGATGGCGTCTATAGTATAGATGACGTCTAAAGTATAGATGACGTCTATAGTATAGATGACGTCTATAGTATAGATGATGTCTATAGTATAGATGACGTCTATAGTAAAGATGACGTCTATAGTAAAAATGACGTCTATAGTATAGATGACGTCTATAGTAAAGATGACGTCTATAGTATAGATGACGTCTATAGTATAGATGACGTCTATAGTATAGATGACGTCTATAGTATAGATGACGTCTATAGTATGGATGAGGTCTATAGTATAGATGACGTCTATAGCATAGATGACGTTTATAGTATAGATGACGTCTATAGTATAGATGACGTCTATAGTATAGATGACGTCTATAGTATAGATGACGTCTATAGTATAGATGACGTCTATAGTATAGATGACGTCTATAGTATAGATGACGTCTATAGTA
The DNA here is from genome assembly GCA_947623515.1 of Neoascia interrupta. NCBI lineage: Eukaryota > Metazoa > Arthropoda > Insecta > Diptera > Syrphidae > Neoascia > Neoascia interrupta. Next base: position 220,888 of record CANQKQ010000016.1, read on the forward strand.
TAGATGATGTCTATAGTACTGATGGTGTCTATAATATTGATGACGTCTATAGTATAGATGATGTCTATAGTATTGATGACGTCCATAGTAAAGATAACGTCCATAGTATAGATGACGTCTATAGTATAGATGACTTCTATAGTATAGATGACTTCTATAGTATAGATGACGTCCATAGTATAGATGACGTCTATAGTATAGATGACGTCTATAGTATTGATGACGTCCACAGTAAAGATAACGTCCATAGTATAGATAACGTCCATAGTATAGATGACGTCTATAGTATAGATGACTTCTATAGTATAGATGACTTCTATAGTATAGATGACGTCTATAGTATAGATGACGTCTATAGTATAGATGACGTCTATAGTATAGATGACGTCTATAGTATAGATGACGTCTATAGTATAGATGACGTCTATAGTATAGATGACGTCTATAGTATAGATGACGTCTATAGTATAGATGACGTCTATAGTATAGATGACGTCTATAGTATAGATGACGTCTATAGTATAGATGACGTCTATAGTAAAGATGACGTCTATAGTATAGATGACGTCGACAGTATAGATGACGTCTATAGTAAACATGACGTCTATAGTATAGATGACGTCTATAGTATAGATGACGTCTATAGTATTGATGACGTCTATATTATAGATGACGTCTATAGTATAGATGACGTCTATAGTATAGATGACGTCTATAGTATAGATGACGTCTATAGTATAGATGACGTCTATAGTATAGATGACGTCTATAGTATAGATGACGTCTATAGTATAGATGACGTCTATAGTATAGATGACGTCTATAGTAGAGATGATGTCTATAGCATAGATGACGTCCATAGTATAGATGACGTTCATAGTAAAGATAGCGTCCATAGTATAGATGACGTCCATAGTATAGATGACGTCTATAGTATAGATGACGTCTATAGTATAGATGACGTCTATAGTATAGATGACGTCTATAGTATAGATGACGTCTATAGTATAGATGACGTCTATAGTATAGATGACGTCTATAGTATAGATGACGTCTATAGTATAGATGACGTCTATAGTATAGATGACGTCTATAGTATAGATGACGTCTATAGTATAGATGACGTCTATAGTATAGATGACGTCTATAGTATAGATGACGTCTATAGTATAGATGACGTCTATAGTAGAGATGACGTCTATAGTAGAGATGATGCCTATAGCATAGATGACGTCCATAGTATAGATGACGTCCATAGTATAGATGACGACCATAGTAAAGATAACGTGAATAGTATAGATGATGTCTATAGTATAGATGACGTCTATAGTATAGATGACGTCTATAGTATAGACATAGACATATCTATAGACATATCTATACTATAGATGACGTCTATAGTATAGATGACGTCTATAGTATAGATGACGTCTATAGTATAGATGACGTCTATAGTATAGATGACGTCTATAGTATAGATGACGTCTATAGTATAGATGACGTCTATAGTATAGATGACGTCTATAGTAAAGATGACGTCTATAGTATAGACGACATCTATAGTATAGATGACGTCTATAGTATAGATGACGTCTATAGTATAGATGACGTCTATAGTATAGATAACGTCTATAGTATAGATGACGTCTATAGTATAGATAACGTCTATAGTATAGATGACGTCTATAGTATAGATGACGTCTATAGTATAGATGACGTCTATAGTATAGATGACGTCTATAGTATAGATGACGTCTATAGTATAGATGACGTCTATAGTATAGATGACGTCTATAGTATAGATGACGTCTATAGTATAGATGACGTCTATAGTATAGATGACGTCTATAGTATAGATGACGTCTATAGTATAGATGACGTCTATAGTATAGATGACGTCTATAGTATAGATGACGTCTATAGTAAAGATGACGTCTATAGTATTGATGACGTCCACAGTAAAGATAACGTCCATAGTATAGATAACGTCCATAGTATAGATGACGTCTATAGTATAGATGACTTCTATAGTATAGATGACTTCTATAGTATAGATGACGTCTATAGTATAGATGACGTCTATAGTATAGATGACGTCTATAGTATAGATGACGTCTATAGTATAGATGACGTCTATAGTATAGATGACGTCTATAGTATAGATGACGTCTATAGTATAGATGACGTCTATAGTATAGATGACGTCTATAGTATAGATGACGTCTATAGTAAAGATGACGTCTATAGTATAGATGACGTCTACAGTATAGATGACGTCTATAGTAAACATGACGTCTATAGTATAGATGACGTCTATAGTATAGATGACGTCTATAGTATTGATGACGTCTATATTATAGATGACGTCTATAGTATAGATGACGTCTATAGTATAGATGACGTCTATAGCATAGATGACGTTTATAGTATAGATGACGTCTATAGTATAGATGACGTCTATAGTATAGATGACGTCTATAGTATAGATGACGTCTATAGTATAGATGACGTCTATAGTATAGATGACGTCTATAGTATAGATGACGTCTATAGTATAGATGACGTCTATAGTATAGATGACGTCTATAGTATAGATGACGTCTATAGTATAGATGACGTCTATAGTATAGATGATGTCTATAGTACTGATGGTGTCTATAATATTGATGACGTCTATAGTATAGATGACGTCTATAGTATAGATGACGTCTATAGTATAGATGACGTCTATAGTATAGATGACGTCTATAGTATAGATGACGTCTATAGTATAGATGATGTCTATAGTACTGATGGTGTCTATAATATTGATGACGTCTATAGTATAGATGACGTCTATAGTATTGATGACGTCCATAGTAAAGATAACGTCCATAGTATAGATGACGTCTATAGTATAGATGACTTCTATAGTATAGATGACTTCTATAGTATAGATGACGTCCATAGTATAGATGACGTCTATAGTATAGATGACGTCTATAGTATTGATGACGTCCATAGTAAAGATAACGTCCATAGTATAGATAACGTCCATAGTATAGATGACGTCTATAGTATAGATGACTTCTATAGTATAGATGACTTCTATAGTATAGATGACGTCTATAGTATAGATGACGTCTATAGTATAGATGACGTCTATAGTATAGATGACGTCTATAGTATAGATGACGTCTATAGTATAGATGACGTCTATAGTATAGATGACGTCTATAGTATAGATGACGTCTATAGTATAGATGACGTCTATAGTAAAGATGACGTCTATAGTATAGATGACGTCTATAGTATAGATGACGTCTATAGTAAGCATGACGTCTATAGTATAGATGACGTCTATAGTATAGATGACGTCTATAGTATTGATGACGTCTATATTATAGATGACGTCTATAGTATAGATGACGTCTATAGTATAGATGACGTCTATAGTATAGATGACGTCTATAGTATAGATGACGTCTATAGTATAGATGACGTCTATAGTATAGATGACGTCTATAGTATAGATGACGTCTATAGTATAGATGACGTCTATAGTATAGATGACGTCTATAGTATAGATGACGTCTATAGTATAGATGACGTCTATAGTATAGATGACGTCTATAGTAAAGATGACGTCTATAGTATAGATGACGTCTATAGTTTAGATGACGTCTATAGTATAGATGACGTCTATAGTATTGATGACGTCTATAGTATAGATGACGTCTATAGTATAGATGACGTCTATAGTATAGATGACGTCTATAGTATAGATGACGTCTATAGTATAGATGACGTCTATAGTAGAGATGACGTCTATATAATAGATGACGTCTATAGTATAGATGACGTCTATAGTAGAGATGACGTCTATATTATAGATGACGTCTATAGTAGAGATGATGCCTATAGCATAGATGACGTCCATAGTATAGATGACGTCCATAGTAAGGATAACGTGAATAGTATAGATAACGTGAATAGTATAGATGACGTCTATAGTATAGATGACGTCTATAGTATAGATGACGTCTATAGTATTGATGACGTCTATAGTATGGATGACGTCTATAGTATAGGTGACGTCTATAGTATAGATGACGTCTATAGTATAGATGACGTCTATAGTATAGATGACGTCTATAGTATAGATGACGTCTATAGTATAGATGACGTCTATAGTATAGATGACTTCTATAGTATAGATGACTTCTATAGTATAGATGACGTCTATAGTATAGATGACGTCTATAGTATAGATGACGTCTATAGTATAGATGACGTCTATAGTATAGATGACGTCTATAGTATAGATGACGTCTATAGTATAGATGACGTCTATAGTATAGATGACGTCTATAGTATAGATGACGTCTATAGTAAAGATGACGTCTATAGTATAGATGACGTCTATAGTATAGATGACGTCTATAGTAAGCATGACGTCTATAGTATAGATGACGTCTATAGTATAGATGACGTCTATAGTATTGATGACGTCTATATTATAGATGACGTCTATAGTATAGATGACGTCTATAGTATAGATGACGTCTATAGTATAGATGACGTCTATAGTATAGATGACGTCTATAGTATAGATGACGTCTATAGTATAGATGACGTCTATAGTATAGATGACGTCTATAGTATAGATGACGTCTATAGTATAGATGACGTCTATAGTATAGATGACGTCTATAGTATAGATGACGTCTATAGTATAGATGACGTCTATAGTAAAGATGACGTCTATAGTATAGATGACGTCTATAGTTTAGATGACGTCTATAGTATAGATGACGTCTATAGTATTGATGACGTCTATAGTATAGATGACGTCTATAGTATAGATGACGTCTATAGTATAGATGACGTCTATAGTATAGATGACGTCTATAGTAGAGATGACGTCTATATAATAGATGACGTCTATAGTATAGATGACGTCTATAGTAGAGATGACGTCTATATTATAGATGACGTCTATAGTAGAGATGATGCCTATAGCATAGATGACGTCCATAGTATAGATGACGTCCATAGTAAGGATAACGTGAATAGTATAGATAACGTGAATAGTATAGATGACGTCTATAGTATAGATGACGTCTATAGTATAGATGACGTCTATAGTATTGATGACGTCTATAGTATGGATGACGTCTATAGTATAGGTGACGTCTATAGTATAGATGACGTCTATAGTATAGATGACGTCTATAGTATAGATGACGTCTATAGTATAGATGACGTCTATATTATAGATGACGTCTATAGTATAGATGACGTCTATAGTATAGATGACGTCTATAGTAGAGATGATGTCTATAGCATAGATGACGTCCATAGTATAGATGACGTCCATAGTAAAGATAACGTCCATAGTATAGATGACGTCCATAGTATAGATGACGTCCATAGTATAGATGACGTCTATAGTATAGATGACGTCTATAGTATAGATGACGTCTATAGTATAGATGACGTCTATAGTATTGATGACGTCTTTAGTATAGATGACGTCTATAGAATAGATGACGCCTATAGTATGGATGACGTCTATAGTATAGATGACGTCTATAGTATAGATAACGTCTATAGTATAGATAACGTCTATAGTATAGATGACGTCTATAGTATAGATGACGTCTATAGTATAGATGACGTCTAAAGTATAGATGACGTCTATAGTATAGATGACGTCTATAGTATAGATGATGTCTATAGTATAGATGACGTCTATAGTAAAGATGACGTCTATAGTAAAGATGACGTCTATAGTATAGATGACGTCTATAGTAAAGATGACGTCTATAGTATAGATGACGTCTATAGTATAGATGACGTCTATAGTATAGATGACGTCTATAGTATAGATGACGTCTATTGTATAGATGAGGTCTATAGTATAGATGACGTCTATAGCATAGATGACGTCTATAGTATAGATGAGGTCTATAGTATAGATGACGTCTATAGCATAGATGACGTTTATAGTATAGATGACGTGTCTTTAGTATAGATGACGTCTATAGTAAAGATAACGTCTATAGTATAGATGACGTCTATAGTATAGATGACGGCTATAGTATAGATGACGTCTATAGTATAGATGACGTCTATAGTATAAATGACGTCTATAGTATAGATGACGTCTATAGTATAAATGACGTCTATAGTATAGATGACGTCTATAGTATAGATGACGTCTATAGTGTAGATGATGTCTATAGTACTGATGGTGTCTATAATATTGATGACGTCTATAGTATAGATGACGTCTATAGTATTGATGACGTCCATAGTAAAGATAACGTCCATAGTATAGATGACGTCTATAGTATAGATGACTTCTATAGTATAGATGACGTCTATAGTATTGATGACGTCTATAGTATTGATGACGTCTATAGTATAGATGACGTCTATAGTATAGATGACGTCTATAGTATAGATGACGTCTATAGTATAGATGACGTCTATAGTATAGATGACGTCTATAGTATAGATGACGTCTATAGTATAGATGACTTCTATAGTATAGATGACGTCCATAGTATAGATGACGTCTATAGTATAGATGACGTCTATAGTATTGATGACGTCCATAGTAAAGATAACGTCCATAGTATAGATGACGTCTATAGTATAGATGACTTCTATAGTATAAATGACTTCTATAGTATAGATGACTTCTATAGTATAGATGGCGTCTATAGTATAGATGACGTCTATAGTATAGATGACGTCTATAGTATAAATGAGGTCTATAGTATAGATGACGTCTATAGTATAGATGACGTCTATAGTATAGATGACGTCCATAGTATTGATGACGTCCGTAGTAAAGATAACGTCCATAGTATAGATGACGTCTATAGTATAGATGACTTCTATAGTATAAATGACTTCTATAGTATAGATGACTTCTATAGTATAGATTGCGTCTATAGTATAGATGACGTCTATAGTATAGATGACGTCTATAGTAAAGATGACGTCTATAGTATAGATGACGTCTATAGTATAGATGACGTCTATAGTATAGACGACATCTATAGTATAGACGACATCTATAGTATAGATGACGTCTATAGTATAGATGACGTCTATAGTATAGATGACGTCTATAGTATAGATGACGTCTATAGTATAGATGACGTCTATAGTATAGATGACGTCTATAGTAGATATGATGTCTATAGCATAGATGACGTCCATAGTATAGATGACGTCCATAGTATAGATGACGTCTATAGTATAGATGACGTCTATAGTATAGATGACGTCTATAGTATTGATGACGTCTATAGTATAGATGACGTCTATAGAATAGATGACGTCTATAGTATGGATGACGTCTATAGTATAGATGACGTCTATAGTATAGATGACGTCTATAGTATAGATGACATCTATAGTATAGATGACTACTATAGTATAGATGACGTCTATAGTATAGATGACGTCTATAGTATAGATGACGTCTATAGTATAGATGACGTCTATAGTATAGATGACGTCTATAGTATAGATGACGTCTATAGTAAAGATGACGTCTATAGTAAAGATGACGTCTATAGTATAGATGACGTCTATAGTATGGATGACGTCTATAGTATAGATGACGTCTATAGTATAGATGACGTCTATAGTATAGATGACGTCTATAGTATAGATGACGTCTATAGTATAGATGACGTCTATAGTATAGATGAGGTCTATAGTATAGATGTCGTCTATAGCATAGATGACGTTTATAGTATAGATGGCGTGTCTATAGTATAGATGACGTCTATAGTAAAGATATCGTATATAGTATAGATGACGTCTATAGTATAGATGACGGCTATAGTATAGATGACGTCTATAGTATAGATGACGTCTATAGTATAAATGACGTCTATAGTATAGATGACGTCTATAGTATAAATGACGTCTATAGTATAGATGACGTCTATAGTATAGATGACGTCTATAGTATAGATGATGTCTATAGTACTGATGGTGTCTATAATATTGATGACGTCTATAGTATAGATGACGTCTATAGTATTGATGACGTCCATAGTAAAGATAACGTCCATAGTATAGATGACGTCTATAGTATAGATGACTTCTATAGTATAGATGACGTCTATAGTATTGATGACGTCTATAGTATAGATGACGTCTATAGTATAGATGACGTCTATAGTATAGATGACGTCTATAGTATAGATGACGTCTATAGTATAGATGACTTCTATAGTATAGATGACTTCTATAGTATAGATGACGTCCATAGTATAGATGACGTCTATAGTATAGATGACGTCTATAGTATTGATGACGTCCATAGTAAAGATAACGTCCATAGTAAAGATGACGTCTATAGTATAGATGACTTCTATAGTATAGATGACTTCTATAGTATAGACGACGTCTATAGTATAGATGACGTCTATAGTATAGATGACGTCTATAGTAAAGATAACGTCTATAGTATAGATGACGTATATAGTATAGATGACTTCTATACTATAGATGACTTCTATAGTTTAGATGACGTCTATAGTATAGATGATGTCTATAGTATAGATGACGTCTATAGTAAAGATAACGTCCATAGTATAGATGACGTCTATAGTATAGATGACGTCTATAGTATTGATGACGTCCGTAGTAAAGATAACGTCCATAGTATAGATGACGTCTATAGTAGAGATGACGTCTATATTATAGATGACGTCTATAGTAGAGATGATGCCTATAGCATAGATGACGTCCATAGTATAGATGACGTCTATAGTATGGATGACGTCTATAGTATAGATGACGTCTATAGTATAGATGACGTCTATAGTATAGATGACGTCTATAGTATAGATGACGTCTATAGTATAGATGACGTCTATAGTATAGATGACGTCTATAGTATAGATGACGTCTATAGTATAGATGACGTCTATAGTATAGATGACGTCTATAGTAAAGATGACGACTATAGTAAAGATGACGTCTATAGTATAGATGACGTCTATAGTATAGATGACGTCTATAGTATAGATGACGTCTATAGTAGAGATGATGTCTATAGCATAGATGACGTCCATAGTATAGATGACGTCCATAGTAAAGATAACGTCCATAGTATAGATGACGTCCATAGTATAGATGACGTCCATAGTATAGATGACGTCCATAGTATAGATGACGTCTATAGTATAGATGACATCTATAGTATAGATGACGTTTATAGTATTGATGACGTCTATAGTATAGATGACGTCTATAGAATAGATGACGCCTATAGTATGGATGACGTCTATAGTATAGATGACGTCTATAGTATAGATGACGTCTATAGTATAGATGACGTCTATAGTATAGATGACGTCTATAGTATAGATGACGTCTATAGTATAGATGACGTCTATAGTATAGATGACGTCTATAGTATAGATGACGTCTATAGTATAGATGACGTCTATAGTATAGATGACGTCTATAGTATAGATGACGTCTATAGTAAAGATGACGTCTATAGTAAAGATGACGTCTATAGTATAGATGACGTCTATAGTATAGATGACGTCTATAGTATAGATGACGTCTATAGTAGAGATGATGTCTATAGCATAGATGACGTCCATAGTATAGATGACGTCCATAGTAAAGATAACGTCCATAGTATAGATGACGTCCATAGTATAGATGACGTCCATAGTATAGATGACGTCCATAGTATAGATGACGTCTATAGTATAGATGACATCTATAGTATAGATGACGTTTATAGTATTGATGACGTCTATAGTATAGATGACGTCTATAGAATAGATGACGCCTATAGTATGGATGACGTCTATAGTATAGATGACGTCTATAGTATAGATGACGTCTATAGTATAGATGACGTCTATAGTATAGATGACGTCTATAGTATAGATGACGTCTATAGTATAGATGACGTCTATAGTATAGATGACGTCTATAGTATAGATGACGTCTATAGTATAGATTACGTCTATAGTATAGATTACGTCTATAGTATAGATGACGTCTATAGTATAGATGACGTCTATAGTATAGATGACGTCTTTAGTAAAGATGACGTCTATAGTATAGATGACGTCTATAGTATAGATGACGTCTATAGTAAAGATGACGTCTATAGTATAGATGACGTCTATAGTATTGATGACGTCTATAGTATTGATGACGTCTATAGTATAGATGACGTCTATAGTATAGATGACGTCTATAGTATAGATGACGTCTATAGTATAGATGACGTCTATAGTATAGATGACGTCTATAGTATAGATGACGTCTATAGTATAGATGACGTCTATAGTATAAATGACGTCTATAGTATAGATGACGTCAATAGTAAAGATGACGTCTATAGTATAGATGACGTCTATAGTATAGATGACGTCTATAGTATAGATGACGTCTATAGTATAGATGACGTCTATAGTATTGATGACGTCTATAGTATAGATGACGTCTATAGTATAGATGACGTCTATAGTATAGATGACGTCTATAGTATAGATGACGTCTATAGTATAGATGACGTCTATAGTAGAGATGACGTCTATATTATAGATGACGTCTATAGTAGAGATGATGCCTATAGCATAGATGACGTCCATAGTATAGATGACGTCCATAGTAAAGATAACGTGAATAGTATAGATAACGTGAATAGTATAGATGACGTCTATAGTATAGATGACGTCTATAGTATAGATGACGTCTATAGTATTGATGACGTCTATAGTATGGATGACGTCTATAGTATAGGTGACGTCTATAGTATAGATGACGTCTATAGTATAGATGACGTCTATAGTATAGATGACGTCTATTGCATAGATGACGTCTATAGTATAGATGACGTCTATAGTATAGATGACGTCTATATTATAGATGACGTCTATATTATAGATGACGTCTATATTATAGATGACGTCTATAGTATAGATGACGTCTATATTATAGATGACGTCTATAGTATAGATGACGTCTATAGTATAGATGACGTCTATAGTATAGATGACGTCTATAGTTGAGATGATGTCTATAGCATAGATGACGTCCATAGTATAGATGACGTCCATAATAAAGATAACGTCCATAGTATAGATGACGTCCATAGTATAGATGACGTCCATAGTATAGATGACGTCTATAGAATAGATGACGTCTATAGTATAGATGACGTCTTAAGTATAGATGACGTCTATAGAATAGATGACGCCTATAGTATGGATGACGTCTATAGTATAGATGACGTCTATAGTATAGATAACGTCTATAGTATAGATAACGTCTATAGTATAGATGACGTCTATAGTATAGATGACGTCTATAGTATAGATGACGTCTAAAGTATAGATGACGTCTATAGTATAGATGACGTCTATAGTATAGATGATGTCTATAGTATAGATGACGTCTATAGTAAAGATGACGTCTATAGTAAAGATGACGTCTATAGTATAGATAACGTCTATAGTATAGATGACGTCTATAGTATAGATGACGTCTATAGTATAGATGACGTCTAAAGTATAGATGACGTCTATAGTATAGATGACGTCTATAGTATAGATGATGTCTATAGTATAGATGACGTGTCTATAGTATAGATGACGTCTATAGTAAAGATAACGTCTATAGTATAGATGACGTCTATAGTATAGATGACGGCTATAGTATAGATGACGGCTATAGTATAGATGACGTCTATAGTATAGATGACGTCTATAGTATAGATGACGTCTAAAGTATAGATGACGTCTATAGTATAGATGACGTCTATAGTATAGATGACGTCTATAGTATAGATGACGTCTATAGTATAGATGACGTCTATAGTATAGATGATGTCTATAGTACTGATGGTGTCTATAATATTGATGACGTCTATAGTATAGATGACGTCTATAGTATTGATGACGTCCATAGTAAAGATAACGTCCATAGTATAGATGACGTCTATAGTATAGATGACTTCTATAGTATAGATGACGTCTATAGTATTGGTGACGTCTATAGTATAGATGACGTCTATAGTATAGATGACGTCTATAGTATAGATGACGTCTATAGTATAGATGACGTCTATAGTATAGATGACGTCTATAGTATAGATGACGTCTATAGTATAGATGACTTCTATAGTGTAGATGATGTCCATAGTATAGATGACGTCTATAGTATAGATGACGTCTATAGTATTGATGACGTCCATAGTAAAGATAACGTCCATAGTATAGATGACGTCTATAGTATAGATGACTTCTATAGTATAGATGACTTCTATAGTATAGACGACGTCTATAGTATAGATGACGTCTATAGTATAGATGACGTCTATAGTAAAGATAACGTCTATAGTATAGATGACGTATATAGTATAGATGACTTCTATACTATAGATGACTTCTATAGTTTAGATGACGTCTATAGTATAGATGATGTCTATAGTATAGATGACGTCTATAGTAAAGATAACGTCTATAGTATAGATGACGTCTATAGTATAGATGACTTCTATAGTATAAATGACTTCTATAGTATAGATGACTTCTATAGTATAGATGACGTCTATAGTATAGATGACGTCTATAGTATAGATGACGTCTATAGTATAGATGACGTCTATAGTAAAGATGACGTCTATAGTATAGATGACGTCTATAGTATAGATGACGTCTATAGTAAAGATGACTTCTATAGTATAGATGACTTCTATAGTATAGATGACGTCTATAGTAAAGATAACGTCTATAGTATAGATGACGTCTATAGTATAAATGAGGTCTATAGTATAGATGACGTCTATAGTATAGATGACGTCTATAGTATAGATGACGTCTATAGTATTGATGACGTCCGTAGTAAAGATAACGTCCATAGTATAGATGACGTCTATAGTATAGATGACTTCTATAGTATAAATGACTTCTATAGTATAGATGACTTCTATAGTATAGATGACGTCTATAGTATAGATGACGTCTATAGTATAGATGACGTCTATAGTAAAGATGACGTCTATAGTATAGATGACGTCTATAGTATAGATGACGTCTATAGTATAGACGACATCTATAGTATAGATGACGTCTATAGTATAGATGATGTCTATAGTACTGATGGTGTCTATAATATTGATGACGTCTATAGTATAGATGACGTCTATAGTATTGATGACGTCCATAGTAAAGATAACGTCCATAGTATAGATGACGTCTATAGTATAGATGACTTCTATAGTATAGATGACGTCTATAGTATTGATGACGTCTATAGTATAGATGACGTCTATAGTATAGATGACGTCTATAGTATAGATGACGTCTATAGTATAGATGACGTCTATAGTATAGATGACTTCTATAGTGTAGATGATGTCCATAGTATAGATGACGTCTATAGTATAGATGACGTCTATAGTATTGATGACGTCCGTAGTAAAGATAACGTCCATAGTATAGATGACGTCTATAGTATAGATGACTTCTATAGTATAAATGACTTCTATAGTATAGATGACTTCTATAGTATAGATGACGTCTATAGTATAGATGACGTCTATAGTATAGATGACGTCTATAGTAAAGATGACGTCTATAGTATAGATGACGTCTATAGTATAGATGACGTCTATAGTATAGACGACATCTATAGTATAGATGACGTCTATAGTATAGATGACGTCTATAGTATAGATGACGTCTATAGTAGAGATGATGTCTATAGCATAGATGACGTCCATAGTATAGATGACGTCCATAGTAAAGATAACGTCCATAGTATAGATGACGTCCATAGTATAGATGACGTCCATAGTATAGATGACGTCTATAGTATAGATGACGTCTATAGTATAGATGACGTCTATAGTATTGATGACGTCTATAGTATAGATGACGTCTATAGAATAGATGACGTCTATAGTATGGATGACGTCTATAGTATAGATGACGTCTATAGTATAGATGACGTCTATAGTATAGATGACGTCTATAGTATAGATGACGTCTATAGTATAGATGACGTCTATAGTATAGATGACGTCTATAGTATAGATGACGTCTATAGTAAAGATGACGTCTATAGTAAAGATGACGTCTATAGTATAGATGACGTCTATAGTATAGATGACGTCTATAGTATAGATGACGTCTATAGTATAGATGACGTCTATAGTATAGATGACGTCTATAGTAAAGATAACGTCTATAGTATAGATGACGTCTATAGTATAAATGAGGTCTATAGTATAGATGACGTCTATAGTATAGATGACGTCTATAGTATAGATGACGTCTATAGTATTGATGACGTCCGTAGTAAAGATAACGTCCATAGTATAGATGACGTCTATAGTATAGATGACTTCTATAGTATAAATGACTTCTATAGTATAGATGACTTCTATAGTATAGATGACGTCTATAGTATAGATGACGTCTATAGTATAGATGACGTCTATAGTAAAGATGACGTCTATAGTATAGATGACGTCTATAGTATAGATGACGTCTATAGTATAGACGACATCTATAGTATAGATGACGTCTATAGTATAGATGATGTCTATAGTACTGATGGTGTCTATAATATTGATGACGTCTATAGTATAGATGACGTCTATAGTATTGATGACGTCCATAGTAAAGATAACGTCCATAGTATAGATGACGTCTATAGTATAGATGACTTCTATAGTATAGATGACGTCTATAGTATTGATGACGTCTATAGTATAGATGACGTCTATAGTATAGATGACGTCTATAGTATAGATGACGTCTATAGTATAGATGACGTCTATAGTATAGATGACTTCTATAGTGTAGATGATGTCCATAGTATAGATGACGTCTATAGTATAGATGACGTCTATAGTATTGATGACGTCCGTAGTAAAGATAACGTCCATAGTATAGATGACGTCTATAGTATAGATGACTTCTATAGTATAAATGACTTCTATAGTATAGATGACTTCTATAGTATAGATGACGTCTATAGTATAGATGACGTCCATAGTATAGATGACGTCTATAGTAAAGATGACGTCTATAGTATAGATGACGTCTATAGTATAGATGACGTCTATAGTATAGACGACATCTATAGTATAGATGACGTCTATAGTATAGATGACGTCTATAGTATAGATGACGTCTATAGTATAGATGACGTCTATAGTATTGATGACGTCTATAGTATAGATGACGTCTATAGTATTGATGACGTCTATAGTATAGATGACGTCTATAGAATAGATGACGTCTATAGTATGGATGACGTCTATAGTATAGATGACGTCTATAGTATAGATGACGTCTATAGTATAGATGACGTCTATAGTATAGATGACGTCTATAGTATAGATGACGTCTATAGTATAGATGACGTCTATAGTATAGATGACGTCTATAGTATAGATGACGTCTATAGTATAGATGACGTCTATAGTATAGATGACGTCTATAGTAAAGATGACGTCTATAGTAAAGATGACGTCTATAGTATAGATGACGTCTAT
Organism: Neoascia interrupta; assembly: GCA_947623515.1. NCBI lineage: Eukaryota > Metazoa > Arthropoda > Insecta > Diptera > Syrphidae > Neoascia > Neoascia interrupta. Next base: position 236,441 of record CANQKQ010000016.1, read on the forward strand.
AGTATAGATGACGTCTATAGTAGAGATGATGTCTATAGCAGAGATGATGTCTATAGCATAGATGACGTCCATAGTATAGATGACGTCCATAGTAAAGATAACGTCCATAGTATAGATGACGTCCATAGTATAGATGACGTCCATAGTATAGATGACGTCTATAGTATAGATGACGTCTATAGTATAGATGACGTTTATAGTATTGATGACGTCTATAGTATAGATGACGTCTATAGAATAGATGACGCCTATAGTATGGATGACGTCTATAGTATAGATGACGTCTATAGTATAGATGACGTCTATAGTATAGATGACGTCTATAGTATAGATGACGTCTATAGTATAGATAACGTCTATAGTATAGATAACGTCTATAGTATAGATGACGTCTATAGTATAGATGACGTCTATAGTATAGATGACGTCTATAGTATAGATGACGTCTATAGTATAGATGGCGTCTATAGTATAGATGACGTCTAAAGTATAGATGACGTCTATAGTATAGATGACGTCTATAGTAACGATGATGTCTATAGTATAGATGACGTCTATAGTAAAAATGACGTCTATAGTAAAAATGACGTCTATAGTAAAGATGACGTCTTTAGTATAGATGACGTCTTTAGTATAGATGACGTCTATAGTATAGATGACGTCTATGGTATAGATGAAGTCTATAGTATAGATGAAGTCTATAGTATAGATGAAGTCTATAGTATAGATGAAGTCTATAGTATAGATGACGTCTATAGTAAAGATGACGTCTATAGTATAGATGACGTCTATAGTATAGATGACGTCTATAGTATAGATGACGTCTATAGTATAGATGACGTCTATAGTAAAGATGACGTCTAAAGTATAGATGACGTCTATAGTATAGATGACGTCTATAGTATAGATGATGTCTATAGTATAGATGACGTCTATAGTAAAGATGACGTCTATAGTAAAAATGACGTCTATAGTATAGATGACGTTTATAGTATTGATGACGTCTATAGCATAGATGACGTTTATAGTATAGATGACGTGTCTATAGTATAGATGACGTCAATATTAAAGATAACGTCTATAGTATAGATGACGTCTAAAGTATAGATGACGGCTATAGTATAGATGACGGCTATAGTATAAATGACGTCTATAGTATAGATGACGTCTATAGTATAGATGACGTCTAAAGTATAGATGACGTCTATAGTATAGATGACGTCTATAGTATAGATGACGTCTATAGTATAGATGATGTCTATAGTACTGATGGTGTCTATAATATTGATGACGTCTATAGTATAGATGACGTCTATAGTATTGATGACGTCCATAGTAAAGATAACGTCCATAGTATAGATGACGTCTATAGTATAGATGACTTCTATAGTATAGATGACTTCTATAGTATAGATGACGTCCATAGTATAGATGACTTCTATAGTATAGATGACTTCTATAGTATAGATGACGTCTATAGTATAGATGACGTCTATAGTGTAGATGACGTCTATAGTATAGATGAAGTCTATAGTATAGATGAAGTCTATAGTATAGATGACGTCTATAGTATAGATGACGTCTATAGTAAAGATGACGTCTATAGTATAGATGACGTCTATAGTATAGATGACGTCTATAGTATAGATGACGTCTATAGTAAAGATGACGTCTAAAGTATAGATGACGTCTATAGTATAGATGACGTCTATAGTATAGATGATGTCTATAGTATAGATGACGTCTATAGTAAAGATGACGTCTATAGTAAAAATGACGTCTATAGTATAGATGACGTTTATAGTATTGATGACGTCTATAGCATAGATGACGTTTATAGTATAGATGACGTGTCTATAGTATAGATGACGTCAATATTAAAGATAACGTCTATAGTATAGATGACGTCTAAAGTATAGATGACGGCTATAGTATAGATGACGGCTATAGTATAAATGACGTCTATAGTATAGATGACGTCTATAGTATAGATGACGTCTAAAGTATAGATGACGTCTATAGTATAGATGACGTCTATAGTATAGATGATGTCTATAGTACTGATGGTGTCTATAATATTGATGACGTCTATAGTATAGATGACGTCTATAGTATTGATGACGTCCATAGTAAAGATAACGTCCATAGTATAGATGACGTCTATAGTATAGATGACTTCTATAGTATAGATGACTTCTATAGTATAGATGACGTCCATAGTATAGATGACTTCTATAGTATAGATGACTTCTATAGTATAGATGACGTCTATAGTATAGATGACGTCTATAGTATAGATGACGTCTATAGTATAGATAACGTCTATAGTATAGATGACGTCTATAGTATAGATGACGTCTATAGTATAGATGACGTCTATAGTATAGATGACGTCCATAGTATAGATGACGTCTATAGTATAGATGACGTCCATAGTATAGATGACGTCTATAGTATAGATGACGTCTATAGTATAGATGACGTCTATAGTATAGATGACGTCCATAGTATAGATGACGTCTATAGTATAGATGACGTCTATAGTATAGATGACGTCTATAGTATAGATGACGTCTATAGTATAGATGACGTCTATAGTATAGATGACGTCTATAGTATAGATGACGTCTATAGTATAGATGACGTCTATAGTATAGATGACGTCTATAGTATAGATGACGTCTATAGTATAGATGACGTCTATAGTATAGATGACGTCTATAGTAAAGATGACGTCTATAGTATAGATGACGTCTATAGTATAGATGACGTCTATAGTATAGATGACGTCTATAGTAAAGATGACGTCTATAGTATAGATGACGTCTATAGTATAGATGGCGTCTATAGTATTGATGACGTCTATATTATAGATGACGTCTATAGTATAGATGACGTCTATAGTATAGATGACGTCTATAGTATAGATGACGTCTATAGTATAGATGACGTCTATAGTATAGATGACGTCTATAGTATAGATGACGTCTATAGTATAGATGACGTCTATAGTATAGATGACGTCTATAGTATAGATGACGTCTATAGTATAGATGACGTCTATAGTATAGATGACGTCTATAGTATAGATGACGTCTATAGTAAAGATGACGTCTATAGTATAGATGACGTCTATAGTATAGATGACGTCTATAGTATAGATGACGTCTATAGTATAGATGACGTCTATAGTATAGATGACGTCTATAGTATAGATGACGTCTATAGTATAGATGACGTCTATAGTATAGATGACGTCTATAGTAAAGATGACGTCTATAGTATAGATGACGTCTATAGTATAGATGACGTCTATAGTATAGATGACTTCTATAGTATAGATGACGTCTATAGTATTGATGACGTCTATAGTATAGATGACGTCTATAGTATAGATGACGTCTATAGTATAGATGACGTCTATAGTATAGATGACGTCTATAGTATAGATGACTTCTATAGTGTAGATGATGTCCATAGTATAGATGACGTCTATAGTATAGATGACGTCTATAGTATTGATGACGTCCGTAGTAAAGATAACGTCCATAGTATAGATGACGTCCATAGTAAAGATAACGTCCATAGTATAGATGACGTCCATAGTATAGATGACGTCCATAGTATAGATGACGTCTATAGTATAGATGACGTCTATAGTATAGATGACGTTTATAGTATTGATGACGTCTATAGTATAGATGACGTCTATAGAATAGATGACGCCTATAGTATGGATGACGTCTATAGTATAGATGACGTCTATAGTATAGATGACGTCTATAGTATAGATGACGTCTATAGTATAGATGACGTCTATAGTATAGATAACGTCTATAGTATAGATAACGTCTATAGTATAGATGACGTCTATAGTATAGATGACGTCTATAGTATAGATGACGTCTATAGTATAGATGACGTCTATAGTATAGATGGCGTCTATAGTATAGATGACGTCTAAAGTATAGATGACGTCTATAGTATAGATGACGTCTATAGTAACGATGATGTCTATAGTATAGATGACGTCTATAGTAAAAATGACGTCTATAGTAAAAATGACGTCTATAGTAAAGATGACGTCTTTAGTATAGATGACGTCTTTAGTATAGATGACGTCTATAGTATAGATGACGTCTATGGTATAGATGAAGTCTATAGTATAGATGAAGTCTATAGTATAGATGAAGTTTATAGTATAGATGAAGTCTATAGTATAGATGACGTCTATAGTAAAGATGACGTCTATAGTATAGATGACGTCTATAGTATAGATGACGTCTATAGTATAGATGACGTCTATAGTAAAGATGACGTCTAAAGTATAGATGACGTCTATAGTATAGATGACGTCTATAGTATAGATGATGTCTATAGTATAGATGACGTCTATAGTAAAGATGACGTCTATAGTAAAAATGACGTCTATAGTATAGATGACGTTTATAGTATTGATGACGTCTATAGCATAGATGACGTTTATAGTATAGATGACGTGTCTATAGTATAGATGACGTCAATATTAAAGATAACGTCTATAGTATAGATGACGTCTAAAGTATAGATGACGGCTATAGTATAGATGACGGCTATAGTATAAATGACGTCTATAGTATAGATGACGTCTATAGTATAGATGACGTCTAAAGTATAGATGACGTCTATAGTATAGATGACGTCTATAGTATAGATGATGTCTATAGTACTGATGGTGTCTATAATATTGATGACGTCTATAGTATAGATGACGTCTATAGTATTGATGACGTCCATAGTAAAGATAACGTCCATAGTATAGATGACGTCTATAGTATAGATGACTTCTATAGTATAGATGACTTCTATAGTATAGATGACGTCCATAGTATAGATGACTTCTATAGTATAGATGACTTCTATAGTATAGATGACGTCTATAGTATAGATGACGTCTATAGTATAGATGACGTCTATAGTATAGATGAAGTCTATAGTATAGATGAAGTCTATAGTATAGATGACGTCTATAGTATAGATGACGTCTATAGTAAAGATGACGTCTATAGTATAGATGACGTCTATAGTATAGATGACGTCTATAGTATAGATGACGTCTATAGTATAGATGACGTCTATAGTAAAGATGACGTCTAAAGTATAGATGACGTCTATAGTATAGATGACGTCTATAGTATAGATGATGTCTATAGTATAGATGACGTCTATTGCATAGATGACGTTTATAGTATAGATGACGTGTCTATAGTATAGATGACGTCAATATTAAAGATAACGTCTATAGTATAGATGACGTCTAAAGTATAGATGACGGCTATAGTATAGATGACGGCTATAGTATAAATGACGTCTATAGTATAGATGACGTCTATAGTATAGATGACGTCTAAAGTATAGATGACGTCTATAGTATAGATGACGTCTATAGTATAGATGATGTCTATAGTACTGATGGTGTCTATAATATTGATGACGTCTATAGTATAGATGACGTCTATAGTATTGATGACGTCCATAGTAAAGATAACGTCCATAGTATAGATGACGTCTATAGTATAGATGACTTCTATAGTATAGATGACTTCTATAGTATAGATGACGTCCATAGTATAGATGACTTCTATAGTATAGATGACTTCTATAGTATAGATGACGTCTATAGTATAGATGACGTCTATAGTATAGATGACGTCTATAGTATAGATAACGTCTATAGTATAGATGACGTCTATAGTATAGATGACGTCTATAGTATAGATGACGTCTATAGTATAGATGACGTCTATAGTATAGATGACGTCCATAGTATAGATGACGTCTATAGTATAGATGACGTCCATAGTATAGATGACGTCTATAGTATAGATGACGTCTATAGTATAGATGACGTCTATAGTATAGATGACGTCCATAGTATAGATGACGTCTATAGTATAGATGACGTCTATAGTATAGATGACGTCTATAGTATAGATGACGTCTATAGTATAGATGACGTCTATAGTATAGATGACGTCTATAGTATAGATGACGTCTATAGTATAGATGACGTCTATAGTATAGATGACGTCTATAGTATAGATGACGTCTATAGTAAAGATGACGTCTATAGTATAGATGACGTCTATAGTATAGATGACGTCTATAGTAAAGATGACGTCTATAGTATAGATGACGTCTATAGTATAGATGGCGTCTATAGTATTGATGACGTCTATATTATAGATGACGTCTATAGTATAGATGACGTCTATAGTATAGATGACGTCTATAGTATAGATGACGTCTATAGTATAGATGACGTCTATAGTATAGATGACGTCTATAGTATAGATGACGTCTATAGTATAGATGACGTCTATAGTATAGATGACGTCTATAGTATAGATGACGTCTATAGTATAGATGACGTCTATAGTATAGATGACGTCTATAGTATAGATGACGTCTATAGTATAGATGACGTCTATAGTAAAGATGACGTCTATAGTATAGATGACGTCTATAGTATAGATGACGTCTATAGTATAGATGACGTCCATAGTATAGATGACGTCTATAGTATAGATGACGTCCATAGTATAGATGACGTCTATAGTATAGATGACGTCTATAGTATTGATGACGTCTATAGTATAGATGACGTCTATAGTATAGATGACGTCTATAGTATAGATGACGTCTATAGTATAGATGACGTCTATAGTAGAGATAACGTCTATAGTATAGATGACGTCTATAGTAGAGATGATGCCTATAGCATAGATGACGTCCATAGTATAGATGACGTCCATAGTAAAGATAACGTGAATAGTATAGATAACGTGAATAGTATAGATGACGTCTATAATATTGATGACGTCTATAGTATGGATGACGTCTATAGTATAGGTGACGTCTATAGTATAGATGACGTCTTTAGTATAGATGACGTCTATAGTATAGATGACGTCTATAGTAGAGATGATGTCTATAGCATAGACGTCCATAGTATAGATGACGTCCATAGTAAAGATAACGTCCATAGTATAGATGACGTCCATAGTAAAGATAACGTCCATAGTATAGATGACGTCCATAGTATAGATGACGTCCATAGTATAGATGACGTCTATAGTATAGATGACGTCTATAGTATAGATGACGTCTATAGTATAGATGACGTCTATAGTATAGATGACGTCTATAGTATAGATGACGTCTATAGTATAGATGACGTCTATAGAATAGATGACGCCTATAGTATGGATGACGTCTATAGTATAGATGACGTCTATAGAATAGATGACGCCTATAGTATGGATGACGTCTATAGTATAGATGACGTCTATAGTATAGATAACGTCTATAGTATAGATAACGTCTATAGTATAGATGACGTCTATAGTATAGATGACGTCTATAGTATAGATGACGTCTAAAGTATAGATGACGTCTATAGTATAGATGACGTCTATAGTATAGATGATGTCTATAGTATAGATGACGTCTATAGTAAAGATGACGTCTATAGTAAAGATGACGTCTATAGTATAGATGACGTCTATAGTAAAGATGACGTCTTTAGTATACATGACGTCTATAGTATAGATGACGTCTATAGTATAGATGACGTCTATAGTATAGATGAGATCTATAGTATAGATGACGTCTATAGCATAGATGACGTTTATAGTATAGATGACGTGTCTATAGTATAGATGACGTCTATAGTAAAGATAACGTCTATAGTATAGATGACGTCTATAGTATAGATGACGGCTATAGTATAGATGACGGCTATAGTATAGATGACGTCTATAGTATAGATGACGTCTATAGTATAGATGACGTCTATAGTATAGATGACGTCTATAGTATAGATGACGTCTATAGTATAGATGATGTCTATAGTACTGATGGTGTCTATAATATTGATGACGTCTATAGTATAGATGACGTCTATAGTATTGATGACGTCCATAGTAAAGATAACGTCCATAGTATAGATGACGTTTATAGTATAGATGACTTCTATAGTATAGATGACGTCTATAGTATTGATGACGTCTATAGTATAGATGACGTCTATAGTATAGATGACTTCTATAGTATAGATGACTTCTATAGTATAGATGACGTCTATAGTATAGATGACGTCTATAGTATAGATGACGTCTATAGTATAGATGACGTCTATAGTATAGATGACGTCTATAGTAAAGATAACGTCTATAGTATAGATGACGTATATAGTATAGATGACTTCTATAGTATAGATGACTTCTATAGTATAGATGACGTCTATAGTATAGATGATGTCTATAGTATAGATGACGTCTATAGTAAAGATAACGTCTATAGTATAGATGACGTCTATAGTATAAATGAGGTCTATAGTATAGATGACGACTATAGTATAGATGACGTCTATAGTATAGATGACGTCTATAGTATTGATGACGTCCGTAGTAAAGATAACGTCCATAGTATAGATGACGTCTATAGTATAGATGACTTCTATAGTATAAATGACTTCTATAGTATAGATGACTTCTATAGTATAGATGACGTCTATAGTATAGATGACGTCTATAGTATAGATGACGTCTATAGTATAGATGACGTCTTTAGTATAGAAGACGTCTATAGTAAAGATGACGTCTATAGTATAGATGACGTCTATAGTATAGATGACGTCTATTGTATAGACGACATCTATAGTATAGATGACGTCTATAGTATAGATGACGTCTATAGTATAGATGACGTCTATAGTATAGATGACGTCTATAGTAGAGATGATGTCTATAGCATAGATGACGTCCATAGTATAGATGACGTCCATAGTAAAGATAACGTCCATAGTATAGATGACGTCCATAGTATAGATGACGTCCATAGTATAGATGACGTCTATAGTATAGATGACGTCTATAGTATAGATGACGTCTATAGTATTGATGACGTCTATAGTATAGATGACGTCTATAGAATAGATGACGTCTATAGTATGGATGACGTCTATAGTATAGATGACGTCTATAGTATAGATGACGTCTATAGTATAGATGACGTCTATAGTATAGATGACGTCTATAGTATAGATAATGTCTATAGTATAGATGACGTCTATAGTATAGATGACGTCTATAGTATAGATGACGTCTAGAATATAGATGACGTCTATAGTATAGATGACGTCTATAGTATAGATGACGTCTATAGTATAGATGACGTCTATAGTATAGATGACGTCTATAGTATAGATGACGTCTATAGTAAAGATGACGTCTATAGTATAGATGAAGTCTATAGTATAGATGACGTCTATAGTATAGATGACGTCTATAGTATAGATGACGTCTATAGTATAGATGACGTCTATAGTATAGATGACGTCTATAGTATAGATGACGTCTATAGTATAGATGACGTCCATAGTAAAGATGACGTCTATAGTAGAGATGATGTCTATAGCATAGATGACGTCCATAGTATAGATGACGTCCATAGTAAAGATAACGTAAATAGTATAGATGACGTCCATAGTATAGATGACGTCTATAGTATAGATGACGTCTATAGTATAGATGACGTCTATAGTATAGATGACGTCTATAGTATAGATGACGTCTATAGTATAGATGACGTCTATAGTATAGATGACGTCTATAGTATAGATGACGTCTATAGTATAGATGACGTCTATAGTATAGATGACGTCTATAGCATAGATGACGTCTATAGTATAGATGACGTCTATAGAATAGATGACGTCTATAGTATGGATGACGTCTATAGTATAGATGACGTCTATAGTATAGATAACGTCTATAGTATAGATGACGTCTATAGTATATATAGTATAGATGACGTCTATAGTACAGATGACGTCTATAGTATAGATGACGTCTATAGAATAGATGACGTCTATAGTATGGATGACGTCTATAGTATAGATGACGTCTATAGTATAGATGACGTCTATAGTATAGATGACGTCTATAGTATAGATGACGTCTATAGTATAGATGACGTCTATAGTATAGATGACGTCTATAGTATAGATGACGCGAATAGTATAGATGACGTCTATAGTATAGATGACGTGAATAGTATAGATGACGTGAATAGTATAGATGACGTCTATAGTATAGATGACGTCTATAGTATAGATGACGTCTATAGTATAGATGACGTCTATAGTATAGATGACGTCTATAGTAAAGATGACGTCTGTAGTATAGATGACGTCTATAGTATAGATGACGTCTATAGTATAGATGACGTCTATAGTAGAGATGACGTCTATAGTATAGATGACGTATATAGTATAGATGACGTCTATAGTATTGATGACGTCTATAGTATAGATGACGTCTATAGTATAGATGACGTCTATAGTATAGATGACGTCTATAGTATAGATGACGTCTATAGTATAGATGACGTCTATAGTAGAGATGACGTCTATAGTATAGATGACGTCTATAGTAGAGATGATGCCTATAGCATAGATGACGTCCATAGTATAGATGACGTCTATAGTATAGATGACGTCTATATTATAGATGTCGTCTATAGTATAGGTGACGTCTATAGTATAGATGACTCTATAGTATAGGTGACGTCTATAGTATAGATGACGTCTATAGTAAAGATGACGTCTATAGTATAGATGACGTCTATAGTAAAGATGACGTCTATAGTATAGATGACGTCTATAGTATAGATGACGTCTATAGTAAAGATGACGTCTATAGTATAGATGACGTCTATAGTATAGATGACGTCTATAGTATAGATGACGTCTATAGTATAGATGACGTCTATAGTATAGATGACGTCTATAATATAGATGACGTCTATAGTATAGATGACGTCTATAATATAGATGACGTCTATAGTAGAGATGACGTCTATAATATAGATGACGTCTATAGTAGAGATGACGTCCATAGTAAAGATAACGTCCATAGTATAGATGACGTCCATAGTAAAGATAACGTCCATAGTATAGATGATGTCCATAGTATAGATGACGTCCATAGTATAGATGACGTCTATAGTATTGATGACGTCTATAGTATAGATGACGTCTATAGAATAGATGACGTCTATAGTATGGATGACGTCTATAGTATAGATGACGTCTATAGTATAGATAACGTCTATAGTATAGATAACGTCTATAGTATAGATAACGTCTATAGCATAGATGATGTCTATAGTATAGATGACGTCTATAGTATAGATGACGTCTATAGTATAGATGACGTCTATAGTATAGATGACGTCTATAGTATAGATGAAGTCTATAGTATAGATGAAGTCTATAGTATAGATGAAGTCTATAGTATAGATGAAGTCTATAGTATAGATGAAGTCTATAGTATAGATGAAGTCTATAGTATAGATGAAGTCTATAGTATAGATGAAGTCTATAGTATAGATGAAGTCTATAGTATAGATGACGTCTATAGTATAGATGAAGTCTATAGTATAGATGACGTCTATAGTATAGATGACGTCTATAGTATAGATGACGTCTATAGTATAGATGACGTCTAAAGTATAGATGACGTCTATAGTAGAGATGATGTCTATAGCATAGATGACGTCCATAGTATAGATGACGTCCATAGTAAAGATAACGTCCATAGTATAGATGACGTCCAAAGTATAGATGACGTCCATAGTATAGATGACGTCTATAGTATAGCTGACGTCTATAGTATAGATGACGTCTATAGTATAGATGACGTCTATAGTATAGATGACGTCTATAGTACAGATGACGTCTATAGTATAGATGACGTCTATAGTACAGATGACGTCTATAGTATAGATGACGTCTATAGTATAGATGACGTCTATAGTATAGATGACGTCTATAGTATAGATGACGTCTATAGTATAGATGACGTCTATAGTATAGATGACGTCTATAGTATAGATGACGTCTATAGTATAGATGACGTCTATAGTATAGATGACGTCTATAGTATAGATGACGTCTATAGTATTGATGACGTCTATAGTATGGATGACGTCTATAGTATAGATGACGTCTATAGTATAGATGACGTCTATAGTATAGATGACGTCTATAGTATAGATGACGTCTATAGTATAGATGACGTCTATAGTATAGATGACGTCTATAGTATAGATGACGTCTATAGTATAGATGACGTCTATAGTATAGATGACGTCCATAGTATAGATGACGTCCATAGTATAGATGACGTCTATAGTATAGATGACGTCTATAGTATAGATGACGTCTATAGTATTGATGACGTCTATAGTATAGATGACGTCTATAGAATAGATGACGTCTATAGTATAGATGACGTCTATAGTATAGATGACGTCTATAGTATAGATGACGTCTATAGTATAGATAACGTCTTTAGTATAGATGACGTCTATAGTATAGATGACGTCTATGTATAGATGACGTCTATAGTATAGATGACGTCTATAGTATAGATGACGTCTACAGTATAGATGACGTCTATAGTATAGATGACGTCTATAGTATAGATGACGTCTATAGTATAGATGACGTCTATAGTATAGATGACGTCTATAGTATAGATGACGTCTATAGTATAGATGACGTCTATAGTATAGATGACGTCTATAGTATAGATGACGTCTATAGTATAGATGACGTCTATAGTATAGATGACGTCTATAGTATAGATGACGTCTATAGTATAAATGACGTCTATAGTATAGATGACGTATAAATGACGTCTATAGTAAAGATGACGTCTATAGTATAAATGACGTCTATAGTAAAGATGACGTCTATAGTATAGATGACGTCTATAGTATAGATGACGTCTATAGTATAGATGACGTCTATAGTATTGATGACGTCTATAGTATAGATGACGTCTATAGTATAGATGACGTCTACAGTATTGATGACGTCTATAGTAAAGATGACGTCTATAGTATAGATGACGTCTATAGTGTAGATGACGTCTATAGTATAGATGACGTCTATAGTAGAGATGATGCCTATAGCATAGATGACGTCCATAGTATAGATGACGTTTATAGTAGAGATGATGCCTATAGCATAGATGACGTCCATAGTATAGATGACGTCTATTGCAGAGATGACTTCTATAGTATAGATGACGTCTATAGTATAGATGACGTCTATAGTATAGATGACGTCTATAGTATAGATGACGTCTATAGTATAGGTGACGCCTATAGTATAGATGACGTCTATAGTATAGATGACGTCTATAGTATAGATGACGTCTATAGTATAGATGACGTCTATAGTAAAGATGACGTCTATAGTATAGATGACGTCTATAGTATAGATGACGTCTATAGTAAAGATGACGTCTATAGTAAAGATGACGTCTATAGTATAGATGACGTCTATAGTATAGATGACGTCTATAGTATAGACGACATCTATAGTATAGACGACATCTATAGTATAGATGACGTCTATAGTATAGATGACGTCTATATTATAGATGACGTCGATAGTATAGATGACGTCTATAGTATAGATGACGTCTATAGTATAGATGACGTCTATAGTATAGATGACGTCTATAGTATAGATGACGTCTATAGTATAGATGACGTCTATAGTATAGATGACGTCTATAGTATAGATGACGTCTATAGTATAGATGACGTCTATAGTATAGATGACGTCTATAATATAGATGACGTCTATAGTAGAGATGATGTCTATAGCATAGATGATGTCCATAGTATAGATGATGTCCATAGTATAGATGACGTCCATAGTATAGATGACGTCTATAGTATAGATGACGTCTATAGTATAGATGACGTCTATAGTATTGATGACGTCTATAGTATAGATGACGTCTATAGTATTGATGACGTCTATAGTATGGATGACGTCTATAGAATAGATGACGTCTATAGTATGGATGACGTCTATAGTATAGATGACGTCTATAGTATAGATAACGTCTATAGTATAGATGACGTCTATAGTATAGATGACGTCTATAGTATAGATGACGTCTATAGTATAGATGACGTCTATAGTATAGATGACGTCTATAGTATAGATGACGTCTATAGTATAGATGACGTCTATAGTATAGATGACGTCTATAGTATAGATGACGTCTATAGTATAGATGACGTCTATAGTATAGATGACCTCTATAGTATAGATGACGTCTATAGTATAGATGAAGTCTATAGTATAGATGAAGTCTATAGTATAGATGAAGTCTATAGTATAGATGAAGTCTATAGTATAGATGACGTCTATAGTATAGATGACGTCTAAAGTATAGATGACGTCTATGGTAGAGATGATGTCTATAGCATAGATGACGTCCATAGTATAGATTACGTCCATAGTAAAGATAACGTCCATAGTATAGATGACGTCTATAGTATAGATGACGTCTATAGTTTAGATGACGTCTATAGTATAGATGACGTCTATAGTATAGATGACGTCTATAGTATAGATGACGTCTATAGTATAGATGACGTCTATAGTATAGATGACGTCTATAGTATAGATGACGTCTATAGTTTAGATGACGTCTATAGTATAGATGACGTCTATAGTATAGATGACGTCTATAGTATAGATGACGTCTATAGTATAGATGACGTCTATAGTATAGATGACGTCTATAGTAAAGATGACGTCTATAGTATAGATGACGTCTATAGTATAGATGACGTCTATAGTATTGATGACGTCTATAGTATAGATGACGTCTATAGTATAGATGACGTCTATAGAAGAGATGATGTCTATAGTATAGATGACGTCTATAGTAGAGATGATGCCTATAGCATAGATGACGTCCATAGTATAGAAGACGTCCATAGTAAAGATAACGTGAATAGTATAGATGACGTCTATAGTATAGATGACGTCTATAGTATAGATGACGTCTATAGTATAGATGACGTCTATAGTATAGATGACGTCTATAGTATAGATGACGTCTATAGTATAGATGACGTCTATAGTATAGATGACGTCTATAGTATAGATGACGTCTATAGTATAGATGACGTCTATAGTATAGATGACGTCTATAGTATGGATGACGTCTATAGTATAGATGACGTCTATAGTATTGATAACGTCTATAGTATAGATAACGTCTATAGTATAGATGACGTCTATAGTATAGATGACGTCTATAGTATGGATGACGTCTATAGTATAGATGACGTCTATAGTATAGATAACGTCTATAGTATAAATAACGTCTATAGTATAGATGACGTCTATAGTATAGATGACGTCTATAGTATAGATGACGTCTATAGTATAGATGACGTCTATAGTATAGATGACGTCTATAGTATAGATGACGTCTATAGTATAGATGACGTCTATAGTATAGATGACGTCTATAGTATAGATGACGTCTATAGTATAGATGACGTCTATAGTATAGATGACGTCTATAGTATAGATGACGCCTATAGTATAGATGACGTCTATAGTAAAGATGACGTCTATAGTATAGATGACGTCTATAGTATAGATGACGTCTATAGTATAGATGACGTCTATAGTATTGATGACGTCTATAGTATGGATGACGTCTATAGTATAGATGACGTCTATAGTATAGATGACGTCTATAGTATAGATGACGTCTATAGTAGAGATGACGTCTATAGTATAGATGACGTCTATAGTAGAGATGATGCCTATAGCATAGATGACGTCCATAGTATAGATGACGTCCATAGTAAAGATAACGTGAATAGTATAGATGACGTCCATAGTATAGATGACGTCCATAGTATAGATGACGTCTATAGTATAGATGACGTCTATAATATAGATGACGTCTATAGTATAGATGACGTCTATAATATAGATGACGTCTATAGTAGAGATGACGTCCATAGTAAAGATATCGTCCATAGTATAGATGACGTCCATAGTAAAGATAACGTCCATAGTATAGATGATGTCCATGGTATAGATGACGTCCATAGTATAGATGACGTCTATAGTATTGATGACGTCTATAGTATAGATGACGTCTATAGAATAGATGACGTCTATAGTATGGATGACGTCTATAGTATAGATGACGTCTATAGTATAGATAACGTCTATAGTATAGATAACGTCTATAGTAGAGATAACGTCTATAGTGTAGATGACGTCTATAGTATAGATGACGTCTATAGTATAGATGACGTCTATAGTATAGATGACGTCTATAGTATAGATGACGTCTATAGTATTGATGACGTCTATAGTATAGATGACGTCTATAGTATAGATGACGTCTATAGTATAGATGACGTCTATAGTATAGATGACCTCTATAGTATAGATGACGTCTATAGTATAGATGAAGTCTATAGTATAGATGAAGTCTATAGTATAGATGAAGTCTATAGTATAGATGAAGTCTATAGTATAGATGAAGTCTATAGTATAGATGACGTCTATAGTATAGATGACGTCTAAAGTATAGATGACGTCTATGGTAGAGATGATGTCTATAGCATAGATGACGTCCATAGTATAGATTACGTCCATAGTAAAGATAACGTCCATAGTATAGATGACGTCCATAGTATAGATGACGTCCATAGTATAGATGACGTCTATAGTATAGATGACGTCTATAGTATAGATGACGTCTAGAGTATTGATGACGTCTATAGTATAGATGACGTCTATAGAATAGATGACGTCTATAGTATAGATGACGTCTATAGAATAGATGACGTCTATAGTATGGATGACGTCTATAGTATAGATAACGTCTATAGTATAGATGACGTCTATAGTATAGATGACGTCTATAGTACAGATGACGTCTATAGTATAGATGACGTCTATAGTATAGATGACGTCTATAGTATAGATGACAGTCTGTCTGCACAGTCTGTAGTTAAGACTGCACAGTCTGTACTTAAGACTGCACAGTCTGCACTTAAGACTGCACAGTCCGCACTTAAGACTGCATAGTCTGTAGCTAAGACTGCACAGTCTGTACCTAAGACTGCACAGTCTGTACTTAAGACTGCACAGTCTGTACTTAAGACTGCACAGTCTGTACTTAAGACTGCACAGTCTGTAGTTAAGACTGCACAGTCTGCACTTAAGACTGCACATTCTGTAGTTAAGACTGCACAGTCTGTAGTTAAGACTGCACAGTCCGCACTTAAGACTGCATAGTCTGTAGTTAAGACTGCACAGTCTGTACCTAAGACTGCACAGTCTGCACTTAAGACTGCACAGTCTGTACTTAAGACTGCACAGTCTGTAGCTAAGACTGCACAGTCTGTACTTAAGACTGCACAGTCTGCACTTAAGACTGCACAGTCTGCACTTAAGACTGCACAGTCTGTAGTTAAGACTGCACAGTCTGTAGTTAAGACTGCACAGTCTGTAGTTAAGACTGCACAGTCTGTAGTTAAGACTGCACAGTCTGTAGTTAGGACTGCACATTTTGTACTTAAGACTGCACAGTTTGCACTTAAGACTGCACAGTCTGTAGTTAAGACTGCACAGTCTGTACTTAAGATTGCACAGTCTGTACTTAAGACTGCACAGTCTGCACTTAAGACTGCTCAGTCTGTTATTAAGACTGCACAGTCTGCACTTAAGACTGCACAGTCTGCACTTAAGACTGCACAGTCTGCACTTAAGACTGCACAGTCTGCACTTAAGACTGCACAGTCTGCACTTAAGACTGCACAGTCTGCACTTAAGACTGCACAGTCTGTAGCTAAGACTGCACAGTCTGTAGCTAAGACTGCACAGTCTGTAGCTAAGACTGCACAATCTGTACTTCAGACTGCAGAGTCTGCACTTAAGACTGCACAGTTTGCACTTAAGACTGCACAGTCTGTAGTTAAGACTGCACAGTCTGTACTTAAGATTGCACAGTCTGTACTTAAGACTGCACAGTCTGCACTTAAGACTGCTCAGTCTGTTATTAAGACTGCACAGTCTGCACTTAAGACTGCACAGTCTGTAGTTAAGACTGCACAGTCTGTAGTTAAGACTGCACAGTCTGTAGTTAAGACTGCACAGTCTGTAGTTAAGACTGCACAGTCTGTAGTTAAGACTGCACAGTCTGTAGTTAAGACTGCACAGACTGTAGTTTAGACTGCACAGTCTGTAGTTAAGACTGCAAAGTCTGTACTTAAGACTGCACAGTCTGTACTTAAGACTGCACAGTCTGTACTTAAGACTGCACAGTCTGCACTTAAGACTGCACAGTCTGTAGTTAAGACTGCACAGTCTGTAGTTAAGACTGCACAGTCTGCACTTAAGACTGCACAGTCTGTAGTTAAGACTGCACATTCTGCACTTAAGACTGCACAGTCTGTACTTAAGACTGCACAGTCTGCACTTAAGACTGCACAGTCTGTAGTTAAGACTGCACAGTCTGTAGCTAAGACTGCACAGTCTGTACTTAAGACTGCACAGTCTGTAGTTAAGACTGCACAGTCTGTACTTAAGATTGCACAGTCTGTGGTTAAGACTGCACAGTCTGTACTTAAGACTGCACAGTCTGTATTTAAGACTGCACAGTCTGCACTTAAGACTGCACAGTCTGTACTTAAGAACTGCACAGTCTGTAGTTAAGACTGCACAGTCTGTACTTACAACTGCACAGTCTGTCCTTAAGATTTCACAGTCTGTACTTAAGACTGCACAGTCTGTAGTTAAGACTGCACAGTCTGCACTTAAGACTGCACAGTCTGTAGTTAAGACTGCACAGTCTGTAGTTAAGACTGCACAGTCTGTACTTAAGACTGCACATTCTGCACTTAAGACTGCACAGTCTGTACTTAAGACTGCACAGTCTGTAGTTAAGACTGCACAGTCTGTAGCTAAGACTGCACAGTCTGCACTTAAGATTGCACAGTCTGTACTTAAGACTGCACAGTCTGTAGTTAAGACTGCACAGTCTGTACTTAAGACTGCACAGTCTGTATTTAAGACTGCACAGTCTGCACTTAAGACTGCACAGTCTGTACTTAAGACTGCACAGTCTGTAGCTAAGACTGCACAGTCTGTATTTAAGACTGCACAGTCTGCACTTAAGACTGCAATGTCTGCACTTAAGACTGCACAGTCTGTAGTTAAGACTGCACAGTCTGTAGTTAAGACTGCACAGTCTGTACTTAAGACTGCACAGTCTGTAGTTAAGACTGCACAGTCTGTAGCTAAGACTGCACAGTCTGCACTTAAGATTGCACAGTCTGTACTTAAGACTGCACAGTCTGTAGTTAAGACTGCACAGTCTGTACTTAAGACTGCACAGTCTGTATTTAAGACTGCACAGTCTGCACTTAAGACTGCACAGTCTGTACTTAAGACTGCACAGTCTGTAGTTAAGACTGCACAGTCAGTACTTAAGATTGCACAGTCTGTTCTTAAGACTGCACAGTCTGCACTTAAGACTGCACAGTCTGTAGTTAAGACTGCACAGTCTGCACTTAAGACTGCACAGTCTGTACTTAAGACTGCACAGTCTGTAGCTAAGACTGCACAGTCTGCACTTAAGACTACACAGTCTGTAGTTAAGACTGCACAGTCTGCACTTAAGACTGCACAGTCTGTAGTTAAGACTGCACAGTCTGCACTTAAGACTGCACAGTCTGTAGCTAAGACTGCACAGTCTGTAGTTAAGAGTGCACAGTCTGTAGTTAAGACTGCACAGTCTGTAGTTAAGACTGCACAGTCTGTAGTTAAGACTGCAAAGTCTGTACTTAAGACTGCACAGTCTGTACTTAAGAACTGCACAGTCTGTAGTTAAGACTGCATAGTCTGTAGTTAAGACTGCACAGTCTGTAGTTAAGACTGCGCAGTCTGTACTTAAGACTGCACAGTCTGTATTTAAGACTGCACAGTCTGTAGTTAAGAGTGCACAGTCTGTAGTTAAGACTGCACAGTCTGTAGTTAAGACTGCACAGTCTGTAGTTAAGACTGCAAAGTCTGTACTTAAGACTGCACAGTCTGTACTTAAGAACTGCACAGTCTGTAGTTAAGACTGCACAGTCTGTAGTTAAGACTGCACAGTCTGTACTTACAACTGCACAGTCTGTCCTTAAGATTTCACAGTCTGTTCTTAAGACTGCACAGTCTGTAGTTAAGACTGCACAGTCTGCACTTAAGACTGCACAGTCTGTACTTAAGACTGCACAGTCTGCACTTAAGACTGCACAGTCTGTAGTTAAGACTGCACAGTCTGTACTTAAGACTGCACAGTCTGTACTTAAGACTGCACAGTCTGCACTTAAGACTGCACAGTCTGTAGTTAAGACTGCACAGTCTGTAGTTAAGACTGCACAGTCTGTACTTAAGACTGCACAGTCTGTAGTTAAGACTGCACAGTCTGCACTTAAGACTGCACAGTTTGTACTTAAGACTGCACAGTCTGTAGTTAAGACTGCACAGTCTGTACTTAAGACTGCACAGTCTGTATTTAAGACTGCACAGTCTGTAGTTAAGACTGCACAGTCTGCACTTAAGACTGCACAGTCTGCACTTAAGACTGCACAGTCTGTAGTTAAGACTGCACAGTCTGTAGTTAAGACTGCACAGTCTGTACTTAAGAATGCACAGTCTGTAGTTAAGACTGCACAGTCTGCACTTAAGACTGCACAGTCTGCACTTAAGACTGCACAGTCTGCACTTAAGACTGCACAGTCTGTAGTTAAGACTGCACAGTCTGTACTTAAGACTGCACAGTCTGCACTTAAGACTGCACAGTCTGTACCTAAGACTGCACACAAGTCTGTAGTTAAGACTGCACAGCCTGTACTTACAACTGCACAGTCTGTCCTTAAGATTTCACAGTCTGTACTTAAGACTGCACAGTCTGTAGTTAAGACTGCACAGCCTGTACTTACAACTGCACAGTCTGTCCTAAAGATTTCACAGTCTGTACTTAAGACTGCACAGTCTGTAGTTAAGACTGCACAGTCTGTACTTAAGACTGCACAGTCTGCACTTAAGACTGCACAGTCTGTAGTTAAGACTGCACAGTCCGCACTTAAGACTGCATAGTCTGTAGCTAAGACTGCACAGTCTGTACCTAAGACTGCACAGTCTGTACTTAAGACTGCACAGTCTGTACTTAAGACTGCACAGTCTGTAGTTAAGACTGCACAGTCTGCACTTAAGACTGCACATTCTGTAGTTAAGACTGCACAGTCTGTAGTTAAGACTGCACAGTCTGTAGTTAAGACTGCACAGTCCGCACTTAAGACTGCATAGTCTGTGATTAAGACTGCACAGTCTGTACTTAAGACTGCACAGTCTGCTCTTAAGACTGCACAGTCTGCACTTAAGACTGCACAGTCTGTAGTTAAGACTGCACAGTCTGCACTTAAGACTGCACAGTCTGTACTTAAGACTGCACAGTCTGTAGCTAAGACTGCACAGTCTGTACTTAAGACTGCACAGTCTGCACTTAAGACTGCACAGTCTGCACTTAAGACTGCACAGTCTGTAGTTAAGACTGCACAGTCTGTAGTTAAGACTGCACAGTCTGTAGTTAAGACTGCACAGTCTGTAGTAAAGACTGCACAGTCTGTAGTTAGGACTGCACATTTTGTACTTAAGACTGCACAGTTTGCACTTAAGACTGCACAGTCTGTAGTTAAGACTGCACAGTCTGTACTTAAGATTGCACAGTCTGTACTTAAGACTGCACAGTCTGCACTTAAAACTGCTCAGTCTGTTATTAAGACTGCACAGTCTGCACTTAAGACTGCACAGTCTGTAGTTAAGACTGCACAGTCTGCACTTAAGACTGCACAGTCTGCACTTAAGACTGCACAGTCTGCACTTAAGACTGCACAGTCTGTACTTAAGACTGCACAGTCTGTAGCTAAGACTGCACAGTCTGTACTTAAGACTGCACAGTCTGCACTTAAGACTGCACAGTCTGCACTTAAGACTGCACAGTCTGTAGTTAAGACTGCACAGTCTGTAGTTAAGACTGCACAGTCTGTAGTTAAGACTGCACAGTCTGTAGTTAAGACTGCACAGTCTGTAGTTAAGACTGCACAGTCTGTAGTTAAGACTGCACAGTCTGTAGTTAGGACTGCACATTTTGTACTTAAGACTGCACAGTTTGCACTTAAGACTGCACAGTCTGTAGTTAAGACTGCACAGTCTGTACTTAAGATTGCACAGTCTGTACTTAAGACTGCACAGTCTGCACTTAAGACTGCTCAGTCTGTTATTAAGACTGCACAGTCTGCACTTAAGACTGCACAGTCTGTAGTTAAGACTGCACAGTCTGCACTTAAGACTGCACAGTCTGCACTTAAGACTGCACAGTCTGCACTTAAGACTGCACAGTCTGTACTTAAGACTGCACAGTCTGTAGCTAAGACTGCACAGTCTGTACTTAAGACTGCACAGTCTGCACTTAAGACTGCACAGTCTGCACTTAAGACTGCACAGTCTGCACTTAAGACTGCACAGTCTGTTGTTAAGACTGCACAGTCTGTAGTTAAGACTGCAAAGTCTGTACTTAAGACTGCACAGTCTGTAGCTAAGACTGCACAGTCTGCACTTAAGACTGCACAGTCTGCACTTAAGACTGCACAGTCTGTAGTTAAGACTGCACCGTCTGTAGTTAAGACTGCACAGTCTGTAGTTAAGACTGCACAGTCTGTTGTTAGGACTGCACATTTTGTACTTAAGACTGCACAGTTTGCACTTAAGACTGCACAGTCTGTAGTTAAGACTGCACAGTAAGTACTTAAGATTGCACAGTCTGTACTTAAGACTGCACAGTCTGCACTTAAGACTGCTCAGTCTGTTATTAAGACTGCACAGTCTGCACTTAAGACTGCACAGTCTGTAGTTAAGACTGCACAGTGTGTAGTTAAGACTGTACAGTCTGTAGTTAAGACTGCACAGTCTGTAGTTAAGACTGCACAGTCTGTAGTTTACACTGCACAGTCTGTAGTTAAGACTGCAAAGTCTGTACCTAAGACTGCACAGTCTGTAGCTAAGACTGTACAGTCTGTACTTAAGACTGCACAGTCTGCACTTAAGACTGCACAGTCTGTAGTTAAGACTGCACAGTCTGCACTTAAGACTGCACAGTCTGTAGTTAAGACTGCACAGTCTGCACTTAAGACTGCACAGTCTGTAGTTAAGACTAAACAGTCTGTACTTAAGACTGCACAGTCTGCACTTAAGACTCCACAGTCTATACTTAAGACTGCACAGTCTGCACTTAAGACTGCACAGTCTGTAGTTAAGACTGCACAGTCTGCACTTAAGACTGCACAGTCTGTAGTTAAGAGTGCACAGTCTGTAGTTAAGACTGCACAGTCTGTAGTTAAGACTGCACAGTCTGTACTTAAGACTGCACAGTCTGTATTTAAGACTGCACAGTCTGCACTTAAGACTGCACAGTCTGTACTTAAGAACTGCACAGTCTGTAGTTAAGACTGCACAGTCTGCACTTAAGACTGCACAGTCTGTACTTAAGACTGCACAGGCTGTAGTTAAGACTGCACAGTCTGTACTTAAGACTGCACAGTCTTTACTTAAGACTGCACAGTCTGCACTTAAGACTGTACAGTCTGCACTTAAGACTGCACAGTCTGTACTTAAGACTGCACAGTCTGTAGTTAAGACTGCACAGTCTGTAGTTAAGACTGCACAGTCTGTATTTAAGACTGCACAGTCTGTAGTTAGGACTGCACATTTTGTACTTAAGACTGCACAGTTTGCACTTAAGACTGCACAGTCTGTAGTAAAGACTGCACAGTCTGTACTTAAGACTGCACAGTCTGTAGCTAAGACTGCACAGTCTGTATTTAAGACTGCACAGTCTGCACTTAAGACTGCAATGTCTGCACTTAAGACTGCACAGTCTGTAGTTAAGACTGCACAGTCTGTAGTTAAGACTGCACAGTCTGTATTTAAGACTGCACAGTCTGTAGTTAGGACTGCACATTTTGTACTTAAGACTGCACAGTTTGCACTTAAGACTGCACAGTCTGTAGTAAAGACTGCACAGTCTGTACTTAAGATTGCACAGTCTGTCCTTAAGACTGCACAGTCTGCACTTAAGACTGCACAGTCTGTAGTTAAGACTGCACAGTCTGCACTTAAGACTGCACAGTCTGTACTTAAGACTGCACAGTCTGTAGCTAAGACTGCACAGTCTGCACTTAAGACTACACAGTCTGTAGTTAAGACTGCACAGTCTGCACTTAAGACTGCACAGTCTGTAGTTAAGACTGCACAGTCTGCACTTAAGACTGCACAGTCTGTAGTTAAGACTGCACCGTCTGTAGTTAAGACTGCACAGTCTGTAGTTAAGACTGCACAGTCTGTAGTTAAGACTGCAAAGTCTGTACTTAAGACTGCTCAGTCTGTACTTAAGAACTGCACAGTCTGTAGTTAAGACTGCACAGTCTGTAGTTAAGACTGCGCAGTCTGTACTTAAGACTGCACAGTCTGTATTTAAGACTGCACAGTCTGCACTTAAGACTGCACAGTCTGTACTTAAGAACTGCACAGTCTGTAGTTAAGACTGCACAGTCTGTAGTTAAGACTGCAAAGTCTGTACTTAAGACTGCACAGTCTGTACTTAAGAACTGCACAGTCTGTAGTTAAGACTGCACAGTCTGTACTTAAGACTGCACAGTCTGTAGTTAAGACTGCACAGTCTGTACTTAAGACTGCACAGTCTGTATTTAAGACTGCACAGTCTGCACTTAAGACTGCACAGTCTGTACTTAAGAACTGCACAGTCTGTAGTTAAGACTGCACAGTCTGTAGTTAAGACTGCACAGTCTGTAGTTAAGACTGCACAGTCTGTAGTTAAGACTGCACAGTCTGTAGTTAAGACTGCACAGTCTGTAGTTAAGACTGCACAGTCTGTACTTACAACTGCACAGTCTGTCCTTAAGATTTCACAGTCTGTACTTAAGACTGCACAGTCTGTAGTTAAGACTGCACAGTCTGCACTTAAGACTGCACAGTCTGTAGTTAAGACTGCACAGTCTGTACTTAAGACTGCACAGTCTGCACTTAAGACTGCACAGTCTGTACTTAAGACTGCACAGTCTGTACTTAAGACTGCACAGTCTGCACTTAAGACTGCACAGTCTGTAGTTAAGACTGCACAGTCTGTACTTAAGACCGCACAGTCTGTAGTTAAGACTGCACAGTCTGTAGTTAAGACTGCACAGTCTGCACTTAAGACTGCACAGTTTGTACTTAAGACTGCACAGTCTGTAGTTAAGACTGCACAGTCTGTACTTAAGACTGCACAGTCTGTAGTTAAGACTGCACAGTCTGCACTTAAGACTGCACAGTCTGCACTTAAGACTGCACAGTCTGCACTTAAGACTGCACAGTCTGCACTTAAGACTGCACAGTCTGTAGTTAAGACTGCACAGTCTGTAGTTAAGACTGCACAGTCTGTACTTAAGAATGCACAGTCTGTAGTTAAGACTGCACAGTCTGCACTTAAGACTGCACAGTCTGCACTTAAGACTGCACAGTCTGTAGTTAAGACTGCACAGTCTGTACTTAAGACTGCACAGTCTGCACTTAAGACTGCACAGTCTGTAGTTAAGACTGCACAGTCTGTACCTAAGACTGCACACAAGTCTGTAGTTAAGACTGCACAGCCTGTACTTACAACTGCACTGTCTGTCCTTAAGATTTCACAGTCTGTACTTAAGACTGCACAGTCTGCAGTTAAGACTGCACAGCCTGTACTTACAACTGCACAGTCTGTCCTTAAGATTTCACAGTCTGTACTTAAGACTGCACAGTCTGTAGTTAAGACTGCACAGTTTGTACTTAAGACTGCACAGTCTGCACTTAAGACTGCACAGTCTGTAGTTAAGACTGCACAGTCCGCACTTAAGACTGCATAGTCTGTAGCTAAGACTGCACAGTCTGTACCTAAGACTGCACAGTCTGTACTTAAGACTGCACAGTCTGTACTTAAGACTGCACAGTCTGTAGTCAAGACTGCACAGTCTGCACTTCAGACTGCACATTCTGTAGTTAAGACTGCACAGTCTGTAGTTAAGACTGCACAGTCTGTAGTTAAGACTGCACAGTCCGAACTTAAGACTGCAAAATCTGTAGTTAAGACTGCACAGTCTGTACCTAAGACTGCACAGTCTGTACTTAAGACTGCACAGTCTGCTCTTAAGACTGCACAGTCTGCACTTAAGACTGCACAGTCTGTAGTTAAGACTGCACAGTCTGCACTTAAGACTGCACAGTCTGCACTTAAGACTGCACAGTCTGTACTTAAGACTGCACAGTCTGTAGCTAAGACTGCACAGTCTGTACTTAAGACTGCACAGTCTGCACTTAAGACTGCACAGTCTGCACTTAAGACTGCACAGTCTGTAGTTAAGACTGCACAGTCTGTAGTTAAGACTGCACAGTCTGTAGCTAAGACTGCACAGTCTGTAGTTAAGACTGCACAGTCTGTAGTTAAGACTGCACAGTCTGTAGTTAGGACTGCACATTTTGTACTTAAGACTGCACAGTTTGCACTTAAGACTGCACAGTCTTTACTTAAGATTGCACAGTCTGTACTTAAGACTGCACAGTCTGCACTTAAGACTGCTCAGTTTGTTATTAAGACTGCACAGTCTGCACTTAAGACTGCACAGTCTGTAGATAAGACTGCACAGTCTGCACTTAAGACTGCACAGTCTGCACTTAAGACTGCACAGTCTGCACTTAAGACTGCACAGTCTGCACTTAAGACTGCACAGTCTGTACTTAAGAACTGCACAGTCTGTAGTTAAGACTGCACAGTCTGTAGTTAAGACTGCACAGTCTGTACTTACAACTGCACAGTCTGTCCTTAAGATTTCACAGTCTGTACTTAAGACTGCACAGTCTGTAGTTAAGACTGCACAGTCTGCACTTAAGACTGCACAGTCTGTACTTAAGACTGCACAGTCTGTAGTTAAGACTGCACAGTCTGTAGCTAAGACTGCACAGTCTGCACTTAAGATTGCACAGTCTGTACTTAAGACTGCAAAGTCTGTAGTTAAGACTGCACAGTCTTTACTTAAGACTGCACAGTCTGTATTTAAGACTGCACAGTCTGCACTTAAGACTGCACAGTCTGTACTTAAGACTGCACAGTCTGTAGCTAAGACTGCACAGTCTGTATTTAAGACTGCACAGTCTGCACTTAAGACTGCAATGTCTGCACTTAAGACTGCACAGTCTGTAGTTAAGACTGCACAGTCTGTAGTTAAGACTGCACAGTCTGTACTTAAGACTGCACAGTCTGTAGTTAAGACTGCACAGTCTGTACTTAAGATTGCACAGTCTGTAGTTAAGACTGCACAGTCTGCACTTAAGACTGCACAGTCTGTAGTTAAGACTGCACAGTCTGTAGTTAAGACTGCACAGTCTGTAGTTAAGACTGCAAAGTCTGTACTTAAGACTGCACAGTCTGTACTTAAGAACTGCACAGTCTGTAGTTAAGACTGCACAGTCTGTAGTTAAGACTGCACAGTCTGTAGTTAAGACTGCACAGTCTGTAGTTAAGACTGCACAGTCTGTAGTTAAGACTGCACAGTCTGTAGTTAAGACTGCACAGTCTGTAGCTAAGACTGCACAGTCTGCACTTAAGACTACACAGTCTGTAGTTAAGACTGCACAGTCTGCACTTAAGACTGCACAGTCTGTAGTTAAGACTGCACAGTCTGCACTTAAGACTGCACAGTCTGTAGTTAAGACTGCACAGTCTGTAGTTAAGACTGCACAGTCTGTAGTTAAGACTGCAAAGTCTGTGCTTAAGACTGCACAGTCTGTACTTAAGAACTGCACAGTCTGTAGTTAAGACTGCACAGTCTGTAGTTAAGACTGCACAGTCTGTAGTTAAGACTGCACAGTCTGTAGTTAAGACTGCACAGTCTGTAGTTAAGACTGCACAGTCTGTAGTTAAGACTGCGCAGTCTGTACTTAAGACTGCACAGTCTGTATTTAAGACTGCACAGTCTGCACTTAAGACTGCACAGTCTGTACTTAAGAACTGCACAGTCTGTAGTTAAGACTGCACAGTCTGTAGTTAAGACTGCAAAGTCTGTAGTTAAGACTGCAAAGTCTGTACTTTAGACTGCACAGTCTGTACTTAAGAACTGCACAGTCTGAAGTTAAGACTGCACAGTCTGTACTTAAGACTGCACAGTCTGTAGTTAAGACTGCACAGTCTGTACTTAAAACTGCACAGTCTGTATTTAAGACTGCACAGTCTGCACTTAAGACTGCACAGTCTGTACTTAAGAACTGCACAGTCTGTAGTTAAGACTGCACAGTCTGTAGTTAAGACTGCACAGTCTGTAGTTAAGACTGCACAGTCTGTACTTACAACTGCACAGTCTGTCCTTAAGATTTCACAGTCTGTACTTAAGACTGCACAGTCTGTAGTTAAGACTGCACAGTCTGCACTTAAGACTGCACAGTCTGTTGTTAAGACTGCACAGTCTGTAGTTAAGACTGCACAGTCTGTACTTAAGACTGCACAGTCTGCACTTAAGACTGCACAGTCTGTAGTTAAGACTGCACAGTCTGTACTTAAGACTGCACAGTCTGTACTTAAGACTGCACAGTCTGCACTTAAGACTGCACAGTCTGTAGTTAAGACTGCACAGTCTGTAGTTAAGACTGCACAGTCTGTACTTAAGACTGCACAGTCTGTAGTTAAGACTGCACAGTCTGTAGTTAAGACTGCACAGTCTGCACTTAAGACTGCACAGTTTGTACTTAAGACTGCACAGTCTGTAGTTAAGACTGCACAGTCTGTACTTAAGACTGCACAGTCTGTAGTTAAGACTACACAGTCTGCACTTAAGACTGCACAGTCTGCACTTAAGACTGCACAGTCTGTAGTTAAGACTGCACAGTCTGTAGTTAAGACTGCACAGTCTGTACTTAAGAATGCACAGTCTGTAGTTAAGACTGCACAGTCTGCACTTAAGACTGCACAGTCTGCACTTAAGACTGCACAGTCTGTAGTTAAGACTGCACAGTCTGTACTTAAGACTGCACAGTCTGCAATTAAGACTGCACAGTCTGTAGTTAAGACTGCACAGTCTGTACCTAAGACTGCACACAAGTCTGTAGTTAAGACTGCACAGCCTGTACTTACAACTGCACAGTCTGTCCTTAAGATTTCACAGTCTGTACTTAAGACTGCACAGTCTGTAGTTAAGACTGCACAGCCTGTACTTACAACTGCACAGTCTGTCCTTAAGATTTCACAGTCTGTACTTAAGACTGCACAGTCTGCACCTAAGCCTGCACACAAGTCTGTAGTTAAGACTGCACAGCCTGTACTTACAACTGCACAGTCTGTCCTTAAGATTTCACAGTCTGTAGTTAAGACTGCACAGTCCGCACTTAAGACTGCATAGTCTGTAGCTAAGACTGCACAGTCTGTACCTAAGACTGCACAGTCTGTACTTAAGACTGCACAGTCTGTACCTAAGACTGCACACAAGTCTGTAGTTAAGACTGCACAGCCTGTACTTACAACTGCACAGTCTGTCCTTAAGATTTCACAGTCTGTAGTTAAGACTGCACAGTCCGCACTTAAGACTGCATAGTCTGTAGCTAAGACTGCACAGTCTGTACCTAAGACTGCACAGTCTGTACTTAAGACTGCACAGTCTGTACTTAAGACTGCACAGTCTGTAGTTAAGACTGCACAGTCTGTAGCTAAGACTGCACAGTCTGCACTTAAGACTAAACAGCCTGTTCTTAAGACTGCACAGTCTGCACTTAAGACTGCACAGTCTGTACTTAAGACTGCACAGTCTTTAGTTAAGACTGCAAGTCTGCACTTAAGACTGCACAGTCTGCACTTAAGACTGCACAGTCTGTACTTAAGACTGCACAGTCTGTTCTTAAGACTGCACAGTCTGCACTTAAGACTGCACAGTCTGTACTTAAGACTGCACAGTCTGCACTTAAGACTGCACAGTCTGCACTTAAGACTACACAGTCTGTAGTTAAGACTGCACAGTCTGCACTTAAGACTGCACAGCCTGTTCTTAAGACTGCACAGTCTGTAGTTAAGACTGCACAGTCTGTAGTTAAGACTGCACAGCCTGTTCTTAAGACTGCACAGTCTGCACTTAAGACTGCACAGTCTGTAGTTAAGACTGCACGGTCTGTACATAAGACTGCACAGTCTGTACCTAAGACTGCACAGTCTGCACTTAAGACTGCACAGTCTGTACCTAAGACTGCACAGTCTGCACTTAAGACTGCACAGTCTGTAGCTAAGACTGCACAGTCTGTACTTAAGACTGCACAGTCTGTAGTTAAGACTGCACAGTCTGTAGTTAAGACTGCACAGTCTGTAGTTAAGACTGCATAGTCTGTACTTAAGACTGCACAGTCTGCACTTAAGACTGCACAGTCTGTAGTTAAGACTGCACAGTCTGCACTTCAGACTGCACAGTCTGTAGTTAAGGCTGCACAGTTTGTAGTTAAGACTGCACAGTCTGCACTTAAGACTGCACAGTCTGTAGTTAAGACTGCACAGTCTGTAGTTAAGACTGCACAGTCTGTATTTAAGACTGCACAGTCTGTAGATAGGACTGCACATTTTGTACTTAAGACTGCACGGTTTGCACTTAAGACTGCACAGTCTGTAGTTAAGACTGCACAGTCTGTACTTAAGATTGCACAGTCTGTTCTTAAGACTGCACAGTCTGCACTTAAGACTGCACAGTCTGTAGTTAAGACTGCACAGTCTGCACTTAAGACTGCACAGTCTGTACTTAAGACTGCACAGTCTGTAGCTAAGACTGCACAGTCTGCACTTAAGACTACACAGTCTGTAGTTAAGACTGCACAGTCTGCACTTAAGACTGCACAGTCTGTAGTTAAGACTGCACAGTCTGCACTTAAGACTGCACAGTCTGTAGTTAAGACTGCACAGTCTGTAGTTAAGACTGCACAGTCTGTAGTTAAGACTGCACAGTCTGTAGTTAAGACTGCAAAGTCTGTACTTAAGACTGCACAGTCTGTACTTAAGAACTGCACAGTCTGTAGTTAAGACTGCACAGTCTGTAGTTAAGACTGCACAGTCTGTAGTTAAGACTGCACAGTCTGTAGTTAAGACTGCGCAGTCTGTACTTAAGACTGCACAGTCTGTATTTAAGACTGCACAGTCTGCACTTAAGACTGCACAGTCTGTACTTAAGAACTGCACAGTCTGTAGTTAAGACTGCACAGTCTGTAGTTAAGACTGCAAAGTCTGTACTTTAGACTGCACAGTCTGTACTTAAGAACTGCACAGTCTGAAGTTAAGACTGCACAGTCTGTACTTAAGACTGCACAGTCTGTAGTTAAGACTGCACAGTCTGTACTTAAAACTGCACAGTCTGTATTTAAGACTGCACAGTCTGCACTTAAGACTGCACAGTCTGTACTTAAGAACTGCACAGTCTGTAGTTAAGACTGCACAGTCTGTAGTTAAGACTGGACAGTCTGTAGTTAAGACTGCACAGTCTGTACTTACAACTGCACAGTCTGTCCTTAAGATTTCACAGTCTGTACTTAAGACTGCACAGTCTGTAGTTAAGACTGCACAGTCTGCACTTAAGACTGCACAGTCTGTTGTTAAGACTGCACAGTCTGTAGTTAAGACTGCACAGTCTGTACTTAAGACTGCACAGTCTGCACTTAAGACTGCACAGTCTGTAGTTAAGACTGCACAGTCTGTACTTAAGACTGCACAGTCTGTACTTAAGACTGCACAGTCTGCACTTAAGACTGCACAGTCTGTAGTTAAGACTGCACAGTCTGTAGTTAAGACTGCACAGTCTGTACTTAAGACTGCACAGTCTGTAGTTAAGACTGCACAGTCTGTAGTTAAGACTGCACAGTCTGCACTTAAGACTGCACAGTTTGTACTTAAGACTGCACAGTCTGTATTTAAGACTGCACAGTCTGTACTTAAGACTGCACAGTCTGTAGTTAAGACTACACAGTCTGCACTTAAGACTGCACAGTCTGCACTTAAGACTGCACAGTCTGTAGTTAAGACTGCACAGTCTGTAGTTAAGACTGCACAGTCTGTACTTAAGAATGCACAGTCTGTAGTTAAGACTGCACAGTCTGCACTTAAGACTGCACAGTCTGCACTTAAGACTGCACAGTCTGTAGTTAAGACTGCACAGTCTGTACTTAAGACTGCACAGTCTGCAATTAAGACTGCACAGTCTGTAGTTAAGACTGCACAGTCTGTACCTAAGACTGCACACAAGTCTGTAGTTAAGACTGCACAGCCTGTACTTACAACTGCACAGTCTGTCCTTAAGATTTCACAGTCTGTACTTAAGACTGCACAGTCTGTAGTTAAGACTGCACAGCCTGTACTTACAACTGCACAGTCTGTCCTTAAGATTTCACAGTCTGTACTTAAGACTGCACAGTCTGCACCTAAGCCTGCACACAAGTCTGTAGTTAAGACTGCACAGCCTGTACTTACAACTGCACAGTCTGTCCTTAAGATTTCACAGTCTGTAGTTAAGACTGCACAGTCCGCACTTAAGACTGCATAGTCTGTAGCTAAGACTGCACAGTCTGTACCTAAGACTGCACAGTCTGTACTTAAGACTGCACAGTCTGTACCTAAGACTGCACACAAGTCTGTAGTTAAGACTGCACAGCCTGTACTTACAACTGCACAGTCTGTCCTTAAGATTTCACAGTCTGTAGTTAAGACTGCACAGTCCGCACTTAAGACTGCATAGTCTGTAGCTAAGACTGCACAGTCTGTACCTAAGACTGCACAGTCTGTACTTAAGACTGCACAGTCTGTACTTAAGACTGCACAGTCTGTAGTTAAGACTGCACAGTCTGTAGCTAAGACTGCACAGTCTGCACTTAAGACTAAACAGCCTGTTCTTAAGACTGCACAGTCTGCACTTAAGACTGCACAGTCTGTACTTAAGACTGCACAGTCTGTAGTTAAGACTGCACAGTCTGTACTTAAGACTGCACAGTCTGTTCTTAAGACTGCACAGTCTGCACTTAAGACTGCACAGTCTGTACTTAAGACTGCACAGTCTGCACTTAAGACTGCACAGTCTGTACTTAAGACTGCACAGTCTGTAGTTAAGACTGCACAGTCTGTACTTAAGACTGCACAGTCTGTTCTTAAGACTGCACAGTCTGCACTTAAGACTGCACAGTCTGTACTTAAGACTGCACAGTCTGTAGCTAAGACTGCACAGTCTGCACTTAAGACTACACAGTCTGTAGTTAAGACTGCACAGTCTGCACTTAAGACTGCACAGTCTGTAGTTAAGACTGCACAGTCTGCACTTAAGACTGCACAGTCTGTAGTTAAGACTGCACAGTCTGTAGTTAAGACTGCACAGTCTGTAGTTAAGACTGCACAGTCTGTAGTTAAGACTGCAAAGTCTGTACTTAAGACTGCACAGTCTGTACTTAAGAACTGCACAGTCTGTAGTTAAGACTGCACAGTCTGTAGTTAAGACTGCACAGTCTGTAGTTAAGACTGCACAGTCTGTAGTTAAGACTGCGCAGTCTGTACTTAAGACTGCACAGTCTGTATTTAAGACTGCACAGTCTGCACTTAAGACTGCACAGTCTGTACTTAAGAACTGCACAGTCTGTAGTTAAGACTGCACAGTCTGTAGTTAAGACTGCAAAGTCTGTACTTTAGACTGCACAGTCTGTACTTAAGAACTGCACAGTCTGAAGTTAAGACTGCACAGTCTGTACTTAAGACTGCACAGTCTGTAGTTAAGACTGCACAGTCTGTACTTAAAACTGCACAGTCTGTATTTAAGACTGCACAGTCTGCACTTAAGACTGCACAGTCTGTACTTAAGAACTGCACAGTCTGTAGTTAAGACTGCACAGTCTGTAGTTAAGACTGGACAGT
Organism: Neoascia interrupta; assembly: GCA_947623515.1. Classification (NCBI taxonomy): domain Eukaryota; kingdom Metazoa; phylum Arthropoda; class Insecta; order Diptera; family Syrphidae; genus Neoascia; species Neoascia interrupta. The sequence continues at coordinate 270,376 of CANQKQ010000016.1, forward strand.
CTGTAGTTAAGACTGCACAGTCTGTACTTACAACTGCACAGTCTGTCCTTAAGATTTCACAGTCTGTACTTAAGACTGCACAGTCTGTAGTTAAGACTGCACAGTCTGTTGTTAAGACTGCACAGTCTGTAGTTAAGACTGCACAGTCTGTACTTAAGACTGCACAGTCTGCACTTAAGACTGCACAGTCTGCAATTAAGACTGCACAGTCTGTAGTTAAGACTGCACAGTCTGTACCTAAGACTGCACACAAGTCTGTAGTTAAGACTGCACAGCCTGTAGTTAAGACTGCACAGTCTGCACTTAAGACTGCACAGTCTGCACTTAAGACTGCACAGTCTGTTCTTAAGACTGCACAGTCTGCACTTAAGACTGCACAGTCTGCACTTAAGACTGCACAGTCTGTTCTTAAGACTGCACAGTCTGCACTTAAGACTGCACAGTCTGTAGTTAAGACTGCACAGTCTGTACTTAAGACTGCACAGTCTGCACTTAAGACTGCACAGTCTGTAGTTAAGACTGCACAGTCTGTAGCTAAGACTGCACAGTCTGCACTTAAGACTAAACAGCCTGTTCTTAAGACTGCACAGTCTGCACTTAAGACTGCACAGTCTGTACTTAAGACTGCACAGTCTGTAGTTAAGACTGCAAATCTGCACTTAAGACTGCACAGTCTGCACTTAAGACTGCACAGTCTGTACTTAAGACTGCACAGTCTGTTCTTAAGACTGCACAGTCTGCACTTAAGACTGCACAGTCTGTACTTAAGACTGCACAGTCTGCACTTAAGACTGCACAGTCTGCACTTAAGACTGCACAGTCTGTAGTTAAGACTGCACAGTCTGCACTTAAGACTGCACAGTCTGTAGTTAAGACTGCACAGTCTGTAGTTAAGACTGCACAGTCTGTACTTACAACTGCACAGTCTGTCCTTAAGATTTCACAGTCTGTACTAAAGACTGCACAGTCTGTAGTTAAGACTGCACAGTCTGCACTTAAGACTGCACAGTCTGTACTTAAGACTGCACAGTCTGTTCTTAAGACTGCACAGTCTGTAGTTAAGACTGCACAGTCTGTACTTAAGACTGCACAGTCTGCACTTAAGACTGCACAGTCTGTACTTAAGACTGCACAGTCTGTACTTAAGACTGCACAGTCTGCACTTAAGACTGCACAGTCTGCACTTAAGACTGCACAGTCTGTAGTTAAGACTGCACAGTCTGTAGTTAAGACTGCACAGTCTGTAGTTAAGACTGCACAGTCTGTAGTTAAGACTGCACAGTCTGTAGTTAAGACTGCACAGTCTGTACCTAAGACTGCACAGTCTGCACTTAAGACTGCACAGTCTGCACTTAAGACTGCACAGTCTGTAGTTAAGACTGCACAGTCCGCACTTAAGACTGCACAGTCTATAGTTAAGACTGCACAGTCTGTAGTTAAGACTGCACAGTCTGTACTTAAGACTGCACAGTCTGCACTTAAGACTGCACAGTCTGTAGTTAAGACTGCACAGTCTGTTCTTAAGACTGCACAGTCTGTACTTAAGACTGCACAGTCTGCACTTAAGACCGCACAGTCTGCACTTAAGACTGCACAGTCTGTAGTTAAGACTGCACAGTCTGCACTTAAGACTGCACAGTCTGCACTTAGGACTGCACAGTCTGCACTTAAGACTGCACAGTCTGCACTTATGACTGCACAGTCTGCACTTAAGACTGCATAGTCTGTAGTTAAGACTGCACAGTCTGCACTTAAGACTGCACAGTCTGTACTTAAGACTGCACAGTCTGTACTTAAGACTGCACAGTCTGTTCTTAAGACTGCACAGTCTGCACTTAAGACTGCACAGTCTGTAGTTAAGACTGCACAGTCTGTACTTAAGACTGCACAGTTTGTAGTTAAGACTGCACAGTCTGTAGTTAAGACTGCACAGTCTGTAGTTAAGACTGCACAGTCTGTAGTTAAGACTGCACAGTCTGTAGTTAAGACTGCACAGTCTGTACCTAAGACTGCACAGTCTGCACTTAAGACTGCACAGTCTGCACTTAAGACTGCACAGTCTGTAGTTAAGACTGCACAGTCCGCACTTAAGACTGCACAGTCTATAGTTAAAACTGCACAGTCTGCACTTAAGACTGCACAGTCTGTACTTAAGACTGCACAGTCTGTAGTTAAGACTGCACAGTCTGTACTTAAGACTGCACAGTCTGCACTTAAGACTGCACAGTCTGTACTTAAGACTGCACAGTCTGTACTTAAGACTGCACAGTCTGCACTTAAGACTGCACAGTCTGCACTTAAGACTGCACAGTCTGTAGTTAAGACTGCACAGTCTGTAGTTAAGACTGCACAGTCTGTAGTTAAGACTGCACAGTCTGTAGTTAAGACTGCACAGTCTGTAGTTAAGACTGCACAGTCTGCACTTAAGACTGCACAGTCTGTAGTTAAGACTGCACAGTCTGTAGTTAAGACTGCACAGTCTGTACTTACAACTGCACAGTCTGTCCTTAAGATTTCACAGTCTGTACTAAAGACTGCACAGTCTGTAGTTAAGACTGCACAGTCTGCACTTAAGACTGCACAGTCTGTACTTAAGACTGCACAGTCTGTTCTTAAGACTGCACAGTCTGTAGTTAAGACTGCACAGTCTGTACTTAAGACTGCACAGTCTGCACTTAAGACTGCACAGTCTGTACTTAAGACTGCACAGTCTGTACTTAAGACTGCACAGTCTGCACTTAAGACTGCACAGTCTGCACTTAAGACTGCACAGTCTGTAGTTAAGACTGCACAGTCTGTAGTTAAGACTGCACAGTCTGTAGTTAAGACTGCACAGTCTGTAGTTAAGACTGCACAGTCTGTAGTTAAGACTGCACAGTCTGTACCTAAGACTGCACAGTCTGCACTTAAGACTGCACAGTCTGCACTTAAGACTGCACAGTCTGTAGTTAAGACTGCACAGTCCGCACTTAAGACTGCACAGTCTATAGTTAAGACTGCACAGTCTGTAGTTAAGACTGCACAGTCTGTACTTAAGACTGCACAGTCTGCACTTAAGACTGCACAGTCTGTAGTTAAGACTGCACAGTCTGTTCTTAAGACTGCACAGTCTGTTCTTAAGACTGCACAGTCTGTACTTAAGACTGCACAGTCTGCACTTAAGACCGCACAGTCTGCACTTAAGACTGCACAGTCTGTAGTTAAGACTGCACAGTCTGCACTTAAGACTGCACAGTCTGCACTTAGGACTGCACAGTCTGCACTTAAGACTGCACAGTCTGCACTTATGACTGCACAGTCTGCACTTAAGACTGCATAGTCTGTAGTTAAGACTGCACAGTCTGCACTTAAGACTGCACAGTCTGTACTTAAGACTGCACAGTCTGTACTTAAGACTGCACAGTCTGTTCTTAAGACTGCACAGTCTGCACTTAAGACTGCACAGTCTGTAGTTAAGACTGCACAGTCTGTACTTAAGACTGCACAGTTTGTAGTTAAGACTGCACAGTCTGTAGCTAAGACTGCACAGTCTGTAGTTAAGACTGCACAGTCTGTAGTTAAGACTGCACAGTCTGTAGTTAAGACTGCACAGTCTGTACCTAAGACTGCACAGTCTGCACTTAAGACTGCACAGTCTGCACTTAAGACTGCACAGTCTGTAGTTAAGACTGCACAGTCCGCACTTAAGACTGCACAGTCTATAGTTAAAACTGCACAGTCTGCACTTAAGACTGCACAGTCTGTACTTAAGACTGCACAGTCTGTAGTTAAGACTGCACAGTCTGTACTTAAGACTGCACAGTCTGCACTTAAGATTGCACAGTCTGTACTTAAGACTGCACAGTCTGTACTTAAGACTGCACAGTCTGCACTTAAGACTGCACAGTCTGCACTTAAGACTGCACAGTCTGTAGTTAAGACTGCACAGTCTGTAGTTAAGACTGCACAGTCTGTAGTTAAGACTGCACAGTCTGTAGTTAAGACTGCACAGTCTGTAGTTAAGACTGCACAGTCTGTACCTAAGACTGCACAGTCTGCACTTAAGACTGCACAGTCTGCACTTAAGACTGCACAGTCTGTAGTTAAGACTGCACAGTCCGCACTTAAGACTGCACAGTCTGTAGTTAAGACTGCACAGTCTGTAGTTAAGACTGCACAGTCTGTACTTAAGACTGCACAGTCTGCACTTAAGACTGCACAGTCTGTAGTTAAGACTGCACAGTCTGTTCTTAAGACTGCACAGTCTGTACTTAAGACTGCACAGTCTGCACTTAAGACCGCACAGTCTGCACTTAAACTGCACAGTCTGTAGTTAAGACTGCACAGTCTGCACTTAAGACTGCACAGTCTGCACTTAGGACTGCACAGTCTGCACTTAAGACTGCACAGTCTGCACTTAAGACTGCACAGTCTGCACTTAAGACTGCATAGTCTGTAGTTAAGACTGCACAGTCTGCACTTAAGACTGCACAGTCTGTACTTAAGACTGCACAGTCTGTACTTAAGACTGCACAGTCTGTACTTAAGACTGCACAGTCTGTTCTTAAGACTGCACAGTCTGCACTTAAGACTGCACAGTCTGTAGTTAAGACTGCACAGTCTGTACTTAAGACTGCACAGTTTGTAGTTAAGACTGCACAGTCTGTAGTTAAGACTGCACAGTCTGTAGTTAAGACTGCACAGTCTGTAGTTAAGACTGCACAGTCTGTAGTTAAGACTGCACAGTCTGTACCTAAGACTGCACAGTCTGCACTTAAGACTGCACAGTCTGCACTTAAGACTGCACAGTCTGTAGTTAAGACTGCACAGTCCGCACTTAAGACTGCACAGTCTATAGTTAAAACTGCACAGTCTGCACTTAAGACTGCACAGTCTGTACTTAAGACTGCACAGTCTGTAGTTAAGACTGCACAGTCTGCACTTAAGACTGCACAGTCTGCACTTAAGACTGCACAGTCTGTACTTAAGACTGCACAGTCTGTTCTTAAGACTGCACAGTCTGCACTTAAGACTGCACAGTCTGTAGTTAAGACTGCACAGTCTGTACTTAAGACTGCACAGTCTGCACTTAAGACTGCACAGTCTGTACTTAAGACTGCACAGTCTGTACTTAAGACTGCACAGTCTGCACTTAAGACTGCACAGTCTGTAGTTAAGACTGCACAGTCTGTAGTTAAGACTGCACAGTCTGTAGTTAAGACTGCACAGTCTGTAGTTAAGACTGCACAGTCTGTAGTTAAGACTGCACAGTCTGTACCTAAGACTGCACAGTCTGCACTTAAGACTGCACAGTCTGCACTTAAGACTGCACAGTCTGTAGTTAAGACTGCACAGTCTGCACTTAAGACTGCACAGTCTGCACTTTAGACTGCACAGTCTGTACTTAAGACTGCACAGTCTGTTCTTAAGACTGCACAGTCTGCACTTAAGACTGCACAGTCTGTACTTAAGACTGCACAGTCTGCACTTAAGACTGCACAGTCTGCACTTAAGACTGCACAGTCTGTAGTTAAGACTGCACAGTCTGCACTTAAGACTGCACAGTCTGTAGTTAAGACTGCACAGTCTGTAGTTAAGACTGCACAGTCTGTACTTACAACTGCACAGTCTGTCCTTAAGATTTCACAGTCTGTACTAAAGACTGCACAGTCTGTAGTTAAGACTGCACAGTCTGCACTTAAGACTGCACAGTCTGTACTTAAGACTGCAGAGTCTGTTCTTAAGACTGCACAGTCTGTACTTAAGACTGCACAGTCTGTACCTAAGACTGCACAGTCTGCACTTAAGACTGCACAGTCTGTACCTAAGACTGCACAGTCTGCACTTAAGACTGCACAGTCTGTAGTTAAGACTGCACAGTCTGTACTTAAGACTGCACAGTCTGTAGTTAAGACTGCACAGTCTGTAGTTAAGACTGCACAGTCTGTAGTTAAGACTGCATAGTCTGTACTTAAGACTGCACAGTCTGCAGTTAAGACTGCACAGTCTGTAGTTAAGACTGCACAGTCTGCACTTCAGACTGCACAGTCTGTAGTTAAGACTGCACAGTTTGTAGTTAAGACTGCACAGTCTGCACTTAAGACTGCACAGTCTGCACTTAAGACTGCACAGTCTGTACTTAAGACTGCACAGTCTGTTCTTAAGACTGCACAGTCTGCACTTAAGACTGCACAGTCTGTACTTAAGACTGCACAGTCTGCACTTAAGACTGCACAGTCTGCACTTAAGACTGCACAGTCTGTAGTTAAGACTGCACAGTCTGCACTTAAGACTGCACAGTCTGTAGTTAAGACTGCACAGTCTGTACTTACAACTGCACAGTCTGTCCTTAAGATTTCACAGTCTGTACTAAAGACTGCACAGTCTGTAGTTAAGACTGCACAGTCTGCACTTAAGACTGCACAGTCTGTGCTTAAGATTGCAGAGTCTGTTCTTAAGACTGCACAGTCTGCACTTAAGACTGCACAGTCTGTAGTTAAGACTGCACAGTTTGTAGTTAAGACTGCACAGTCTGTACTTAAGACTGCACAGTCTGTAATTAAGACTGCACAGTCTGTAGCTCAGACTGCACAGTCTGCACTTAAGACTGCACAGTCTGTACTTAAGACTGCACAGTCTGCACTTAAGACCGCACAGTCTGCACTTAAGACTGCACAGTCTGTAGTTAAGACTGCACAGTCTGCACTTAAGACTGCACAGTCTGCACTTAAGACTGCACAGTCTGCACTTAAGACTGCACAGTCTGTAGTTAAGACTGCACAGTCTGCACTTAAGACTGCACAGTCTGTACTTAAGACTGCACAGTCTGTTCTTAAGACTGCACAGTCTGCACTTAAGACTGCACAGTCTGTAGTTAAGACTGCACAGTCTGTACTTAAGACTGCACAGTCTGCACTTAAGACTGCACAGTCTGTAGTTAAGACTGCACAGTCTGTAGTTAAGACTGCACAGTCTGCACTTAAGACTGCACAGTCTGTAGTTAAGACTGCACAGTCTGTACTTACAACTGCACAGTCTGTCCTTAAGATTTCACAGTCTGTACTAAAGACTGCACAGTCTGTAGTTAAGACTGCACAGTCTGCACTTAAGACTGCACAGTCTGTACTTAAGACTGCACAGTCTGTAGTTAAGACTGCAAGTCTGCACTTAAGACTGCACAGTCTGCACTTAAGACTGCACAGTCTGTACTTAAGACTGCACAGTCTGTTCTTAAGACTGCACAGTCTGCACTTAAGACTGCACAGTCTGTACTTAAGACTGCACAGTCTGCACTTAAGACTGCACAGTCTGCACTTAAGACTGCACAGTCTGTAGTTAAGACTGCACAGTCTGCACTTAAGACTGCACAGTCTGTAGTTAAGACTGCACAGTCTGTAGTTAAGACTGCACAGTCTGTACTTACAACTGCACAGTCTGTCCTTAAGATTTCACAGTCTGTACTAAAGACTGCACAGTCTGTAGTTAAGACTGCACAGTCTGCACTTAAGACTGCACAGTCTGTACTTAAGACTGCACAGTCTGTTCTTAAGACTGCACAGTCTGCACTTAAGACTGCACAGTCTGTAGTTAAGACTGCACAGTCTGTACTTAAGACTACACAGTCTGCACTTAAGACTGCACAGTCTGTACTTAAGACTGCACAGTCTGTACTTAAGACTGCACAGTCTGCACTTAAGACTGCACAGTCTGCACTTAAGACTGCACAGTCTGTAGTTAAGACTGCACAGTCTGTAGTTAAGACTGCACAGTCTGTAGTTAAGACTGCACAGTCTGTAGTTAAGACTGCACAGTCTGTAGTTAAGACTGCACAGTCTGTACCTAAGACTGCACAGTCTGCACTTAAGACTGCACAGTCTGCACTTAAGACTGCACAGTCTGTAGTTAAGACTGCACAGTCCGCACTTAAGACTGCACAGTCTATAGTTAAGACTGCACAGTCTGTAGTTAAGACTGCACAGTCTGTAGTTAAGACTGCACAGTCTGTACTTAAGACTGCACAGTCTGCACTTAAGACTGCACAGTCTGTTGTTAAGACTGCACAGTCTGTTCTCAAGGCTGCACAGTCTGTACTTAAGACTGCACAGTCTGCACTTAAGACCGCACAGTCTGCACTTAAGACTGCACAGTCTGTAGTTAAGACTGCACAGTCTGCACTTAAGACTGCACAGTCTGCACTTAGGACTGCACAGTCTGCACTTAAGACTGCACAGTCTGCACTTAAGACTGCACAGTCTGCACTTAAGACTGCACAGTCTGTAGTTAAGACTGCACACTCTGCACTTAAGACTGCACAGTCTGTACTTAAGACTGCACAGTCTGTACTTAAGACTGCACAGTCTGTACTTAAGACTGCACAGTCTGTTCTTAAGACTGCACAGTCTGCACTTAAGACTGCACAGTCTGTAGTTAAGACTGCACAGTCTGTACTTAAGACTGCACAGTCTGTAGTTAAGACTGCACAGTCTGTAGTTAAGACTGCACAGTCTGTAGTTAAGACTGCACAGTCTGTACCTAAGACTGCACAGTCTGCACTTAAGACTGCACAGTCTGCACTTAAGACTGCACAGTCTGTAGTTAAGACTGCACAGTCCGCACTTAAGACTGCACAGTCTATAGTTAAGACTGCACAGTCTATAGTTAAGACTGCACAGTCTGCACTTAAGACTGCACAGTCTGTACTTAAGACTGCAGAGTCTGTAGTTAAGACTGCACAGTCTGCACTTAAGACTGCACAGTCTGTACTTAAGACTGCACAGTCTGTTCTTAAGACTGCACAGTCTGCACTTAAGACTGCACAGTCTGTACTTAAGACTGCACAGTCTGCACTTAAGACTGCACAGTCTGCACTTAAGACTGCACAGTCTGTAGTTAAGACTGCACAGTCTGTAGTTAAGACTGCACAGTCTGTAGTTAAGACTGCACAGTCTGTACTTACAACTGCACAGTCTGTCCTTAAGATTTCACAGTCTGTACTAAAGACTGCACAGTCTGTAGTTAAGACTGCACAGTCTGTAGTTAAGACTGCACAGTCTGCACTTAAGACTGCACAGTCTGTACTTAAGACTGCACAGTCTGTTCTTAAGACTGCACAGTCTGCACTTAAGACTGCACAGTCTGCACTTAAGACTGCACAGTCTGTACTTAAGACTGCACAGTCTGTACTTAAGACTGCACAGTCTGCACTTAAGACTGCACAGTCTGCACTTAAGACTGCACAGTCTGTAGTTAAGACTGCACAGTCTGTAGTTAAGACTGCACAGTCTGTAGTTAAGACTGCACAGTCTGTAGTTAAGACTGCACAGTCTGTACCTAAGACTGCACAGTCTGCACTTAAGACTGCACAGTCTGCACTTAAGACTGCACAGTCTGTAGTTAACACTGCACAGTCCGCACTTAAGACTGCACAGTCTATAGTTAAGACTGCACAGTCTGCACTTAAGACTGCACAGTCTGTACTTAAGACTGCACAGTCTGTACTTAAGACTGCACAGTCTGTACTTAAGACTGCACAGTCTGCACTTAAGACTGCACAGTCTGCACTTAAGACTGCACAGTCTGTAGTTAAGACTGCACAGTCTGTAGTTAAGACTGCACAGTCTGTAGTTAAGACTGCACAGTCTGTACCTAAGACTGCACAGTCTGCACTTAAGACTGCACAGTCTGCACTTAAGACTGCACAGTCTGTAGTTAACACTGCACAGTCCGCACTTAAGACTGCACAGTCTATAGTTAAGACTGCACAGTCTGCACTTAAGACTGCACAGTCTGCACTTAAGACTGCACAGTCTGTACTTAAGACTGCACAGTCTGTACTTAAGACTGCACAGTCTGCACTTAAGACTGCACAGTCTGCACTTAAGACTGCACAGTCTGTAGTTAAGACTGCACAGTCTGTAGTTAAGACTGCACAGTCTGTAGTTAAGACTGCACAGTCTGTAGTTAAGACTGCACAGTCTGTACCTAAGACTGCACAGTCTGCACTTAAGACTGCACAGTCTGCACTTAAGACTGCACAGTCTGTAGTTAAGACTGCACAGTCTGTACTTAAGACTGCACAGTCTGCACTTAAGACTGCACAGTCTGTACTTAAGACTGCACAGTCTGTACTTAAGACTGCACAGTCTGCACTTAAGACTGCACAGTCTGCACTTAAGACTGCACAGTCTGTAGTTAAGACTGCACAGTCTGTAGTTAAGACTGCACAGTCTGTAGGTAAGACTGCACAGTCTGTAGTTAAGACTGCACAGTCTGTACCTAAGACTGCACAGTCTGCACTTAAGACTGCACAGTCTGCACTTAAGACTGCACAGTCTGTAGTTAACACTGCACAGTCCGCACTTAAGACTGCACAGTCTATAGATAAGACTGCACAGTCTGCACTTAAGACTGCACAGTCTGTACTTAAGACTGCACAGTCTGTACTTAAGACTGCACAGTCTGTACTTAAGACTGCACAGTCTGCACTTAAGACTGCACAGTCTGCACTTAAGACTGCACAGTCTGTAGTTAAGACTGCACAGTCTGTAGTTAAGACTGCACAGTCTGTTCTTAAGACTGCACAGTCTGTACTTAAGACTGCACAGTCTGCACTTAAGACCGCACAGTCTGCACTTAAGACTGCACAGTCTGTAGTTAAGACTGCACAGTCTGCACTTAAGACTGCACAGTCTGTACTTAAGACTGCACAGTCTGTTCTTAAGACTGCACAGTCTGCACTTAAGACTGCACAGTCTGTAGTTAAGACTGCACAGTCTGTACTTAAGACTGCACAGTCTGTAGTTAAGACTGCACAGTCTGTAGTTAAGACTGCACAGTCTGCACTTAAGACTGCACAGTCTGCACTTAAGACTGCACAGTCTGTAGTTAAGACTGCACAGTCTGCACTTAAGACTGCACAGTCTGTAGTTAAGACTGCACAGTCTGTAGTTAAGACTGCACAGTCTGTACTAAAGACTGCACAGTCTGTAGTTAAGACTGCACAGTCTGTAGTTAAGACTGCGCAGTCTGCACTTAAGACTGCACAGTCTGTAGTTAAGACTGCACAGTTTGTACTTAAGACTGCACAGTCTGCACTTAAGACTGCACAGTCTGCACTTAAGACTGCACAGCCTGTTGTTAAGACTGCACAGTCTGCACTTAAGACTGCACAGTTTGTACTTAAGACTGCACAGTCTGTTCTTAAGACTGCACAGTCTGCACTTAAGACTGCACAGTCTGTACTTAAAACTGCACAGTCTGTTGTTAAGACTGCACAGTCTGTACTTAAGATTGCACAGTCTGCACTTAAGGCTGCACAGTCTGTAGTTAAGACTGTACAGTCTGTAGTTAAGACTGCACAGTCTCCACTTAAGACTGCACAGCCTGTTCTTAAGACTGCACAGTCTGCACTTAAGACTGCACAGTCTGTAGTTAAGACTGCACGGTCTGTAGTTAAGACTGCACAGTCTGCACTTAAGACTGCACAGTCTGTACTTAAGACTGCACAGTCTGTAGTTAAGACTGCACAGTCTGTACCTAAGACTGCACAGTCTGCACTTAAGACTGCACAGTCTGTACCTAAGACTGCACAGTCTGCACTTAAGACTGCACAGTCTGTAGTTAAGACTGCACAGTCTGTACTTAAGACTGCACAGTCTGTAGTTAAGACTGCACAGTCTGTAGTTAAGACTGCACAGTCTGTAGTTAAGACTGCACAGTCTGTAGTTAAGACTGCACAGTCTGTAGTTAAGACTGCACAGTCTGTAGTTAAGACTGCACAGTCTGTACCTAAGACTGCACAGTCTGCACTTAAGACTGCACAGTCTGCACTTAAGACTGCACAGTCTGTAGTTAAGACTGCACAGTCCGCACTTAAGACTGCACAGTCTATAGTTAAGACTGCACAGTCTGTAGTTAAGACTGCACAGTCTGTAGTTAAGACTGCACAGTCTGTACTTAAGACTGCACAGTCTGCACTTAAGACTGCACAGTCTGTAGTTAAGACTGCACAGTCTGTAGTTAAGACTGCACAGTCTGTTCTTAAGACTGCACAGTCTGTACTTAAGACTGCACAGTCTGCACTTAAGACCGCACAGTCTGCACTTAAGACTGCACAGTCTGTAGTTAAGACTGCACAGTCTGCACTTAAGACTGCACAGTCTGCACTTAGGACTGCACAGTCTGCACTTAAGACTGCACAGTCTGCACTTAAGACTGCACAGTCTGTAGTTAAGACTGCACAGTCTGTAGTTAAGACTGCACAGTCTGCACTTAAGACTGCACAGTCTGTAGTTAAGACTGCACAGTCTGTACTTAAGACTGCACAGTCTGTACTTAAGACTGCACAGTCTGTAGTTAAGACTGCACAGTCTGTAGTTAAGACTGCACAGTCTGTAGTTAAGACTGCACAGTCTGTAGTTAAGACTGCACAGTCTGTACCTAAGACTGCACAGTCTGCACTTAAGACTGCACAGTCTGCACTTAAGACTGCACAGTCTGTAGTTAAGACTGCACAGTCCGCACTTAAGACTGCACAGTCTATAGTAAAGACTGCACAGTCTGCACTTAAGACTGCACAGTCTGTACTTAAGACTGCACAGTCTGTAGTTAAGACTGCACAGTCTGCACTTAAGACTGCACAGTCTGCACTTAAGACTGCACAGTCTGTACTTAAGACTGCACAGTCTGTTCTTAAGACTGCACAGTCTGCACTTAAGACTGCACAGTCTGTACTTAAGACTGCACAGTCTGCACTTAAGACTGCACAGTCTGCACTTAAGACTGCACAGTCTGTAGTTAAGACTGCACAGTCTGCACTTAAGACTGCACAGTCTGTAGTTAAGACTGCACAGTCTGTAGTTAAGACTGCACAGTCTGTACTTACAACTGCACAGTCTGTCCTTAAGATTTCACAGTCTGTACTAAAGACTGCACAGTCTGTAGTTAAGACTGCACAGTCTGCACTTAAGACTGCACAGTCTGTACTTAAGACTGCACAGTCTGTTCTTAAGACTGCACAGTCTGCACTTAAGACTGCACAGTCTGTAGTTAAGACTGCACAGTCTGTACTTAAGACTGCACAGTCTGCACTTAAGACTGCACAGTCTGTACTTAAGACTGCACAGTCTGTACTTAAGACTGCACAGTCTGCACTTAAGACTGCACAGTCTGCACTTAAGACTGCACAGTCTGTAGTTAAGACTGCACAGTCTGTAGTTAAGACTGCACAGTCTGTACCTAAGACTGCACAGTCTGCACTTAAGACTGCACAGTCTGCACTTAAGACTGCACAGTCTGTAGTTAAGACTGCACAGTCCGCACTTAAGACTGCACAGTCTATAGTTAAGACTGCACAGTCTGTAGTGAAGACTGCACAGTCTGTAGTTAAGACTGCACAGTCTGTACTTAAGACTGCACAGTCTGCACTTAAGACTGCACAGTCTGTAGTTAAGACTGCACAGTCTGTTCTTAAGACGGCACAGTCTGTACTTAAGACTGCACAGTCTGCACTTAAGACCGCACAGTCTGCACTTAAGACTGCACAGTCTGCACTTAAGACTGCACAGTCTGTAGTTAAGACTGCACAGTCTGCACTTAGGACTGCACAGTCTGCACTTAAGACTGCACAGTCTGCACTTAAGACTGCACAGTCTGTAGTTAAGACTGCACAGTCTGCACTTAAGACTGCACAGTCTGCACTTAGGACTGCACAGTCTGCACTTAAGACTGCACAGTCTGTACTTAAGACTGCACAGTCTGTACTTAAGACTGCACAGTCTGCACTTAAGACTGCTCAGTCTGTTATTAAGACTGCACAGTCTGCACTTAAGACTGCACAGTCTGTAGTTAAGACTGCACAGTCTGCACTTAAGACTGCACAGTCTGTACTTAAGACTGCACAGTCTGTACTTAAGACTGCACAGTCTGTAGTTAAGAGTGCACATTCTGTAGTTAAGACTGCACAGTCTGTAGTTAAGACTGCACAGTCTGTAGTTAAGACTGCACAGTCTGTAGTTAAGACTGCACAGTCTGTAGTTAAGACTGCACACTCTGTAGTTAAGACTGCACAGTCTGTAGTTAAGACTGCACAGTCTGTAGTTAAGACTGCACAGGCTGTAGTTAAGACTGCACAGTCTGTACTTAAGACTGCACAGTCTGTACTTAAGACTGCCCAGTCTGTTGCTAAGACTGCACAGTCTGTAGTTAAGACTGCACAGTCTGTACTCAAGACTGCACAGTCTGCACTTAAGACTGCACAGGGTGTAGTTAAGACTGCAGAGTCTGTACTTAAGACTGCACAGTCTGTAGTTAAGACTGCACAGTCTGCACTTAAGACTGCACAGTCTGTAGTTAAGACTGCACAGTCTGTAGTTAAGACTGCACAGTCTGTAGTTAAGACTGCACAGTCTGTAGTTAAGACTGCACAGTCTGTAGTTAAGACTGCACAGTCTGTAGTTAAGACTGCTCAGTCTGTAGTTAAGACTGCACAGTCTGTAGTTAAGACTGCACAGTCTGTAGTTAAGACTGCACAGTCTGTAGTTAAGACTGCAAAGTCTGTACTTAAGACTGCACAGTCTGTGGCTAAGACTACACAGTCTGTACTTAAGACTGCACAGTCTGCATGCTGTACTTAAGACTGCACAGTCTGTAGTTAAGACTGCACAGTCTCTAGTTAAGACTGCACAGTCTGTAGTTAAGACTGCACAGTCTGTAGTTAAGACTGCACAGTCTGTAGTTAAGACTGCACAGTCTGTACTTAAGACTGCACAGCCTGCACCTAAGACTGCTCAGTCTGTTATTAAGACTGCACAGTCTGCACTTAAGACTGCACAGTTTGTACTTAAGACTGCACAGTCTGTTCTTAAGACTGCACAGTCTGCACTTAAGACTGCACAGTCTGTACTTAAAACTGCACAGTCTGTAGTTAAGACTGCACAGTCTGTACTTAAGATTGCACAGTCTGCACTTAAGGCTGCACAGTCTGTAGTTAAGACTGCACAGTCTGTAGTTAAGACTGCACAGTCTCCACTTAAGACTGCACAGCCTGTTCTTAAGACTGCACAGTCTGCACTTAAGACTGCACAGTCTGTAGTTAAGACTGCACGGTCTGTAGTTAAGACTGCACAGTCTGCACTTAAGACTGCACAGTCTGTACTTAAGACTGCACAGTCTGTAGTTAAGACTGCACAGTCTGTACCTAAGACTGCACAGTCTGCACTTAAGACTGCACAGTCTGTACCTAAGACTGCACAGTCTGCACTTAAGACTGCACAGTCTGTAGTTAAGACTGCACAGTCTGTACTTAAGACTGCACAGTCTGTAGTTAAGACTGCACAGTCTGTAGTTAAGACTGCACAGTCTGTAGTTAAGACTGCACAGTCTGTAGTTAAGACTGCACAGTCTGTAGTTAAGACTGCACAGTCTGTACCTAAGACTGCACAGTCTGCACTTAAGACTGCACAGTCTGCACTTAAGACTGCACAGTCTGTAGTTAAGACTGCACAGTCCGCACTTAAGACTGCACAGTCTATAGTTAAGACTGCACAGTCTGTAGTTAAGACTGCACAGTCTGTAGTTAAGACTGCACAGTCTGTACTTAAGACTGCACAGTCTGCACTTAAGACTGCACAGTCTGTAGTTAAGACTGCACAGTCTGTAGTTAAGACTGCACAGTCTGCACTTAAGACTGCACAGTCTGCACTTAGGACTGCACAGTCTGCACTTAAGACTGCACAGTCTGCACTTAAGACTGCACAGCCTGTAGTTAAGACTGCACAGTCTGTAGTTAAGACTGCACAGTCTGCACTTAAGACTGCACAGTCTGTACTTAAGACTGCACAGTCTGTACTTAAGACTGCACAGTCTGTTCTTAAGACTGCACAGTCTGCACTTAAGACTGCACAGTCTGTAGTTAAGACTGCACAGTCTGTACTTAAGACTGCACAGTCTGTACTTAAGACTGCACAGTCTGTAGTTAAGACTGCACAGTCTGTAGTTAAGACTGCACAGTCTGTAGTTAAGACTGCACAGTCTGTAGTTAAGACTGCACAGTCTGTACCTAAGACTGCACAGTCTGCACTTAAGACTGCACAGTCTGCACTTAAGACTGCACAGTCTGTAGTTAAGACTGCACAGTCCGCACTTAAGACTGCACAGTCTATAGTTAAGACTGCACAGTCTGCACTTAAGACTGCACAGTCTGTACTTAAGACTGCACAGTCTGTAGTTAAGACTGCACAGTCTGCACTTAAGACTGCACAGTCTGCACTTAAGACTGCACAGTCTGTACTTAAGACTGCACAGTCTGTTCTTAAGACTGCACAGTCTGCACTTAAGACTGCACAGTCTGTACTTAAGACTGCACAGTCTGCACTTAAGACTGCACAGTCTGCACTTAAGACTGCACAGTCTGTAGTTAAGACTGCACAGTCTGCACTTAAGACTGCACAGTCTGTAGTTAAGACTGCACAGTCTGTACTTACAACTGCACAGTCTGTCCTTAAGATTTCACAGTCTGTACTAAAGACTGCACAGTCTGTAGTTAAGACTGCACAGTCTGCACTTAAGACTGCACAGTCTGTACTTAAGACTGCACAGTCTGTTCTTAAGACTGCACAGTCTGCACTTAAGACTGCACAGTCTGTAGTTAAGACTGCACAGTCTGTACTTAAGACTGCACAGTCTGCACTTAAGACTGCACAGTCTGTACTTAAGACTGCACAGTCTGTACTTAAGACTGCACAGTCTGCACTTAAGACTGCACAGTCTGCACTTAAGACTGCACAGTCTGTAGTTAAGACTGCACAGTCTGTAGTTAAGACTGCACAGTCTGTAGTTAAGACTGCACAGTCTGTAGTTAAGACTGCACAGTCTGTACCTAAGACTGCACAGTCTGCACTTAAGACTGCACAGTCTGCACTTAAGACTGCACAGTCTGTAGTTAAGACTGCACAGTCCGCACTTAAGACTGCACAGTCTATAGTTAAGACTGCACAGTCTGTAGTGAAGACTGCACAGTCTGTAGTTAAGACTGCACAGTCTGTACTTAAGACTGCACAGTCTGCACTTAAGACTGCACAGTCTGTAGTTAAGACTGCACAGTCTGTTCTTAAGACGGCACAGTCTGTACTTAAGACTGCACAGTCTGCACTTAAGACCGCACAGTCTGCACTTAAGACTGCACAGTCTGCACTTAAGACTGCACAGTCTGTAGTTAAGACTGCACAGTCTGCACTTAGGACTGCACAGTCTGCACTTAAGACTGCACAGTCTGCACTTAAGACTGCACAGTCTGTAGTTAAGACTGCACAGTCTGCACTTAAGACTGCACAGTCTGCACTTAGGACTGCACAGTCTGCACTTAAGACTGCACAGTCTGTACTTAAGACTGCACAGTCTGTACTTAAGACTGCACAGTCTGCACTTAAGACTGCTCAGTCTGTTATTAAGACTGCACAGTCTGCACTTAAGACTGCACAGTCTGTAGTTAAGACTGCACAGTCTGCACTTAAGACTGCACAGTCTGTACTTAAGACTGCACAGTCTGTACTTAAGACTGCACAGTCTGTAGTTAAGAGTGCACATTCTGTAGTTAAGACTGCACAGTCTGTAGTTAAGACTGCACAGTCTGTAGTTAAGACTGCACAGTCTGTAGTTAAGACTGCACACTCTGTAGTTAAGACTGCACAGTCTGTAGTTAAGACTGCACAGTCTGTAGTTAAGACTGCACAGGCTGTAGTTAAGACTGCACAGTCTGTACTTAAGACTGCACAGTCTGTACTTAAGACTGCCCAGTCTGTTGCTAAGACTGCACAGTCTGTAGTTAAGACTGCACAGTCTGTACTCAAGACTGCACAGTCTGCACTTAAGACTGCACAGGGTGTAGTTAAGACTGCAGAGTCTGTACTTAAGACTGCACAGTCTGTAGTTAAGACTGCACAGTCTGCACTTAAGACTGCACAGTCTGTAGTTAAGACTGCACAGTCTGTAGTTAAGACTGCACAGTCTGTAGTTAAGACTGCACAGTCTGTAGTTAAGACTGCACAGTCTGTAGTTAAGACTGCTCAGTCTGTAGTTAAGACTGCACAGTCTGTAGTTAAGACTGCACAGTCTGTAGTTAAGACTGCACAGTCTGTAGTTAAGACTGCAAAGTCTGTACTTAAGACTGCACAGTCTGTGGCTAAGACTACACAGTCTGTACTTAAGACTGCACAGTCTGCATGCTGCACTTAAGACTGCACAGTCTGTAGTTAAGACTGCACAGTCTCTAGTTAAGACTGCACAGTCTGTAGTTAAGACTGCACAGTCTGTAGTTAAGACTGCACAGTCTGTAGTTAGGACTGCACATTTTGTACTTAAGACTGCACAGTCTGTAGTTAAGACTGCACAGTCTGTAGTTAAGACTGCACAGTCTGTAGTTAAGACTGCACAGTCTGTAGTTAAGACTGCACAGTCTGTAGTTAAGACTGCACAGTCTGTACTTAAGACTGCACAGCCTGCACCTAAGACTGCTCAGTCTGTTATTAAGACTGCACAGTCTGCACTTAAGACTGCGCAGTCTGTAGTTAAGACTGCACAGTCTGCACTTAAGATTGCACAGTCTGTAGTTAAGACTGCACAGTCTGTACTTAAGACTGCACAGTCTGCACTTAAGACTGCACAGTCTGCACTTAAGACTGCACAGGGTGTAGTTAAGACTGCAGAGTCTGTACTTAAGACTGCACAGTCTGTAGTTAAGACTGCACAGTCTGCACTTAAGACTGCACAGTCTGTTGTTAAGACTGCACAGTCTGTAGTTAAGACTGCACAGTCTGTACTTAAGACTGCACAGTCTGCACTTAAGACTGCACAGTCTGCACTTAAGACTGCACAGTCTGTAGTTAAGACTGCACAGTCTGTACTTAAGAACTGCACAGTCTGTAGTTAAGACTGCACAGTCTGTAGTTAAGACTGCACAGTCTGTAGTGAAGACTGCACAGTCTGTAGTTAAGACTGCACAGTCTGTACCTAAGACTGCACAGTCTGCACTTAAGACTGCACAGTCTGTAGTTAAGACTGCACAGTCTGTTCTTAAGACTGCACAGTCTGTACTTAAGACTGCACAGTCTGCACTTAAGACCGCACAGTCTGCACTTAAGACTGCACAGTCTGTAGTTAAGACTGCACAGTCTGCACTTAAGACTGCACAGTCTGCACTTAGGACTGCACAGTCTGCACTTAAGACTGCACAGTCTGCACTTAAGACTGCACAGTCTGTAGTTAAGACTGCACAGTCTGCACTTAAGACTGCACAGTCTGCACTTAGGACTGCACAGTCTGCACTTAAGACTGCACAGTCTGTAGTTAAGACTGCACAGTCTGCACTTAAGACTGCACAGTCTGTAGTTAAGACTGCACAGTCTGTAGTTAAGACTGCACAGTCTGTACTAAAGACTGCACAGTCTGTAGTTAAGACTGCACAGTTTGTACTTAAGACTGCACAGTCTGCACTTAAGACTGCACAGTCTGCACTTAAGACTGCACAGCCTGTTGTTAAGACTGCACAGTCTGCACTTAAGACTGCACAGTTTGTACTTAAGACTGCACAGTCTGTTCTTAAGACTGCACAGTCTGCACTTAAGACTACACAGTCTGTACTTAAAACTGCACAGTCTGTAGTTAAGACTGCACAGTCTGTACTTAAGATTGCACAGTCTGCACTTAAGACTGCACAGTCTGTAGTTAAGACTGCACAGTCTGTAGTTAAGACTGCACAGTCTGCACTTAAGACTGCACAGCCTGTTCTTAAGACTGCACAGTCTGCACTTAAGACTGCACAGTCTGTAGTTAAGACTGCACGGTCTGTAGTTAAGACTGCACAGTCTGTACTTAAGACTGCACAGTCTGTAGTTAAGACTGCACAGTCTGTACCTAAGACTGCACAGTCTGCACTTAAGACTGCACAGTCTGTACCTAAGACTGCACAGTCTGCACTTAAGACTGCACAGTCTGTAGTTAAGACTGCACAGTCTGTACTTAAGACTGCACAGTCTGTAGTTAAGACTGCACAGTCTGTAGTTAAGACTGCACAGTCTGTAGTTAAGACTGCATAGTCTGTACTTAAGACTGCACAGTCTGCACTTAAGACTGCACAGTCTGCACTTAAGACTGCACAGTCTGTACTTAAGACTGCACAGTCTGCACTTAAGACTGCACAGTCTGCGCTTAAGACTGCACAGTCTGTAGTTAAGACTGCACAGTCTGCACTTCAGACTGCACAGTCTGTAGTTAAGACTGCACAGTTTGTAGTTAAGACTGCACAGTCTGTACTTAAGACTGCACAGTCTGTAATTAAGACTGCACACTCTGTAGCTAAGACTGCACAGTCTGCACTTAAGACTGCACAGCCTGTTATTAAGACTGCACAGTCTGTAGTTAAGACTGCACAGTCTGCACTTAAGACTGCACAGTCTGTAGTTAAGACTGCACAGTCTGTACTTAAGACTGCACAGTCTGCACTTAAGACTGCACAGTCTGCACTTAAGACTGCACAGTCTGTAGTTAAGACTGCACAGTCTGTTCTTAAGACTGCACAGTCTGCACTTAATACTGCACAGTCTGTACTTAGGACTGCACAGTCTGCACTTAAGACTGCACAGTCTGTAGTTAAGACTGCACAGTCTGTACTTAAGACTGCACAGTCTGTAGTTAAGACTGCACAGTCTGTACCTAAGACTGCACAGTCTGCACTTAAGACTGCACAGTCTGTACCTAAGACTGCACAGTCTGCACTTAAGACTGCACAGTCTGTAGTTAAGACTGCACAGTCTGCACTTAATACTGCACAGTCTGTACTTAAGACTGCACAGTCTGCACTTAAGACCACACAGTCTGCACTTAAGACCACACAGTCTGCACTTAAGACTGCACAGTCTGTAGTTAAGACTGCACAGTCTGCACTTAAGACTGCACAGTCTGTAGTTAAGACTGCACAGTCTGTAGTTAAGACTGCACAGTCTGTAGTTAAGACTGCATAGTCTGTACTTAAGACTGCACAGTCTGCACTTAAGACTGCACAGTCTGTAGTTAAGACTGCACAGTCTGCACTTCAGACTGCACAGTCTGTAGTTAAGACTGCACAGTCTGTACTTAAGACTGCACAGTCTGTAGTTAAGACTGCACAGTCTGTAGTTAAGACTGCACAGTCTGTAGTTAAGACTGCATAGTCTGTACTTAAGACCACACAGTCTGCACTTAAGACTGCACAGTCTGTAGTTAAGAATGCACAGTCTGTAGTTAAGACTGCACAGTCTGCACTTAAGACTGCACAGTCTGTAGTTAAGACTGCACAGTCTGTAGTTAAGACTGCACAGTCTGTACTTAAGACTGCACAGTCTGTAATTAAGACTGCACAGTCTGTAGTTAAGACTGCACAGCCTGTTCTTAAGACTGCACAGTCTGCACTTAAGACTGCACAGTCTGCACTTAAGACTGCACAGTCTGTACCTAAGACTGCACAGTCTGCACTTAAGACTGCACAGTCTGTAGTTAAGACTGCACGGTCTGTAGTTAAGACTGCACAGTCTGCACTTAAGACTGCACAGTCTGTACTTAAGACTGCACAGTCTGTAGTTAAGACTGCACAGTCTGTACCTAAGACTGCACAGTCTGCACTTAAGACTGCACAGTCTGCACTTAAGACTGCACAGTCTGTAGTTAAGACTGCACAGTCTGCACTTAATACTGCACAGTCTGTACTTAAGACTGCACAGTCTGCACTTAAGACCACACAGTCTGCACTTAAGACCACACAGTCTGCACTTAAGACTGCACAGTCTGTAGTTAAGACTGCACAGTCTGCACTTAAGACTGCACAGTCTGTAGTTAAGACTGCACAGTCTGTAGTTAAGACTGCACAGTCTGTAGTTAAGACTGCATAGTCTGTACTTAAGACTGCACAGTCTGCACTTAAGACTGCACAGTCTGTAGTTAAGACTGCACAGTCTGCACTTCAGACTGCACAGTCTGTAGTTAAGACTGCACAGTTTGTAGTTAAGACTGTACAGTCTGCACTTAAGACTGCACAGTCTGCACTTAAGACTGCACAGTCTGTACTTAAGACTGCACAGTCTGTTCTTAAGACTGCACAGTCTGCACTTAAGACTGCACAGTCTGTACTTAAGACTGCACAGTCTGCACTTAAGACTGCACAGTCTGCACTTAAGACTGCACAGTCTGTAGTTAAGACTGCACAGTCTGCACTTAAGACTGCACAGTCTGTAGTTAAGACTGCACAGTCTGTACTTACAACTGCACAGTCTGTCCTTAAGATTTCACAGTCTGTACTAAAGACTGCACAGTCTGTAGTTAAGACTGCACAGTCTGCACTTAAGACTGCACAGTCTGTACTTAAGACTGCAGAGTCTGTTCTTAAGACTGCACAGTCTGCACTTAAGACTGCACAGTCTGTAGTTAAGACTGCACAGTCTGTACTTAAGACTGCACAGTCTGTAGTTAAGACTGCACAGTTTGTAGTTAAGACTGCACAGTCTGTACTTAAGACTGCACAGTCTGTAATTAAGACTGCACAGTCTGTAGCTCAGACTGCACAGTCTGCACTTAAGACTGCACAGTCTGTACTTAAGACTGCACAGTCTGCACTTAAGACCGCACAGTCTGCACTTAAGACTGCACAGTCTGTAGTTAAGACTGCACAGTCTGCACTTAAGACTGCACAGTCTGCACTTAAGACTGCACAGTCTGCACTTAAGACTGCACAGTCTGTAGTTAAGACTGCACAGTCTGCACTTAAGACTGCACAGTCTGTACTTAAGACTGCACAGTCTGTTCTTAAGACTGCACAGTCTGCACTTAAGACTGCACAGTCTGTAGTTAAGACTGCACAGTCTGTACTTAAGACTGCACAGTCTGCACTTAAGACTGCACAGCCTATTATTAAGACTGCACAGTCTGTAGTTAAAACTGCACAGTCTGCACTTAAGACTGCACAGTCTGCACTTAGGACTGCACAGTCTGCACTTAAGACTGCACAGTCTGCACTTAAGACTGCACAGTCTGTACTTAAGACTGCACAGTCTGTAGTTAAGACTGCACAGTCTGTAGTTAAGACTGCACAGTCTGCACTTAAGACTGCACAGTCTGCACTTAAGACTGCACAGTCTGTAGTTAAGACTGCACAGTCTGCACTTAAGACTGCACAGTCTGTAGTTAAGACTGCACAGTCTGTAGTTAAGACTGCACAGTCTGTACTAAAGACTGCACAGTCTGTAGTTAAGACTGCACAGTTTGTACTTAAGACTGCACAGTCTGCACTTAAGACTGCACAGTCTGCACTTAAGACTGCACAGCCTGTTATTAAGACTGCACAGTCTGCACTTAAGACTGCACAGTTTGTACTTAAGACTGCACAGTCTGTTCTTAAGACTGCACAGTCTGCACTTAAGACTGCACAGTCTGTACTTAAAACTGCACAGTCTGTAGTTAAGACTGCACAGTCTGTACTTAAGATTGCACAGTCTGCACTTAAGACTGCACAGTCTGTAGTTAAGACTGCACAGTCTGTAGTTAAGACTGCACAGTCTGCACTTAAGACTGCACAGCCTGTTCTTAAGACTGCACAGTCTGCACTTAAGACTGCACAGTCTGTAGTTAAGACTGCACGGTCTGTAGTTAAGACTGCACAGTCTGCACTTAAGACTGCACAGTCTGTACTTAAGACTGCACAGTCTGTAGTTAAGACTGCACAGTCTGTACCTAAGACTGCACAGTCTGCACTTAAGACTGCACAGTCTGTAGTTAAGACTGCACAGTCTGTAGTTAAGACTGCACAGTCTGTAGTTAAGACTGCACAGTCTGTAGTTAAGACTGCACAGTCTGTAGTTAAGACTGCACAGTCTGTTCTTAAGACTGCACAGTCTGCACTTAAGACTGCACAGTCTGTACTTAAGACCACACAGTCTGCACTTAAGACTGCACAGTCTGCACTTAAGACTGCACAGTCTGTAGTTAAGACTGCACAGTCTGTAGTTAAGACTGCACAGTCTGCACTTAAGACTGCACAGTCTGTAGTTAAGACTGCACAGTCTGTAGTTAAGACTGCACAGTCTGTAGTTAAGACTACATAGTCTGTACTTAAGACTGCACAGTCTGCACTTAAGACTGCACAGTCTGTAGTTAAGACTGCACAGTCTGCACTTCAGACTGCACAGTCTGTAGTT
Source organism: Neoascia interrupta (assembly GCA_947623515.1). NCBI lineage: Eukaryota > Metazoa > Arthropoda > Insecta > Diptera > Syrphidae > Neoascia > Neoascia interrupta. The sequence continues at coordinate 294,570 of CANQKQ010000016.1, forward strand.
AAGACTGCACAGTTTGTAGTTAAGACTGTACAGTCTGCACTTAAGACTGCACAGTCTGCACTTAAGACTGCACAGTCTGTACTTAAGACTGCACAGTCTGTTCTTAAGACTGCACAGTCTGCACTTAAGACTGCACAGTCTGTACTTAAGACGGCACAGTCTGCACTTAAGACTGCACAGTCTGCACTTAAGACTGCACAGTCTGTAGTTAAGACTGCACAGTCTGCACTTAAGACTGCACAGTCTGTAGTTAAGACTGCACAGTCTGTAGTTAAGACTGCACAGTCTGTACTTACAACTGCACAGTCTGTCCTTAAGATTTCACAGTCTGTACTAAAGACTGCACAGTCTGTAGTTAAGACTGCACAGTCTGCACTTAAGACTGCACAGTCTGTACTTAAGACTGCAGAGTCTGTTCTTAAGACTGCACAGTCTGCACTTAAGACTGCACAGTCTGTAGTTAAGACTGCACAGTCTGTACTTAAGACTGCACAGTCTGTAGTTAAGACTGCACAGTTTGTAGTTAAGACTGCACAGTCTGTACTTAAGACTGCACAGTCTGTAATTAAGACTGCACAGTCTGTAGCTCAGACTGCACAGTCTGCACTTAAGACTGCACAGTCTGTACTTAAGACTGCACAGTCTGCACTTAAGACCGCACAGTCTGCACTTAAGACTGCACAGTCTGTAGTTAAGACTGCACAGTCTGCACTTAAGACTGCACAGTCTGCACTTAAGACTGCACAGTCTGTAGTTAAGACTGCACAGTCTGCACTTAAGACTGCACAGTCTGTACTTAAGACTGCACAGTCTGTTCTTAAGACTGCACAGTCTGCACTTAAGACTGCACAGTCTGTAGTTAAGACTGCACAGTCTGTACTTAAGACTGCACAGTCTGCACTTAAGACTGCACAGTCTGTACTTAAGACTGCACAGTCTGCACTTAAGACTGCACAGTCTGCGCTTAAGACTGCACAGTCTGTAGTTAAGACTGCACAGTCTGCACTTCAGACTGCACAGTCTGTAGTTAAGACTGCACAGTTTGTAGTTAAGACTGCACAGTCTGTAGTTAAGACTGCACAGTCTGTACTTAAGACTGCACAGTCTGCACTTAAGACTGCACAGTCTGCACTTAAGACTGCACAGTCTGTAGTTAAGACTGCACAGTCTGTACTTAAGACTGCACAGTCTGCACTTAAGACTGCACAGTCTGCACTTAAGACTGCACAGTCTGTAGTTAAGACTGCACAGTCTGTTCTTAAGACTGCACAGTCTGCACTTAATACTGCACAGTCTGTACTTAAGACTGCACAGTCTGCACTTAAGACTGCACAGTCTGCACTTAGGACTGCACAGTCTGCACTTAAGACTGCACAGTCTGTAGTTAAGACTGCACAGTCTGCACTTAAGACTGCACAGTCTGCACTTAGGACTGCACAGTCTGCACTTAAGACTGCACAGTCTGCACTTAAGACTGCACAGTCTGTACTTAAGACTGCACAGTCTGTAGTTAAGACTGTACAGTCTGTAGTTAAGACTGCACAGTCTGTAGTTAAGACTGCACAGTCTGCACTTAAGACTGCACAGTCTGCACTTAAGACTGCACAGTCTGTAGTTAAGACTGCACAGTCTGCACTTAAGACTGCACAGTCTGTAGTTAAGACTGCACAGTCTGTAGTTAAGACTGCACAGTCTGTAGTTAAGACTGCACAGTCTGTACTAAAGACTGCACAGTCTGTAGTTAAGACTGCACAGTTTGTACTTAAGACTGCACAGTCTGCACTTAAGACTGCACAGCCTGTTATTAAGACTGCACAGTCTGCACTTAAGACTGCACAGTTTGTACTTAAGACTGCACAGTCTGTTCTTAAGACTGCACAGTCTGCACTTAAGACTGCACAGTCTGTACTTAAAACTGCACAGTCTGTAGTTAAGACTGCACAGTCTGTACTTAAGATTGCACAGTCTGCACTTAAGACTGCACAGTCTGTAGTTAAGACTGCACAGTCTGTAGTTAAGACTGCACAGTCTGCACTTAAGACTGCACAGCCTGTTCTTAAGACTGCACAGTCTGCACTTAAGACTGCACAGTCTGTAGTTAAGACTGCACGGTCTGTAGTTAAGACTGCACAGTCTGCACTTAAGACTGCACAGTCTGTACTTAAGACTGCACAGTCTGTAGTTAAGACTGCACAGTCTGTACCTAAGACTGCACAGTCTGCACTTAAGACTGCACAGTCTGTACCTAAGACTGCACAGTCTGCACTTAAGACTGCACAGTCTGTAGTTAAGACTGCACAGTCTGTACTTAAGACTGCACAGTCTGTAGTTAAGACTGCACAGTCTGTAGTTAAGACTGCACAGTCTGTAGTTAAGACTGCATAGTCTGTACTTAAGACTGCACAGTCTGCACTTAAGACTGCACAGTCTGCACTTAAGACTGCACAGTCTGTACTTAAGACTGCACAGTCTGCACTTAAGACTGCACAGTCTGCGCTTAAGACTGCACAGTCTGTAGTTAAGACTGCACAGTCTGCACTTCAGACTGCACAGTCTGTAGTTAAGACTGCACAGTTTGTAGTTAAGACTGCACAGTCTGTACTTAAGACTGCACAGTCTGTAATTAAGACTGCACAGTCTGTAGTTAAGACTGCACAGTCTGTACTTAAGACTGCACAGTCTGCACTTAAGACTGCACAGTCTGCACTTAAGACTGCACAGTCTGTAGTTAAGACTGCACAGTCTGTTCTTAAGACTGCACAGTCTGCACTTAATACTGCACAGTCTGTACTTAAGACTGCACAGTCTGCACTTAAGACCACACAGCCTGCACTTAAGACTGCACAGTCTGTAGTTAAGAATGCACAGTCTGTAGTTAAGACTGCACAGTCTGCACTTAAGACTGCACAGTCTGTAGTTAAGACTGCACAGTCTGTAGTTAAGACTGCACAGTCTGTACTTAAGACTGCACAGTCTGTAATTAAGACTGCACAGTCTGTAGTTAAGACTGCACAGCCTGTTCTTAAGACTGCACAGTCTGCACTTAAGACTGCACAGTCTGCACTTAAGACTGCACAGTCTGTACCTAAGACTGCACAGTCTGCACTTAAGACTGCACAGTCTGTAGTTAAGACTGCACGGTCTGTAGTTAAGACTGCACAGTCTGCACTTAAGACTGCACAGTCTGTACTTAAGACTGCACAGTCTGTAGTTAAGACTGCACAGTCTGTACCTAAGACTGCACAGTCTGCACTTAAGACTGCACAGTCTGTACCTAAGACTGCACAGTCTGCACTTAAGACTGCACAGTCTGTAGTTAAGACTGCACAGTCTGCACTTAATACTGCACAGTCTGTACTTAAGACTGCACAGTCTGCACTTAAGACCACACAGTCTGCACTTAAGACCACACAGTCTGCACTTAAGACTGCACAGTCTGTAGTTAAGACTGCACAGTCTGCACTTAAGACTGCACAGTCTGTAGTTAAGACTGCACAGTCTGTAGTTAAGACTGCACAGTCTGTAGTTAAGACTGCATAGTCTGTACTTAAGACTGCACAGTCTGCACTTAAGACTGCACAGTCTGTAGTTAAGACTGCACAGTCTGCACTTCAGACTGCACAGTCTGTAGTTAAGACTGCACAGTTTGTAGTTAAGACTGTACAGTCTGCACTTAAGACTGCACAGTCTGCACTTAAGACTGCACAGTCTGTACTTAAGACTGCACAGTCTGTTCTTAAGACTGCACAGTCTGCACTTAAGACTGCACAGTCTGTACTTAAGACTGCACAGTCTGCACTTAAGACTGCACAGTCTGCACTTAAGACTGCACAGTCTGTAGTTAAGACTGCACAGTCTGCACTTAAGACTGCACAGTCTGTAGTTAAGACTGCACAGTCTGTAGTTAAGACTGCACAGTCTGTACTTACAACTGCACAGTCTGTCCTTAAGATTTCACAGTCTGTACTAAAGACTGCACAGTCTGTAGTTAAGACTGCACAGTCTGCACTTAAGACTGCACAGTCTGTACTTAAGACTGCAGAGTCTGTTCTTAAGACTGCACAGTCTGCACTTAAGACTGCACAGTCTGTAGTTAAGACTGCACAGTCTGTACTTAAGACTGCACAGTCTGTAGTTAAGACTGCACAGTTTGTAGTTAAGACTGCACAGTCTGTACTTAAGACTGCACAGTCTGTAATTAAGACTGCACAGTCTGTAGCTCAGACTGCACAGTCTGCACTTAAGACTGCACAGTCTGTACTTAAGACTGCACAGCCTGCACTTAAGACCGCACAGTCTGCACTTAAGACTGCACAGTCTGTAGTTAAGACTGCACAGTCTGCACTTAAGACTGCACAGTCTGTAGTTAAGACTGCACAGTCTGCACTTAAGACTGCACAGTCTGTACTTAAGACTGCACAGTCTGTTCTTAAGACTGCACAGTCTGCACTTAAGACTGCACAGTCTGTAGTTAAGACTGCACAGTCTGTACTTAAGACTGCACAGTCTGCACTTAAGACTGCACAGTCTGTACTTAAGACTGCACAGTCTGCACTTAAGACTGCACAGTCTGCGCTTAAGACTGCACAGTCTGTAGTTAAGACTGCACAGTCTGCACTTCAGACTGCACAGTCTGTAGTTAAGACTGCACAGTTTGTAGTTAAGACTGCACAGTCTGTACTTAAGACTGCACAGTCTGTAATTAAGACTGCACAGTCTGTAGCTAAGACTGCACAGTCTGCACTTAAGACTGCACAGCCTGTTATTAAGACTGCACAGTCTGTAGTTAAGACTGCACAGTCTGCACTTAAGACTGCACAGTCTGTAGTTAAGACTGCACAGTCTGTACTTAAGACTGCACAGTCTGCACTTAAGACTGCACAGTCTGCACTTAAGACTGCACAGTCTGTAGTTAAGACTGCACAGTCTGTTCTTAAGACTGCACAGTCTGCACTTAATACTGCACAGTCTGTACTTAAGACTGCACAGTCTGCACTTAAGACCACACAGTCTGCACTTAAGACTGCACAGTCTGTAGTTAAGACTGCACAGTCTGCTCTTAAGACTGCACAGTCTGTAGTTAAGACTGCACAGTCTGTAGTTAAGACTGCACAGTCTGTACTTAAGACTGCACAGTCTGTAATTAAGACTGCACAGTCTGTAGTTAAGACTGCACAGCCTGTTCTTAAGACCGCACAGTCTGCACTTAAGACTGCACAGTCTGCACTTAAGACTGCACAGTCTGTACCTAAGACTGCACAGTCTGCACTTAAGACTGCACAGTCTGCACTTAAGACCACACAGTCTGCACTTAAGACCACACAGTCTGCACTTAAGACTGCACAGTCTGTAGTTAAGACTGCACAGTCTGTAGTTAAGACTGCAACAGTCTGCACTTAAGACTGCACAGTCTGTAGTTAAGACTGCACAGTCTGTAGTTAAGACTGCACAGTCTGTAGTTAAGACTGCATAGTCTGTACTTAAGACTGCACAGTCTGCACTTAAGACTGCACAGTCTGTTGTTAAGACTGCACAGTCTGCACTTCAGACTGCACAGTCTGTAGTTAAGACTGCACAGTTTGTAGTTAAGACTGCACAGTCTGCACTTAAGACTGCACAGTCTGCACTTAAGACTGCACAGTCTGTACTTAAGACTGCACAGTCTGTTCTTAAGACTGCACAGTCTGCACTTAAGACTGCACAGTCTGTACTTAAGACTGCACAGTCTGCACTTAAGACTGCACAGTCTGCACTTAAGACTGCACAGTCTGTAGTTAAGACTGCACAGTCTGCACTTAAGACTGCACAGTCTGTAGTTAAGACTGCACAGTCTATAGTTAAGACTGCACAGTCTGTACTTACAACTGCACAGTCTGTCCTTAAGATTTCGCAGTATGTACTAAAGACTGCACAGTCTGTAGTTAAGACTGCACAGTCTGCACTTAAGACTGCACAGTCTGTACTTAAGACTGCAGAGTCTGTTCTTAAGACTGCACAGTCTGCACTTAATACTGCACAGTCTGTACTTAAGACTGCACAGTCTGCACTTAAGACTGCACAGTCTGCACTTAGGACTGCACAGTCTGCACTTAAGACTGCACAGTCTGCACTTAAGACTGCACAGTCTGTAGTTAAGACTGCACAGTCTGCACTTAAGACTGCACAGTCTGCACTTAGGACTGCACAGTCTGCACTTAAGACTGCACAGTCTGTACTTAAGACTGCACAGTCTGCACTTAAGACTGCACAGTCTGCACTTAGGACTGCACAGTCTGCACTTAAGACTGCACAGTCTGTAGTTAAGACTGTACAGTCTGTAGTTAAGACTGCACAGTCTGTAGTTAAGACTGCACAGTCTGCACTTAAGACTGCACAGTCTGCACTTAAGACTGCACAGTCTGTAGTTAAGACTGCACAGTCTGCACTTAAGACTGCACAGTCTGTAGTTAAGACTGCACAGTCTGTAGTTAAGACTGCACAGTCTGCACTTAAGACTGCACAGTCTGCACTTAAGACTGCACAGTCTGTAGTTAAGACTGCACAGTCTGCACTTAAGACTGCACAGTCTGTAGTTAAGACTGCACAGTCTGTAGTTAAGACTGCACAGTCTGTAGTTAAGACTGCACAGTCTGTACTAAAGACTGCACAGTCTGTAGTTAAGACTGCACAGTTTGTACTTAAGACTGCACAGTCTGCACTTAAGACTGCACAGTCTGCACTTAAGACTGCACAGCCTGTTATTAAGACTGCACAGTCTGCACTTAAGACTGCACAGTTTGTACTTAAGACTGCACAGTCTGTTCTTAAGACTGCACAGTCTGCACTTAAGACTGCACAGTCTGTACTTAAAACTGCACAGTCTGTAGTTAAGACTGCACAGTCTGTACTTAAGATTGCACAGTCTGCACTTAAGACTGCACAGTCTGTAGTTAAGACTGCATAGTCTGTAGTTAAGACTGCACAGTCTGCACTTAAGACTGCACAGCCTGTTCTTAAGACTGCACAGTCTGCACTTAAGACTGCACAGTCTGTAGTTAAGACTGCACGGTCTGTAGTTAAGACTGCACAGTCTGCACTTAAGACTGCACAGTCTGTACTTAAGACTGCACAGTCTGTAGTTAAGACTGCACAGTCTGTACCTAAGACTGCACAGTCTGCACTTAAGACTGCACAGTCTGTACCTAAGACTGCACAGTCTGCACTTAAGACTGCACAGTCTGTAGTTAAGACTGCACAGTCTGTACTTAAGACTGCACAGTCTGCACTTAAGACTGCACAGTCTGCACTTAAGACTGCACAGTCTGTACTTAAGACTGCACAGTCTGCACTTAAGACTGCACAGTCTGCGCTTAAGACTGCACAGTCTGTAGTTAAGACTGCACAGTCTGCACTTCAGACTGCACAGTCTGTAGTTAAGACTGCACAGTTTGTAGTTAAGACTGCACAGTCTGTACTTAAGACTGCACAGTCTGTAATTAAGACTGCACAGTCTGTAGTTAAGACTGCACAGTCTGCACTTAAGACTGCACAGTCTGCACTTAAGACTGCACAGTCTGTAGTTAAGACTGCACAGTCTGTTCTTAAGACTGCACAGTCTGCACTTAATACTGCACAGTCTGTACTTAAGACTGCACAGTCTGCACTTAAGACTGCACAGTCTGCACTTAGGACTGCACAGTCTGCACTTAAGACTGCACAGTCTGCACTTAAGACTGCACAGTCTGTAGTTAAGACTGCACAGTCTGCACTTAAGACTGCACAGTCTGCACTTAGGACTGCACAGTCTGCACTTAAGACTGCACAGTCTGCACTTAAGACTGCACAGTCTGTACTTAAGACTGCACAGTCTGTAGTTAAGACTGTACAGTCTGTAGTTAAGACTGCACAGTCTGCACTTAAGACTGCACAGTCTGTAGTTAAGACTGCACAGTCTATAGTTAAGACTGCACAGTCTGTACTTACAACTGCACAGTCTGTCCTTAAGATTTCGCAGTATGTACTAAAGACTGCACAGTCTGTAGTTAAGACTGCACAGTCTGCACTTAAGACTGCACAGTCTGTACTTAAGACTGCAGAGTCTGTTCTTAAGACTGCACAGTCTGCACTTAATACTGCACAGTCTGTACTTAAGACTGCACAGTCTGCACTTAAGACTGCACAGTCTGCACTTAGGACTGCACAGTCTGCACTTAAGACTGCACAGTCTGCACTTAAGACTGCACAGTCTGTAGTTAAGACTGCACAGTCTGCACTTAAGACTGCACAGTCTGCACTTAGGACTGCACAGTCTGCACTTAAGACTGCACAGTCTGTACTTAAGACTGCACAGTCTGCACTTAAGACTGCACAGTCTGCACTTAGGACTGCACAGTCTGCACTTAAGACTGCACAGTCTGTAGTTAAGACTGTACAGTCTGTAGTTAAGACTGCACAGTCTGTAGTTAAGACTGCACGGTCTGTAGTTAAGACTGCACAGTCTGCACTTAAGACTGCACAGTCTGTAGTTAAGACTGCACAGTCTGCACTTAAGACTGCACAGTCTGTAGTTAAGACTGCACAGTCTGCACTTAAGACTGCACAGTCTGCACTTAAGACTGCACAGTCTGTAGTTAAGACTGCACAGTCTGCACTTAAGACTGCACAGTCTGTAGTTAAGACTGCACAGTCTGTAGTTAAGACTGCACAGTCTGTAGTTAAGACTGCACAGTCTGTACTAAAGACTGCACAGTCTGTAGTTAAGACTGCACAGTTTGTACTTAAGACTGCACAGTCTGCACTTAAGACTGCACAGTCTGCACTTAAGACTGCACAGCCTGTTATTAAGACTGCACAGTCTGCACTTAAGACTGCACAGTTTGTACTTAAGACTGCACAGTCTGTTCTTAAGACTGCACAGTCTGCACTTAAGACTGCACAGTCTGTACTTAAAACTGCACAGTCTGTAGTTAAGACTGCACAGTCTGTACTTAAGATTGCACAGTCTGCACTTAAGACTGCACAGTCTGTAGTTAAGACTGCACAGTCTGTAGTTAAGACTGCACAGTCTGCACTTAAGACTGCACAGCCTGTTCTTAAGACTGCACAGTCTGCACTTAAGACTGCACAGTCTGTAGTTAAGACTGCACGGTCTGTAGTTAAGACTGCACAGTCTGCACTTAAGACTGCACAGTCTGTACTTAAGACTGCACAGTCTGTAGTTAAGACTGCACAGTCTGTACCTAAGACTGCACAGTCTGCACTTAAGACTGCACAGTCTGTACCTAAGACTGCACAGTCTGCACTTAAGACTGCACAGTCTGTAGTTAAGACTGCACAGTCTGTACTTAAGACTGCACAGTCTGTAGTTAAGACTGCACAGTCTGTAGTTAAGACTGCACAGTCTGTAGTTAAGACTGCATAGTCTGTACTTAAGACTGCACAGTCTGCACTTAAGACTGCACAGTCTGCACTTAAGACTGCACAGTCTGTACTTAAGACTGCACAGTCTGCACTTAAGACTGCACAGTCTGCGCTTAAGACTGCACAGTCTGTAGTTAAGACTGCACAGTCTGCACTTCAGACTGCACAGTCTGTAGTTAAGACTGCACAGTTTGTAGTTAAGACTGCACAGTCTGTACTTAAGACTGCACAGTCTGTAATTAAGACTGCACAGTCTGTAGTTAAGACTGCACAGTCTGCACTTAAGACTGCACAGTCTGCACTTAAGACTGCACAGTCTGTAGTTAAGACTGCACAGTCTGTTCTTAAGACTGCACAGTCTGCACTTAATACTGCACAGTCTGTACTTAAGACTGCACAGTCTGCACTTAAGACTGCACAGTCTGCACTTAGGACTGCACAGTCTGCACTTAAGACTGCACAGTCTGCACTTAAGACTGCACAGTCTGTAGTTAAGACTGCACAGTCTGCACTTAAGACTGCACAGTCTGCACTTAGGACTGCACAGTCTGCACTTAAGACTGCACAGTCTGCACTTAAGACTGCACAGTCTGTACTTAAGACTGCACAGTCTGTAGTTAAGACTGTACAGTCTGTAGTTAAGACTGCACAGTCTGTAGTTAAGACTGCACAGTCTGCACTTAAGACTGCACAGTCTGCACTTAAGACTGCACAGTCTGTAGTTAAGACTGCACAGTCTGCACTTAAGACTGCACAGTCTGTAGTTAAGACTGCACAGTCTGTAGTTAAGACTGCACAGTCTGTAGTTAAGACTGCACAGTCTGTACTAAAGACTGCACAGTCTGTAGTTAAGACTGCACAGTTTGTACTTAAGACTGCACAGTCTGCACTTAAGACTGCACAGTCTGCACTTAAGACTGCACAGCCTCTTATTAAGACTGCACAGTCTGCACTTAAGACTGCACAGTTTGTACTTAAGACTGCACAGTCTGTTCTTAAGACTGCACAGTCTGCACTTAAGACTGCACAGTCTGTACTTAAAACTGCACAGTCTGTAGTTAAGACTGCACAGTCTGTACTTAAGATTGCACAGTCTGCACTTAAGACTGCACAGTCTGTAGTTAAGACTGCACAGTCTGTAGTTAAGACTGCACAGTCTGCACTTAAGACTGCACAGCCTGTTATTAAGACTGCACAGTCTGCACTTAAGACTGCACAGTTTGTAGTTAAGACTGCACGGTCTGTAGTTAAGACTGCACAGTCTGCACTTAAGACTGCACAGTCTGTACTTAAGACTGCACAGTCTGTAGTTAAGACTGCACAGTCTGTACCTAAGACTGCACAGTCTGCACTTAAGACTGCACAGTCTGTACCTAAGACTGCACAGTCTGTACTTAAGACTGCACAGTCTGTAGTTAAGACTGCACAGTCTGTAGTTAAGACTGCACAGTCTGTAGTTAAGACTGCATAGTCTGTACTTAAGACTGCACAGTCTGCACTTAAGACTGCACAGTCTGCACTTAAGACTGCACAGTCTGTACTTAAGACTGCACAGTCTGCACTTAAGACTGCACAGTCTGCGCTTAAGACTGCACAGTCTGTAGTTAAGACTGCACAGTCTGCACTTCAGACTGCACAGTCTGTAGTTAAGACTGCACAGTTTGTAGTTAAGACTGCACAGTCTGTACTTAAGACTGCACAGTCTGTAATTAAGACTGCACAGTCTGTAGTTAAGACTGCACAGTCTGTACTTAAGACTGCACAGTCTGCACTTAAGACTGCACAGTCTGCACTTAAGACTGCACAGTCTGTAGTTAAGACTGCACAGTCTGTTCTTAAGACTGCACAGTCTGCACTTAATACTGCACAGTCTGTACTTAAGACTGCACAGTCTGCACTTAAGACCACACAGTCTGCACTTAAGACTGCACAGTCTGTAGTTAAGAATGCACAGTCTGTAGTTAAGACTGCACAGTCTGCACTTAAGACTGCACAGTCTGTAGTTAAGACTGCACAGTCTGTAGTTAAGACTGCACAGTCTGTACTTAAGACTGCACAGTCTGTAATTAAGACTGCACAGTCTGTAGTTAAGACTGCACAGCCTGTTCTTAAGACTGCACAGTCTGCACTTAAGACTGCACAGTCTGCACTTAAGACTGCACAGTCTGTACCTAAGACTGCACAGTCTGCACTTAAGACTGCACAGTCTGTAGTTAAGACTGCACGGTCTGTAGTTAAGACTGCACAGTCTGCACTTAAGACTGCACAGTCTGTACTTAAGACTGCACAGTCTGTAGTTAAGACTGCACAGTCTGTACCTAAGACTGCACAGTCTGCACTTAAGACTGCACAGTCTGTACCTAAGACTGCACAGTCTGCACTTAAGACTGCACAGTCTGTAGTTAAGACTGCACAGTCTGCACTTAATACTGCACAGTCTGTACTTAAGACTGCACAGTCTGCACTTAAGACCACACAGTCTGCACTTAAGACCACACAGTCTGCACTTAAGACTGCACAGTCTGTAGTTAAGACTGCACAGTCTGCACTTAAGACTGCACAGTCTGTAGTTAAGACTGCACAGTCTGTAGTTAAGACTGCACAGTCTGTAGTTAAGACTGCATAGTCTGTACTTAAGACTGCACAGTCTGCACTTAAGACTGCACAGTCTGTAGTTAAGACTGCACAGTCTGCACTTCAGACTGCACAGTCTGTAGTTAAGACTGCACAGTTTGTAGTTAAGACTGTACAGTCTGCACTTAAGACTGCACAGTCTGCACTTAAGACTGCACAGTCTGTACTTAAGACTGCACAGTCTGTTCTTAAGACTGCACAGTCTGCACTTAAGACTGCACAGTCTGTACTTAAGACTGCACAGTCTGCACTTAAGACTGCACAGTCTGCACTTAAGACTGCACAGTCTGTAGTTAAGACTGCACAGTCTGCACTTAAGACTGCACAGTCTGTAGTTAAGACTGCACAGTCTGTAGTTAAGACTGCACAGTCTGTACTTACAACTGCACAGTCTGTCCTTAAGATTTCACAGTCTGTACTAAAGACTGCACAGTCTGTAGTTAAGACTGCACAGTCTGCACTTAAGACTGCACAGTCTGTACTTAAGACTGCAGAGTCTGTTCTTAAGACTGCACAGTCTGCACTTAAGACTGCACAGTCTGTAGTTAAGACTGCACAGTCTGTACTTAAGACTGCACAGTCTGTAGTTAAGACTGCACAGTTTGTAGTTAAGACTGCACAGTCTGTACTTAAGACTGCACAGTCTGTAATTAAGACTGCACAGTCTGTAGCTCAGACTGCACAGTCTGCACTTAAGACTGCACAGTCTGTACTTAAGACTGCACAGCCTGCACTTAAGACCGCACAGTCTGCACTTAAGACTGCACAGTCTGTAGTTAAGACTGCACAGTCTGCACTTAAGACTGCACAGTCTGTAGTTAAGACTGCACAGTCTGCACTTAAGACTGCACAGTCTGTACTTAAGACTGCACAGTCTGTTCTTAAGACTGCACAGTCTGCACTTAAGACTGCACAGTCTGTAGTTAAGACTGCACAGTCTGTACTTAAGACTGCACAGTCTGCACTTAAGACTGCACAGTCTGTACTTAAGACTGCACAGTCTGCACTTAAGACTGCACAGTCTGCGCTTAAGACTGCACAGTCTGTAGTTAAGACTGCACAGTCTGCACTTCAGACTGCACAGTCTGTAGTTAAGACTGCACAGTTTGTAGTTAAGACTGCACAGTCTGTACTTAAGACTGCACAGTCTGTAATTAAGACTGCACAGTCTGTAGCTAAGACTGCACAGTCTGCACTTAAGACTGCACAGCCTGTTATTAAGACTGCACAGTCTGTAGTTAAGACTGCACAGTCTGCACTTAAGACTGCACAGTCTGTAGTTAAGACTGCACAGTCTGTACTTAAGACTGCACAGTCTGCACTTAAGACTGCACAGTCTGCACTTAAGACTGCACAGTCTGTAGTTAAGACTGCACAGTCTGTTCTTAAGACTGCACAGTCTGCACTTAATACTGCACAGTCTGTACTTAAGACTGCACAGTCTGCACTTAAGACCACACAGTCTGCACTTAAGACTGCACAGTCTGTAGTTAAGACTGCACAGTCTGCTCTTAAGACTGCACAGTCTGTAGTTAAGACTGCACAGTCTGTAGTTAAGACTGCACAGTCTGTACTTAAGACTGCACAGTCTGTAATTAAGACTGCACAGTCTGTAGTTAAGACTGCACAGTCTGTACTTAAGACTGCACAGTCTGCACTTAAGACTGCACAGTCTGCACTTAAGACTGCACAGTCTGTACCTAAGACTGCACAGTCTGCACTTAAGACTGCACAGTCTGCACTTAAGACCACACAGTCTGCACTTAAGACCACACAGTCTGCACTTAAGACTGCACAGTCTGTAGTTAAGACTGCACAGTCTGTAGTTAAGACTGCAACAGTCTGCACTTAAGACTGCACAGTCTGTAGTTAAGACTGCACAGTCTGTAGTTAAGACTGCACAGTCTGTAGTTAAGACTGCATAGTCTGTACTTAAGACTGCACAGTCTGCACTTAAGACTGCACAGTCTGTTGTTAAGACTGCACAGTCTGCACTTCAGACTGCACAGTCTGTAGTTAAGACTGCACAGTTTGTAGTTAAGACTGCACAGTCTGCACTTAAGACTGCACAGTCTGCACTTAAGACTGCACAGTCTGTACTTAAGACTGCACAGTCTGTTCTTAAGACTGCACAGTCTGCACTTAAGACTGCACAGTCTGTACTTAAGACTGCACAGTCTGCACTTAAGACTGCACAGTCTGCACTTAAGACTGCACAGTCTGTAGTTAAGACTGCACAGTCTGCACTTAAGACTGCACAGTCTGTAGTTAAGACTGCACAGTCTATAGTTAAGACTGCACAGTCTGTACTTACAACTGCACAGTCTGTCCTTAAGATTTCGCAGTATGTACTAAAGACTGCACAGTCTGTAGTTAAGACTGCACAGTCTGCACTTAAGACTGCACAGTCTGTACTTAAGACTGCAGAGTCTGTTCTTAAGACTGCACAGTCTGCACTTAAGACTGCACAGTCTGTAGTTAAGACTGCACAGTCTGTACTTAAGACTGCACAGTCTTTAGTTAAGACTGCACAGTTTGTAGTTAAGACTGCACAGTCTGTACTTAAGACTGCACAATCTGTAATTAAGACTGCACAGTCTGTAGCTCAGACTGCACAGTCTGCACTTAAGACTGCACAGTCTGTACTTAAGACTGCACAGTCTGCACTTAAGACCGCACAGTCTGCACTTAAGACTGCACAGTCTGTACTTAAGACTGCACAGTCTGCACTTAAGACTGCACAGTCTGTAGTTAAGACTGCACAGTCTGTAGCTAAGACTGCACAGTCTGCACTTAAGACTAAACAGCCTGTTCTTAAGACTGCACAGTCTGCACTTAAGACTGCACAGTCTGTACTTAAGACTGCACAGTCTGTAGTTAAGACTGCAAGTCTGCACTTAAGACTGCACAGTCTGCACTTAAGACTGCACAGTCTGTACTTAAGACTGCACAGTCTGTTCTTAAGACTGCACAGTCTGCACTTAAGACTGCACAGTCTGTACTTAAGACTGCACAGTCTGCACTTAGGACTGCACAGTCTGCACTTAAGACTGCACAGTCTGTAGTTAAGACTGCACAGTCTGCACTTAAGACTGCACATTCTGTAGTTAAGACTGCACAGTCTGCACTTAAGACTGCACAGTCTGTACTTAAGACTGCACAGTCTGTAGTTAAGACTGCACAGTCTGTAGTTAAGACTGCACAGTCTGTAGTTAAGACTGCACAGTCTGTAGTTAAGACTGCAAAGTCTGTACCTAAGACTGCACAGTCTGCACTTAAGACTGCACAGTCTGCACTTAAGACTGCACAGTCTGTAGTTAAGACTGCACAGTCTGTAGTTAAGACTGCAAAGTCTGTACCTAAGACTGCACAGTCTGCACTTAAGACTGCACAGTCTGCACTTAAGACTGCACAGTCTGTAGTTAAGACTGCACAGTCCGCACTTAAGACTGCACAGTCTATAGTTAAGACTGCACAGTCTGTAGTTAAGACTGCACAGTCTGCACTTAAGACTGCACAGTCTGTAGTTTAGACTGCACAGTCTGTAGTTAAGACTGCACAGTCTGTAGTTAAGACTGCACAGTCTGTAGTTAAGACTGCACAGTCTGTAGTTAAGACTGCACAGTCTGTTGTTAAGACTGCAAAGTCTGTACCTAAGACTGCACAGTCTGCACTTAAGACTGCACAGTCTGCACTTAAGACTGCACAGTCTGTAGTTAAGACTGCACAGTCCGCACTAAAGACTGCACAGTCTATAGTTAAGACTGCACAGTCTGCACTTAAGACCGCACAGTCTGCACTTAAGACTGCACAGTCTGTAGTTAAGACTGCACAGTCTGTAGTTAAGACTGCACAGTCTGCACTTAAGACCGCACAGTCTGCACTTAAGACTGCACAGTCTGTAGTTAAGACTGCACAGTCTGTAGTTAAGACTGCACAGTCTGCACTTAAGACCGCACAGTCTGCACTTAAGACTGCACAGTCTGTAGTTAAGACTGCACAGTCTGTAGTTAAGACTGCACAGTCTGTAGTTAAGACTGCACAGTCTGTAGTTAAGACTGCACAGTCTGCACTTAAGACCGCACAGTCTGCACTTAAGACTGCACAGTCTGTAGTTAAGACTGCACAGTCTGTAGTTAAGACTGCACAGTCTGTAGTTAAGACTGCACAGTCTGTAGTTAAGACTGCACAGTCTGTAGTTAAGACTGCAAAGTCTGTACCTAAGACTGCACAGTCTGCACTTAAGACTGCACAGTCTGCACTTAAGACTGCACAGTCTGTAGTTAAGACTGCACAGTCCGCACTTAAGACTGCACAGTCTATAGTTAAGACTGCACAGTCTGTAGTTAAGACTGCACAGTCTGCACTTAAGACTGCACAGTCTGTTCTTAAGACTGCACAGTCTGCACTTAAGACTGCACAGTCTGTAGTTAAGACTGCACAGTCTGTACTTAAGACTGCACAGTCTGTAGTTAAGACTGCACAGTCTGTAGTTAAGACTGCACAGTCTGCACTTAAGACTGCACAGTCTGCACTTAAGACTGCACAGTCTGTAGTTAAGACTGCACAGTCTGCACTTAAGACTGCACAGTCTGTAGTTTAGACTGCACAGTCTGTAGTTAAGAATGCACAGTCTGTACTAAAGACTGCACAGTCTGTAGTTAAGACTGCACAGTCTGTAGTTAAGACTGCAAAGTCTGTACCTAAGACTGCACAGTCTGCACTTAAGACTGCACAGTCTGCACTTAAGACTGCACAGTCTGTAGTTAAGACTGCACAGTCCGCACTTAAGACTGCACAGTCTATAGTTAAGACTGCACAGTCTGTAGTTAAGACTGCACAGTCTGTAGTTAAGACTGCACAGTCTGCACTTAAGACTGCACAGTCTGTACTTAAGACTGCAGAGTCTGTTCTTAAGACTGCACAGTCTGCACTTAAGACTGCACAGTCTGTACTTAAGACTGCACAGTCTGTTCTTAAGACTGCACAGTCTGCACTTAAGACTGCACAGTCTGTAGTTAAGACTGCACAGTCTGTACTTAAGACTGCACAGTCTGTAGTTAAGACTGCACAGTCTGTAGTTAAGACTGCACAGTCTGCACTTAAGACTGCACAGTCTGCACTTAAGACTGCACAGTCTGCACTTAAGACTGCACAGTCTGTAGTTAAGACTGCACAGTCTGCACTTAAGACTGCACAGTCTGCACTTAAGACTGCACAGTCTGCACTTAAGACTGCACAGTCTGTAGTTAAGACTGCACAGTCTGTACTAAAGACTGCACAGTCTGTAGTTAAGACTGCACAGCCTGTAGTTAAGACTGCGCAGTCTGCACTTAAGACTGCACAGTCTGTAGTTAAGACTGCACAGTCTGTAGTTAAGACTGCACAGTTTGTACTTAAGACTGCACAGTCTGCACTTAAGACTGCACAGTCTGCACTTAAGACTGCACAGCCTGTTGTTAAGACTGCACAGTCTGCACTTAAGACTGCACAGTTTGTACTTAAGACTGCACAGTCTGTTCTTAAGACTGCACAGTCTGCACTTAAGACTGCACAGTCTGTACTTAAAACTGCACAGTCTGTAGTTAAGACTGCACAGTCTGTACTTAAGATTGCACAGTCTGCACTTAAGACTGCACAGTCTGTAGTTAAGACTGCACAGTCTGCACTTAAGACTGCACAGCCTGTTCTTAAGACTGCACAGTCTGCACTTAAAACTGCACAGTCTGTAGTTAAGACTGCACAGTCTGCACTTAAGACTGCACAGTCTGTACTTAAAACTGCACAGTCTGTAGTTAAGACTGCACAGTCTGTACTTAAGATTGCACAGTCTGCACTTAAGACTGCACAGTCTGTACTTAAGACTGCACAGTCTGTTCTTAAGACTGCACAGTCTGCACTTAAGACTGCACAGTCTGTAGTTAAGACTGCACAGTCTGTACTTAAGACTGCACAGTCTGTAGTTAAGACTGCACAGTCTGTAGTTAAGACTGCACAGTCTGTAGTTAAGACTGCACAGTCTGCACTTAAGACTGCACAGTCTGCACTTAAGACTGCACAGTCTGTAGTTAAGACTGCACAGTCTGCACTTAAGACTGCACAGTCTGTAGTTTAGACTGCACAGTCTGTAGTTAAGACTGCACAGTCTGTACTAAAGACTGCACAGTCTGTAGTTAAGACTGCACAGCCTGTAGTTAAGACTGCGCAGTCTGCACTTAAGACTGCACAGTCTGTAGTTAAGACTGCACAGTCTGTAGTTAAGACTGCACAGTTTGTACTTAAGACTGCACAGTCTGCACTTAAGACTGCACAGTCTGCACTTAAGACTGCACAGCCTGTTGTTAAGACTGCACAGTCTGCACTTAAGACTGCACAGTTTGTACTTAAGACTGCACAGTCTGTTCTTAAGACTGCACAGTCTGCACTTAAGACTGCACAGTCTGTACTTAAAACTGCACAGTCTGTAGTTAAGACTGCACAGTCTGTACTTAAGATTGCACAGTCTGCACTTAAGACTGCACAGTCTGTAGTTAAGACTGCACAGTCTGCACTTAAGACTGCACAGCCTGTTCTTAAGACTGCACAGTCTGCACTTAAGACTGCACAGTCTGTAGTTAAGACTGCACGGTCTGTAGTTAAGACTGCACAGTCTGCACTTAAGACTGCACAGTCTGTACTTAAGACTGCACAGTCTGTAGTTAAGACTGCACAGTCTGTACCTAAGACTGCACAGTCTGCACTTAAGACTGCACAGTCTGTACCTAAGACTGCACAGTCTGCACTTAAGACTGCACAGTCTGTACCTAAGACTGCACAGTCTGCACTTAAGACTGCACAGTCTGTAGTTAAGACTGCACAGTCTGTACTTAAGACTGCACAGTCTGCACTTAAGACTGCACAGTCTGCACTTAAGACTGCACAGTCTGTACTTAAGACTGCACAGTCTGCACTTAAGACTGCACAGTCTGCGCTTAAGACTGCACAGTCTGTAGTTAAGACTGCACAGTCTGCACTTCAGACTGCACAGTCTGTAGTTAAGACTGCACAGTTTGTAGTTAAGACTGCACAGTCTGTACTTAAGACTGCACAGTCTGTAATTAAGACTGCACAGTCTGTAGCTAAGACTGCACAGTCTGCACTTAAGACTGCACAGCCTGTTATTAAGACTGCACAGTCTGTAGTTAAGACTGCACAGTCTGCACTTAAGACTGCACAGTCTGTAATTAAGACTGCACAGTCTGTACTTAAGACTGCACAGTCTGCACTTAAGACTGCACAGTCTGCACTTAAGACTGCACAGTCTGTAGTTAAGACTGCACAGTCTGTTCTTAAGACTGCACAGTCTGCACTTAATACTGCACAGTCTGTACTTAAGACTGCACAGTCTGCACTTAAGACCACACAGTCTGCACTTAAGACTGCACAGTCTGTAGTTAAGACTGCACAGTCTGTAGTTAAGACTGCACAGTCTGCACTTAAGACTGCACAGTCTGTAGTTAAGACTGCACAGTCTGTAGTTAAGACTGCACAGTCTGTAATTAAGACTGCACAGTCTGTAGTTAAGACTGCACAGCCTGTTCTTAAGACTGCACAGTCTGCACTTAAGACTGCACAGTCTGTACCTAAGACTGCACAGTCTGCACTTAAGACTGCACAGTCTGTAGTTAAGACTGCACGGTCTGTAGTTAAGACTGCACAGTCTGCACTTAAGACTGCACAGTCTGTACTTAAGACTGCACAGTCTGTAGTTAAGACTGCACAGTCTGTACCTAAGACTGCACAGTCTGCACTTAAGACTGCACAGTCTGTACCTAAGACTGCACAGTCTGCACTTAAGACTGCACAGTCTGTAGTTAAGACTGCACAGTCTGTACTTAAGACTGCACAGTCTGTAATTAAGACTGCACAGTCTGTAGTTAAGACTGCACAGCCTGTTCTTAAGACTGCACAGTCTGTACTTAAGACTGCACAGTCTGCACTTAAGACTGCACAGTCTGCACTTAAGACTGCACAGTCTGTAGTTAAGACTGCACAGTCTGTTCTTAAGACTGCACAGTCTGCACTTAATACTGCACAGTCTGTACTTAAGACTGCACAGTCTGCACTTAAGACCACACAGTCTGCACTTAAGACTGCACAGTCTGTAGTTAAGACTGCACAGTCTGTAGTTAAGACTGCACAGTCTGCACTTAAGACTGCACAGTCTGTAGTTAAGACTGCACAGTCTGTAGTTAAGACTGCACAGTCTGTAGTTAAGACTCCATAGTCTGTACTTAAGACTGCACAGTCTGCACTTAAGACTGCACAGTCTGTAGTTAAGACTGCACAGTCTGCACTTCAGACTGCACAGTCTGTAGTTAAGACTGCACAGTTTGTAGTTAAGACTGCACAGTCTGCACTTAAGACTGCACAGTCTGCACTTAAGACTGCACAGTCTGTACTTAAGACTGCACAGTCTGTTCTTAAGACTGCACAGTCTGCACTTAAGACTGCACAGTCTGTACTTAAGTCTGCACAGTCTGCACTTAAGACTGCACAGTCTGCACTTAAGACTGCACAGTCTGTAGTTAAGACTGCACAGTCTGCACTTAAGACTGCACAGTCTGTAGTTAAGACTGCACAGTCTGTAGTTAAGACTGCACAGTCTGTAGTTAAGACTGCACAGTCTGTACTTACAACTGCACAGTCTGTCCTTAAGATTTCACAGTCTGTACTAAAGACTTCACAGTCTGTAGTTAAGACTGCACAGTCTGCACTTAAGACTGCACAGTCTGTACTTAAGACTGCAGAGTCTGTTCTGAAGACTGCACAGTCTGCACTTAAGACTGCACAGTCTGTAGTTAAGACTGCACAGTCTGTACTTAAGACTGCACAGTCTGTAGTTAAGACTGCACAGTTTGTAGTTAAGACTGCACAGTCTGTACTTAAGACTGCACAGTCTGTAATTAAGACTGCACAGTCTGTAGTTAAGACTGCACAGTCTGCACTTAAGACTGCACAGTCTGTACTTAAGACTGCACAGTCTGTTCTTAAGACTGCACAGTCTGCACTTAAGACTGCACAGTCTGTAGTTAAGACTGCATAGTCTGTACTTAAGACTGCACAGTCTGCACTTAAGACTGCACAGTCTGTAGTTAAGACTGCACAGTCTGTAGTTAAGACTGCACAGTCTGTACTTACAACTGCACAGTCTGTCCTTAAGATTTCACAGTCTGTACTAAAGACTGCACAGTCTGTAGTTAAGACTGCACAGTCTGCACTTAAGACTGCACAGTCTGTACTTAAGACTGCACAGTCTGTTCTTAAGACTGCACAGTCTGCACTTAAGACTGCACAGTCTGTAGTTAAGACTGCACAGTCTGTACTTAAGACTGCACAGTCTGCACTTAAGACTGCACAGTCTGTACTTAAGACTGCACAGTCTGTACTTAAGACTGCACAGTCTGCACTTAAGACTGCACAGTCTGCACTTAAGACTGCACAGTCTGTAGTTAAGACTGCACAGTCTGTAGTTAAGACTGCACAGTCTGTAGTTAAGACTGCACAGTCTGTACCTAAGACTGCACAGTCTGCACTTAAGACTGCACAGTCTGCACTTAAGACTGCACAGTCTGTAGTTAAGACTGCACAGTCCGCACTTAAGACTGCACAGTCTATAGTTAAGACTGCACAGTCTGTAGTTAAGACTGCACAGTCTGTAGTTAAGACTGCACAGTCTGTACTTAAGACTGCACAGTCTGCACTTAAGACTGCACAGTCTGTAGTTAAGACTGCACAGTCTGTTCTTAAGACTGCACAGTCTGTACTTAAGACTGCACAGTCTGCACTTAAGACCGCACAGTCTGCACTTAAGACTGCACAGTCTGTAGTTAAGACTGCACAGTCTGCACTTAAGACTGCACAGTCTGCACTTAGGATTGCACAGTCTGCACTTAAGACTGCACAGTCTGCACTTAAGACTGCACAGTCTGCACTTAAGACTGCACAGTCTGTAGTTAAGACTGCACAGTCTGCACTTAAGACTGCACAGTCTGTACTTAAGACTGCACAGTCTGTACTTAAGACTGCACAGTCTGTTCTTAAGACTGCACAGTCTGCACTTAAGACTGCACAGTCTGTAGTTAAGACTGCACAGTCTGTACTTAAGACTGCACAGTCTGTAGTTAAGACTGCACAGTCTGTAGTTAAGACTGCACAGTCTGTAGTTAAGACTGCACAGTCTGTAGTTAAGACTGCACAGTCTGTAGTTAAGACTGCACAGTCTGTACCTAAGACTGCACAGTCTGCACTTAAGACTGCACAGTCTGCACTTAAGACTGCACAGTCTGTAGTTAAGACTGCACAGTCCGCACTTAAGACTGCACAGTCTATAGTTAAGACTGCACAGTCTGCACTTAAGACTGCACAGTCTGTACTTAAGACTGCACAGTCTGTAGTTAAGACTGCACAGTCTGCACTTAAGACTGCACAGTCTGCACTTAAGACTGCACAGTCTGTACTTAAGACTGCACAGTCTGTTCTTAAGACTGCACAGTCTGCACTTAAGACTGCACAGTCTGTACTTAAGACTGCACAGTCTGAACTTAAGACTGCACAGTCTGCACTTAAGACTGCACAGTCTGTAGTTAGGACTGCACAGTCTGCACTTAAGACTGCACAGTCTGTAGTTAAGACTGCACAGTCTGTAGTTAAGACTGCACAGTCTGTACTTACAACTGCACAGTCTGTCCTTAAGATTTCACAGTCTGTACTAAAGACTGCACAGTCTGTAGTTAAGACTGCACAGTCTGTAGTTAAGACTGCACAGTCTGCACTTAAGACTGCACAGTCTGTACTTAAGACTGCACAGTCTGTTCTTAAGACTGCACAGTCTGCACTTAAGACTGCACAGTCTGTAGTTAAGACTGCACAGTCTGTACTTAAGACTGCACAGTCTGTACTTAAGACTGCACAGTCTGCACTTAAGACTGCACAGTCTGTACTTAAGACTGCACAGTCTGTACTTAAGACTGCACAGTCTGCACTTAAGACTGCACAGTCTGCACTTAAGACTGCACAGTCTGTAGTTAAGACTGCACAGTCTGTAGTTAAGACTGCACAGTCTGTACCTAAGACTGCACAGTCTGCACTTAAGACTGCACAGTCTGCACTTAAGACTGCACAGTCTGTAGTTAAGACTGCACAGTCCGCACTTAAGACTGCACAGTCTATAGTTAAGACTGCACAGTCTGTAGTGAAGACTGCACAGTCTGTAGTTAAGACTGCACAGTCTGTAGTTAAGACTGCACAGTCTGTAGTTAAGACTGCACAGTCTGTACTTACAACTGCACAGTCTGTCCTTAAGATTTCACAGTCTGTACTAAAGACTGCACAGTCTGTAGTTAAGACTGCACAGTCTGCACTTAAGACTGCACAGTCTGTACTTAAGACTGCACAGTCTGTTCTTAAGACTGCACAGTCTGCACTTAAGACTGCACAGTCTGTAGTTAA
Source organism: Neoascia interrupta (assembly GCA_947623515.1). NCBI lineage: Eukaryota > Metazoa > Arthropoda > Insecta > Diptera > Syrphidae > Neoascia > Neoascia interrupta. The sequence continues at coordinate 318,093 of CANQKQ010000016.1, forward strand.
GACTGCACTGTCTGTACTTAAGACTGCACAGTCTGCACTTAAGACTGCACAGTCTGTACTTAAGACTGCACAGTCTGTACTTAAGACTGCACAGTCTGCACTTAAGACTGCACAGTCTGCACTTAAGACTGCACAGTCTGTAGTTAAGACTGCACAGTCTGTAGTTAAGACTGCACAGTCTGTACCTAAGACTGCACAGTCTGCACTTAAGACTGCACAGTCTGCACTTAAGACTGCACAGTCTGTAGTTAAGACTGCACAGTCCGCACTTAAGACTGCACAGTCTATAGTTAAGACTGCACAGTCTGTAGTGAAGACTGCACAGTCTGTAGTTAAGACTGCACAGTCTGTACTTAAGACTGCACCGTCTGCACTTAAGACTGCACAGTCTGTAGTTAAGACTGCACAGTCTGTTCTTAAGACTGCACAGTCTGTACTTAAGACTGCACAGTCTGCACTTAAGACCGCTCAGTCTGCACTTAAGACTGCACAGTCTGTAGTTAAGACTGCACAGTCTGCACTTAAGACTGCACAGTCTGCACTTAAGACTGCACAGTCTGTAGTTAAGACTGCACAGTCTGTACTTAAGACTGCACAGTCTGTAGTTAAGACTGCACAGTCTGTAGTTAAGACTGCACAGTCGGCACTTAAGACTGCACAGTCTGCACTTAAGACTGCACAGTCTGTAGTTAAGACTGCACAGTCTGCACTTAAGACTGCACAGTCTGTAGTTAAGACTGCACAGTCTGTAGTTAAGACTGCACAGTCTGTACTAAAGACTGCACAGTCTGTAGTTAAGACTGCACAGCCTGTAGTTAAGACTGCGCAGTCTGCACTTAAGACTGCACAGTCTGTAGTTAAGACTGCACAGTTTGTACTTAAGACTGCACAGTCTGCACTTAAGACTACACAGTCTGCACTTAAGACTGCACAGCCTGTTGTTAAGACTGCACAGTCTGCACTTAAGACTGCACAGTCTGTACTTAAGACTGCACAGTCTGTACTTAAGACTGCACAGTCTGTTCTTAAGACTGCACAGTCTGCACTTAAGACTGCACAGTCTGTAGTTAAGACTGCACAGTCTGTAGTTAAGACTGCACAGTCTGCACTTAAGACTGCACAGTCTGTAGTTAAGACTGCACAGTCTGCACTTAAGACTGCACAGTCTGTACTTAAGACTGCACAGTCTGTACTTAAGACTGCACAGTCTGTACCTAAGACTGCACAGTCTGCACTTAAGACTGCACAGTCTGTACCTAAGACTGCACAGTCTGCACTTAAGACTGCACAGTCTGTAGTTAAGACTGCACAGTCTGCACTTAATACTGCACAGTCTGTACTTAAGACTGCACAGTCTGCACTTAAGACCACACAGTCTGCACTTAAGACCACACAGTCTGCACTTAAGACTGCACAGTCTGTAGTTAAGACTGCACAGTCTGTAGTTAAGACTGCACAGTCTGTAGTTAAGACTGCACAGTCTGCACTTAAGACTGCACAGTCTGTAGTTAAGACTGCACAGTCTGTAGTTAAGACTGCACAGTCTGTAGTTAAGACTGCATAGTCTGTACTTAAGACTGCACAGTCTGCACTTAAGACTGCACAGTCTGTAGTTAAGACTGCACAGTCTGTAGTTAAGACTGCACAGTCTGTACTTACAACTGCACAGTCTGTCCTTAAGATTTCACAGTCTGTACTAAAGACTGCACAGTCTGTAGTTAAGACTGCACAGTCTGCACTTAAGACTGCACAGTCTGTACTTAAGACTGCAGAGTCTGTTCTTAAGACTGCACAGTCTGCACTTAAGGCTGCACAGTCTGTAGTTAAGACTGCACAGTTTGTAGTTAAGACTGCACAGTCTGTACTTAAGACTGCACAGTCTGTAATTAAGACTGCACAGTCTGTAGCTCAGACTGCACAGTCTGCACTTAAGACTGCACAGTCTGTACTTAAGACTGCACAGTCTGCACTTAAGACCGCACAGTCTGCACTTAAGACTGCACAGTCTGTAGTTAAGACTGCACAGTCTGCACTTAAGACTGCACAGTCTGCACTTAAGACTGCACAGTCTGCACTTAAGACTGCACAGTCTGTAGTTAAGACTGCACAGTCTGCACTTAAGACTGCACAGTCTGTACTTAAGACTGCACAGTCTGTTCTTAAGACTGCACAGTCTACACTTAAGACTGCACAGTCTGTAGTTAAGACTGCACAGGCTGTACTTAAGACTGCACTGTCTGCACTTAAGACTGCACAGTCTGTAGTTAAGACTGCACAGTCTGTAGCTAAGACTGCACAGTCTGCACTTAAGACTAAACAGCCTGTTCTTAAGACTGCACAGTCTGCACTTAAGACTGCACAGTCTGTACTTAAGACTGCACAGTCTGTAGTTAAGACTGCAAGTCTGCACTTAAGACTGCACAGTCTGCACTTAAGACTGCACAGTCTGTACTTAAGACTGCACAGTCTGTTCTTAAGACTGCACAGTCTGCACTTAAGACTGCACAGTCTGTACTTAAGACTGCACAGTCTGCACTTAAGACTGCACAGTCTGTAGTTAAGACTGCACAGTCTGCACTTAAGACTGCACAGTCTGTAGTTAAGACTGCACAGTCTGTAGTTAAGACTGCACAGTCTGTACTTACAACTGCACAGTCTGTCCTTAAGATTTCACAGTCTGTACTAAAGACTGCACAGTCTGTAGTTAAGACTGCACAGTCTGCACTTAAGACTGCACAGTCTGTACTTAAGACTGCACAGTCTGTTCTTAAGACTGCACAGTCTGCACTTAAGACTGCACAGTCTGTAGTTAAGACTGCACAGTCTGTACTTAAGACTGCACAGTCTGTACTTAAGACTGCACAGTCTGCACTTAAGACTGCACAGTCTGTACTTAAGACTGCACAGTCTGTACTTAAGACTGCACAGTCTGCACTTAAGACTGCACAGTCTGCACTTAAGACTGCACAGTCTGTAGTTAAGACTGCACAATCTGTAGTTAAGACTGCACAGTCTGTAGTTACGACTGCACAGTCTGTAGTTAAGACTGCACAGTCTGTACCTAAGACTGCACAGTCTGCACTTAAGACTGCACAGTCTGCACTTAAGACTGCACAGTCTGTAGTTAAGACTGCACAGTCCGCACTTAAGACTGCACAGTCTATAGTTAAGACTGCACAGTCTGTAGTTAAGACTGCACAGTCTGTAGTTAAGACTGCACAGTCTGTACTTAAGACTGCACAGTCTGCACTTAAGACTGCACAGTCTGTAGTTAAGACTGCACAGTCTGTTCTTAAGACTGCACAGTCTGTACTTAAGACTGCACAGTCTGCACTTAAGACCGCACAGTCTGCACTTAAGACTGCACAGTCTGTAGTTAAGACTGCACAGTCTGCACTTAAGACTGCACAGTCTGCACTTAAGACTGCACAGTCTGCACTTAAGACTGCACAGTCTGTAGTTAAGACTGCACAGTCTGCACTTAAGACTGCACAGTTTGTACTTAAGACTGCACAGTCTGTTCTTAAGACTGCACAGTCTACACTTAAGACTGCACAGTCTGTAGTTAAGACTGCACAGTCTGTACTTAAGACTGCACTGTCTGCACTTAAGACTGCACAGTCTGTAGTTAAGACTGCACAGTCTGTAGCTAAGACTGCACAGTCTGCACTTAAGACTAAACAGCCTGTTCTTAAGACTGCACAGTCTGCACTTAAGACTGCACAGTCTGTACTTAAGACTGCAAGTCTGCACTTAAGACTGCACAGTCTGCACTTAAGACTGCACAGTCTGTACTTAAGACTGCACAGTCTGCACTTAAGACTGCACAGTCTGTAGTTAAGACTGCACAGTCTGCACTTAAGACTGCACAGTCTGTAGTTAAGACTGCACAGTCTGTAGTTAAGACTGCACAGTCTGTACTTACAACTGCACAGTCTGTCCTTAAGATTTCACAGTCTGTACTAAAGACTGCACAGTCTGTAGTTAAGACTGCACAGTCTGCACTTAAGACTGCACAGTCTGTACTTAAGACTGCACAGTCTGTTCTTAAGACTGCACAGTCTGCACTTAAGACTGCACAGTCTGTAGTTAAGACTGCACAGTCTGTACTTAAGACTGCACAGTCTGCACTTAAGACTGCACAGTCTGTACTTAAGACTGCACAGTCTGCACTTAAGACTGCACAGTCTGTAGCTAAGACTGCACAGTCTGCACTTAAGACTGCACAGTCTGTAGTTAAGACTGCACAGTCTGTAGTTAAGACTGCACAGTCTGTACTTACAACTGCACAGTCTGTCCTTAAGATTTCACAGTCTGTACTAAAGACTGCACAGTCTGTAGTTAAGACTGCACAGTCTGCACTTAAGACTGCACAGTCTGTACTTAAGACTGCACAGTCTGTTCTTAAGACTGCACAGTCTGCACTTAAGACTGCACAGTCTGTAGTTAAGACTGCACAGTCTGTACTTAAGACTGCACAGTCTGCACTTAAGACTGCACAGTCTGTACTTAAGACTGCACAGTCTGCACTTAAGACTGCACAGTCTGTACTTAAGACTGCACAGTCTGCACTTAAGACTGCACAGTCTGTAGTTAAGACTGCACAGTCTGCACTTAAGACTGCACAGTCTGTAGTTAAGACTGCACAGTCTGTAGTTAAGACTGCACAGTCTGTTCTTAAGACTGCACAGTCTGCACTTAAGACTGCACAGTCTGTACTTAAGACTGCACAGTCTGCACTTAAGACTGCACAGTCTGTAGTTAAGACTGCACAGTCTGCACTTAAGACTGCACAGTCTGTAGTTAAGACTGCACAGTCTGTAGTTAAGACTGCACAGTCTGTAGTTAAGACTGCACAGTCTGTACCTAAGACTGCACAGTCTGCACTTAAGACTGCACAGTCTGCACTTAAGACTGCACAGTCTGTAGTTAAGACTGCACAGTCCGCACTTAAGACTGCACAGTCTATAGTTAAGACTGCACAGTCTGCACTTAAGACTGCACAGTCTGTACTTAAGACTGCACAGTCTGTAGTTAAGACTGCACAGTCTGCACTTAAGACTGCACAGTCTGCACTTAAGACTGCACAGTCTGTACTTAAGACTGCACAGTCTGTTCTTAAGACTGCACAGTCTGCACTTAAGACTGCACAGTCTGTACTTAAGACTGCACAGTCTGCACTTAAGACTGCACAGTCTGCACTTAAGACTGCACAGTCTGTAGTTAGGACTGCACAGTCTGCACTTAAGACTGCACAGTCTGTAGTTAAGACTGCACAGTCTGTACTTACAACTGCACAGTCTGTCCTTAAGATTTCACAGTCTGTACTAAAGACTGCACAGTCTGTAGTTAAGACTGCACAGTCTGCACTTAAGACTGCACAGTCTGTACTTAAGACTGCACAGTCTGTTCTTAAGACTGCACAGTCTGCACTTAAGACTGCACAGTCTGTAGTTAAGACTGCACAGTCTGTACTTAAGACTGCACAGTCTGCACTTAAGACTGCACAGTCTGTACTTAAGACTGCACAGTCTGTACTTAAGACTGCACAGTCTGCACTTAAGACTGCACAGTCTGTACTTAAGACTGCACTTAAGACTGCACAGTCTGTACTTAAGACTGCACAGTCTGCACTTAAGACTGCACAGTCTGCACTTAAGACTGCACAGTCTGTAGTTAGGACTGCACAGTCTGCACTTAAGACTGCACAGTCTGTAGTTAAGACTGCACAGTCTGTACTTACAACTGCACAGTCTGTCCTTAAGATTTCACAGTCTGTACTAAAGACTGCACAGTCTGTAGTTAAGACTGCACAGTCTGCACTTAAGACTGCACAGTCTGTACTTAAGACTGCACAGTCTGTTCTTAAGACTGCACAGTCTGCACTTAAGACTGCACAGTCTGTAGTTAAGACTGCACAGTCTGTACTTAAGACTGCACAGTCTGCACTTAAGACTGCACAGACTGTACTTAAGACTGCACAGTCTGTACTTAAGACTGCACAGTCTGCACTTAAGACTGCACAGTCTGCACTTAAGACTGCACAGTCTGTAGTTAAGACTGCACAGTCTGTAGTTAAGACTGCACAGTCTGTACCTAAGACTGCACAGTCTGCACTTAAGACTGCACAGTCTGCACTTAAGACTGCACAGTCTGTAGTTAAGACTGCACAGTCCGCACTTAAGACTGCACAGTCTGCACTTAAGACTGCACAGTCTGTAGTTAAGACTGCACAGTCTGTAGTTAAGACTGCACAGTCTGTACCTAAGACTGCACAGTCTGCACTTAAGACTGCACAGTCTGTAGTTAAGACTGCACAGTCTGTACTTAAGACTGCACAGTCTGCACTTAAGACTGCACAGTCTGTACTTAAGACTGCACAGTCTGTACTTAAGACTGCACAGTCTGCACTTAAGACTGCACAGTCTGTACTTAAGACTGCACTTAAGACTGCACAGTCTGTACTTAAGACTGCACAGTCTGCACTTAAGACTGCACAGTCTGCACTTAAGACTGCACAGTCTGTAGTTAGGACTGCACAGTCTGCACTTAAGACTGCACAGTCTGTAGTTAAGACTGCACAGTCTGTACTTACAACTGCACAGTCTGGCCTTAAGATTTCACAGTCTGTACTAAAGACTGCACAGTCTGTAGTTAAGACTGCACAGTCTGCACTTAAGACTGCACAGTCTGTACTTAAGACTGCACAGTCTGTTCTTAAGACTGCACAGTCTGCACTTAAGACTGCACAGTCTGTAGTTAAGACTGCACAGTCTGTACTTAAGACTGCACAGTCTGCACTTAAGACTGCACAGTCTGTACTTAAGACTGCACAGTCTGTACTTAAGACTGCACAGTCTGCACTTAAGACTGCACAGTCTGCACTTAAGACTGCACAGTCTGTAGTTAAGACTGCACAGTCTGTAGTTAAGACTGCACAGTCTGTACCTAAGACTGCACAGTCTGCACTTAAGACTGCACAGTCTGCACTTAAGACTGCACAGTCTGTAGTTAAGACTGCACAGTCCGCACTTAAGACTGCACAGTCTATAGTTAAGACTGCACAGTCTGTAGTGAAGACTGCACAGTCTGTAGTTAAGACTGCACAGTCTGTACTTAAGACTGCACCGTCTGCACTTAAGACTGCACAGTCTGTAGTTAAGACTGCACAGTCTGTTCTTAAGACTGCACAGTCTGTACTTAAGACTGCACAGTCTGCACTTAAGACCGCTCAGTCTGCACTTAAGACTGCACAGTCTGTAGTTAAGACTGCACAGTCTGCACTTAAGACTGCACAGTCTGCACTTAAGACTGCACAGTCTGTAGTTAAGACTGCACAGTCTGTACTTAAGACTGCACAGTCTGTAGTTAAGACTGCACAGTCTGTAGTTAAGACTGCACAGTCTGCACTTAAGACTGCACAGTCTGCACTTAAGACTGCACAGTCTGTAGTTAAGACTGCACAGTCTGCACTTAAGACTGCACAGTCTGTAGTTAAGACTGCACAGTCTGTAGTTAAGACTGCACAGTCTGTACTAAAGACTGCACAGTCTGTAGTTAAGACTGCACAGCCTGTAGTTAAGACTGCGCAGTCTGCACTTAAGACTGCACAGTCTGTAGTTAAGACTGCACAGTTTGTACTTAAGACTGCACAGTCTGCACTTAAGACTGCACAGTCTGCACTTAAGACTGCACAGCCTGTTGTTAAGACTGCACAGTCTGTACTTAAGACTGCACAGTCTGTTCTTAAGACTGCACAGTCTGCACTTAAGACTGCACAGTCTGTAGTTAAGACTGCACAGTCTGTAGTTAAGACTGCACAGTCTGCACTTAAGACTGCACGGTCTGTAGTTAAGACTGCACAGTCTGCACTTAAGACTGCACAGTCTGTACTTAAGACTGCACAGTCTGTACTTAAGACTGCACAGTCTGTACCTAAGACTGCACAGTCTGCACTTAAGACTGCACAGTCTGTACCTAAGACTGCACAGTCTGCACTTAAGACTGCACAGTCTGTAGTTAAGACTGCACAGTCTGCACTTAATACTGCACAGTCTGTACTTAAGACTGCACAGTCTGCACTTAAGACCACACAGTCTGCACTTAAGACCACACAGCCTGCACTTAAGACTGCACAGTCTGTAGTTAAGACTGCACAGTCTGTAGTTAAGACTGCACAGTCTGCACTTAAGACTGCACAGTCTGTAGTTAAGACTGCACAGTCTGTAGTTAAGACTGCACAGTCTGTAGTTAAGACTGCACAGTCTGTAGTTAAGACTGCATAGTCTGTACTTAAGACTGCACAGTCTGCACTTAAGACTGCACAGTCTGTAGTTAAGACTGCACAGTCTGTACTTACAACTGCACAGTCTGTCCTTAAGATTTCACAGTCTGTACTAAAGACTGCACAGTCTGTAGTTAAGACTGCACAGTCTGCACTTAAGACTGCACAGTCTGTACTTAAGACTGCAGAGTCTGTTCTTAAGACTGCACAGTCTGCACTTAAGGCTGCACAGTCTGTAGTTAAGACTGCACAGTTTGTAGTTAAGACTGCACAGTCTGTACTTAAGACTGCACAGTCTGTAATTAAGACTGCACAGTCTGTAGCTCAGACTGCACAGTCTGCACTTAAGACTGCACAGTCTGTACTTAAGACTGCACAGTCTGCACTTAAGACCGCACAGTCTGCACTTAAGACTGCACAGTCTGTAGTTAAGACTGCACAGTCTGCACTTAAGACTGCACAGTCTGCACTTAAGACTGCACAGTCTGCACTTAAGACTGCACAGTCTGTAGTTAAGACTGCACAGTCTGCACTTAAGACTGCACAGTCTGTACTTAAGACTGCACAGTCTGTTCTTAAGACTGCACAGTCTACACTTAAGACTGCACAGTCTGTAGTTAAGACTGCACAGTCTGTACTTAAGACTGCACTGTCTGCACTTAAGACTGCACAGTCTGTAGTTAAGACTGCACAGTCTGTAGCTAAGACTGCACAGTCTGCACTTAAGACTAAACAGCCTGTTCTTAAGACTGCACAGTCTGCACTTAAGACTGCACAGTCTGTACTTAAGACTGCACAGTCTGTAGTTAAGACTGCAAGTCTGCACTTAAGACTGCACAGTCTGCACTTAAGACTGCACAGTCTGTACTTAAGACTGCACAGTCTGTTCTTAAGACTGCACAGTCTGCACTTAAGACTGCACAGTCTGTACTTAAGACTGCACAGTCTGCACTTAAGACTGCACAGTCTGTAGTTAAGACTGCACAGTCTGCACTTAAGACTGCACAGTCTGTAGTTAAGACTGCACAGTCTGTAGTTAAGACTGCACAGTCTGTACTTACAACTGCACAGTCTGTCCTTAAGATTTCACAGTCTGTACTAAAGACTGCACAGTCTGTAGTTAAGACTGCACAGTCTGCACTTAAGACTGCACAGTCTGTACTTAAGACTGCACAGTCTGTTCTTAAGACTGCACAGTCTGCACTTAAGACTGCACAGTCTGTAGTTAAGACTGCACAGTCTGCACTTAAGACTGCACAGTCTGTACTTAAGACTGCACAGTCTGTACTTAAGACTGCACAGTCTGCACTTAAGACTGCACAGTCTGCACTTAAGACTGCACAGTCTGTAGTTAAGACTGCACAATCTGTAGTTAAGACTGCACAGTCTGTAGTTACGACTGCACAGTCTGTAGTTAAGACTGCACAGTCTGTACCTAAGACTGCACAGTCTGCACTTAAGACTGCACAGTCTGCACTTAAGACTGCACAGTCTGTAGTTAAGACTGCACAGTCCGCACTTAAGACTGCACAGTCTATAGTTAAGACTGCACAGTCTGTAGTTAAGACTGCACAGTCTGTAGTTAAGACTGCACAGTCTGTACTTAAGACTGCACAGTCTGCACTTAAGACTGCACAGTCTGTAGTTAAGACTGCACAGTCTGTTCTTAAGACTGCACAGTCTGTACTTGAGACTGCACAGTCTGCACTTAAGACCGCACAGTCTGCACTTAAGACTGCACAGTCTGTAGTTAAGACTGCACAGTCTGCACTTAAGACTGCACAGTCTGCACTTAGGACTGCACAGTCTGCACTTAAGACTGCACAGTCTGCACTTAAGACTGCACAGTCTGCACTTAAGACTGCACAGTCTGTAGTTAAGACTGCACAGTCTGCACTTAAGACTGCACAGTCTGTACTTAAGACTGCACAGTCTGTACTTAAGACTGCACAGTCTGTACTTAAGACTGCACAGTCTGCACTTAAGACTGCACAGTCTGTAGTTAAGACTGCACAGTCTGCACTTAAGACTGCACAGTCTGCACTTAAGACTGCACAGTCTGTACTTAAGACTGCACAGTCTGTTCTTAAGACTGCACAGTCTGCACTTAAGACTGCACAGTCTGTACTTAAGACTGCACAGTCTGCACTTAAGACTGCACAGTCTGCACTTAAGACTGCACAGTCTGTAGTTAGGACTGCACAGTCTGCACTTAAGACTGCACAGTCTGTAGTTAAGACTGCACAGTCTGTAGTTAAGACTGCACAGTCTGTACTTACAACTGCACAGTCTGTCCTTAAGATTTCACAGTCTGTACTAAAGACTGCACAGTCTGTAGTTAAGACTGCACAGTCTGCACTTAAGACTGCACAGTCTGTACTTAAGACTGCACAGTCTGTTCTTAAGACTGCACAGTCTGCACTTAAGACTGCACAGTCTGTAGTTAAGACTGCACAGTCTGTACTTAAGACTGCACAGTCTGCACTTAAGACTGCACAGTCTGTACTTAAGACTGCACAGTCTGTACTTAAGACTGCACAGTCTGCACTTAAGACTGCACAGTCTGCACTTAAGACTGCACAGTCTGTAGTTAAGACTGCACAGTCTGTAGTTAAGACTGCACAGTCTGTAGTTAAGACTGCACAGTCTGTAGTTAAGACTGCACAGTCTGTAGTTGAGACTGCACAGTCTGTACCTAAGACTGCACAGTCTGCACTTAAGACTGCACAGTCTGCACTTAAGACTGCACAGTCTGTAGTTAAGACTGCACAGTCCGCACTTAAGACTGCACAGTCTATAGTTAAGACTGCACAGTCTGTAGTGAAGACTGCACAGTCTGTAGTTAAGACTGCACAGTCTGTACTTAAGACTGCACCGTCTGCACTTAAGACTGCACAGTCTGTAGTTAAGACTGCACAGTCTGTTCTTAAGACTGCACAGTCTGTACTTAAGACTGCACAGTCTGCACATAAGACCGCTCAGTCTGCACTTAAGACTGCACAGTCTGTAGTTAAGACTGCACAGTCTGCACTTAAGACTGCACAGTCTGTACTTAGGACTGCACAGTCTGTTCTTAAGACTGCACAGTCTGCACTTAAGACTGCACAGTCTGTAGTTAAGACTGCACAGTCTGTACTTAAGACTGCACAGTCTGTAGTTAAGACTGCACAGTCTGTAGTTAAGACTGCACAGTCTGCACTTAAGACTGCACAGTCTGCACTTAAGACTGCACAGTCTGTAGTTAAGACTGCACAGTCTGCACTTAAGACTGCACAGTCTGTAGTTAAGACTGCACAGTCTGTAGTTAAGACTGCACAGTCTGTACTAAAGACTGCACAGTCTGTAGTTAAGACTGCACAGCCTGTAGTTAAGACTGCGCAGTCTGCACTTAAGACTGCACAGTCTGTAGTTAAGACTGCACAGTTTGTACTTAAGACTGCACAGTCTGCACTTAAGACTGCACAGCCTGTTGTTAAGACTGCACAGTCTGCACTTAAGACTGCACAGTTTGTACTTAAGACTGCACAGTCTGTTCTTAAGACTGCACAGTCTGCACTTAAGACTGCACAGTCTGTACTTAAAACTGCACAGTCTGTAGTTAAGACTGCACAGTCTGTACTTAAGATTGCACAGTCTGCACTTAAGACTGCACAGTCTGTAGTTAAGACTGCACAGTCTGTAGTTAAGACTGCACAGTCTGCACTTAAGACTGCACAGCCTGTTCTTAAGACTGCACAGTCTGCACTTAAGACTGCACAGTCTGTAGTTAAGACTGCACGGTCTGTAGTTAAGACTGCACAGTCTGCACTTAAGACTGCACAGTCTGTACTTAAGACTGCACAGTCTGTAGTTAAGACTGCACAGTCTGTACCTAAGACTGCACAGTCTGCACTTAAGACTGCACAGTCTGTAGTTAAGACTGCACAGTCTGCACTTAAGACTGCACAGTCTGTAGTTAAGACTGCACAGTCTGTAGTTAAGACTGCACAGTCTGTACTAAAGACTGCACAGTCTGTAGTTAAGACTGCACAGCCTGTAGTTAAGACTGCGCAGTCTGCACTTAAGACTGCACAGTCTGTAGTTAAGACTGCACAGTTTGTACTTAAGACTGCACAGTCTGCACTTAAGACTGCACAGCCTGTTGTTAAGACTGCACAGTCTGCACTTAAGACTGCACAGTTTGTACTTAAGACTGCACAGTCTGTTCTTAAGACTGCACAGTCTGCACTTAAGACTGCACAGTCTGTACTTAAAACTGCACAGTCTGTAGTTAAGACTGCACAGTCTGTACTTAAGATTGCACAGTCTGCACTTAAGACTGCACAGTCTGTAGTTAAGACTGCACAGTCTGTAGTTAAGACTGCACAGTCTGCACTTAAGACTGCACAGCCTGTTCTTAAGACTGCACAGTCTGCACTTAAGACTGCACAGTCTGTAGTTAAGACTGCACGGTCTGTAGTTAAGACTGCACAGTCTGCACTTAAGACTGCACAGTCTGTACTTAAGACTGCACAGTCTGTAGTTAAGACTGCACAGTCTGCACTTAAGACTGCACAGTCTGTACTTAGGACTGCACAGTCTGTTCTTAAGACTGCACAGTCTGCACTTAAGACTGCACAGTCTGTAGTTAAGACTGCACAGTCTGTACTTAAGACTGCACAGTCTGTAGTTAAGACTGCACAGTCTGTAGTTAAGACTGCACAGTCTGCACTTAAGACTGCACAGTCTGCACTTAAGACTGCACAGTCTGTAGTTAAGACTGCACAGTCTGCACTTAAGACTGCACAGTCTGTAGTTAAGACTGCACAGTCTGTAGTTAAGACTGCACAGTCTGTACTAAAGACTGCACAGTCTGTAGTTAAGACTGCACAGCCTGTAGTTAAGACTGCGCAGTCTGCACTTAAGACTGCACAGTCTGTAGTTAAGACTGCACAGTTTGTACTTAAGACTGCACAGTCTGCACTTAAGACTGCACAGCCTGTTGTTAAGACTGCACAGTCTGCACTTAAGACTGCACAGTTTGTACTTAAGACTGCACAGTCTGTTCTTAAGACTGCACAGTCTGCACTTAAGACTGCACAGTCTGTACTTAAAACTGCACAGTCTGTAGTTAAGACTGCACAGTCTGTACTTAAGATTGCACAGTCTGCACTTAAGACTGCACAGTCTGTAGTTAAGACTGCACAGTCTGTAGTTAAGACTGCACAGTCTGCACTTAAGACTGCACAGCCTGTTCTTAAGACTGCACAGTCTGCACTTAAGACTGCACAGTCTGTAGTTAAGACTGCACGGTCTGTAGTTAAGACTGCACAGTCTGCACTTAAGACTGCACAGTCTGTACTTAAGACTGCACAGTCTGTAGTTAAGACTGCACAGTCTGTTCTTAAGACTGCACAGTCTGTACTTAAGACTGCACAGTCTGCACATAAGACCGCTCAGTCTGCACTTAAGACTGCACAGTCTGTAGTTAAGACTGCACAGTCTGCACTTAAGACTGCACAGTCTGTACTTAGGACTGCACAGTCTGTTCTTAAGACTGCACAGTCTGCACTTAAGACTGCACAGTCTGTAGTTAAGACTGCACAGTCTGTAGTTAAGACTGCACAGTCTGTAGTTAAGACTGCACAGTCTGTAGTTAAGACTGCACAGTCTGTAGTTAAGACTGCACAGTCTGTAGTTAAGACTGCACAGTCTGTACCTAAGACTGCACAGTCTGCACTTAAGACTGCACAGTCCGCACTTAAGACTGCACAGTCTATAGTTAAGACTGCACAGTCTGTAGTTAAGACTGCACAGTCTGTAGTTAAGACTGCACAGTCTGTACTTAAGACTGCACAGTCTGCACTTAAGACTGCACAGTCTGTAGTTAAGACTGCACAGTCTGTTCTTAAGACTGCACAGTCTGTACTTAAGACTGCACAGTCTGCACTTAAGACCGCACAGTCTGCACTTAAGACTGCACAGTCTGTAGTTAAGACTGCACAGTCTGCACTTAAGACTGCACAGTCTGCACTTAGGACTGCACAGTCTGCACTTAAGACTGCACAGTCTGCACTTAAGACTGCATAGTCTGCACTTAAGACTGCACAGTCTGTAGTTAAGACTGCACAGTCTGCACTTAAGACTGCACAGTCTGTACTTAAGACTGCACAGTCTGTACTTAAGACTGCACAGTCTGTTCTTAAGACTGCACAGTCTGCACTTAAGACTGCACAGTCTGTAGTTAAGACTGCACAGTCTGTAGTTAAGACTGCACAGTCTGCACTTAAGACTGCACAGTCTGTAGTTAAGACTGCACAGTCTGCACTTAAGACTGCACAGTCTGTACTTAAGACTGCACAGTCTGTACTTAAGACTGCACAGTCTGTACCTAAGACTGCACAGTCTGCACTTAAGACTGCACAGTCTGTACCTAAGACTGCATAGTCTGCACTTAAGACTGCACAGTCTGTAGTTAAGACTGCACAGTCTGCACTTAATACTGCACAGTCTGTACTTAAGACTGCACAGTCTGCACTTAAGACCACACAGTCTGCACTTAAGACCACACAGTCTGCACTTAAGACTGCACAGTCTGTAGTTAAGACTGCACAGTCTGCACTTAAGACTGCACAGTCTGTAGTTAAGACTTCACAGTCTGTAGTTAAGACTGCACAGTCTGTAGTTAAGACTGCATAGTCTGTACTTAAGACTGCACAGTCTGCACTTAAGACTGCACAGTCTGTAGTTAAGACTGCACAGTCTGCACTTCAGACTGCACAGTCTGTAGTTAAGACTGCACAGTTTGTAGTTAAGACTGCACAGTCTGCACTTAAGACTGCACAGTCTGCACTTAAGACTGCACAGTCTGTACTTAAGACTGCACAGTCTGTTCTTAAGACTGCACAGTCTGCACTTAAGACTGCACAGTCTGTACTTAAGACTGCACAGTCTGCACTTAAGGCTGCACAGTCTGCACTTAAGACTGCACAGTCTGTAGTTAAGACTGCACAGTCTGCACTTAAGACTGCACAGTCTGTAGTTAAGACTGCACAGTCTGTAGTTAAGACTGCACAGTCTGTAGTTAAGACTGCACAGTCTGTACTTACAACTGCACAGTCTGTCCTTAAGATTTCACAGTCTGTACTAAAGACTGCACAGTCTGTAGTTAAGACTGCACAGTCTGCACTTAAGACTGCACAGTCTGTACTTAAGACTGCAGAGTCTGTTCTTAAGACTGCACAGTCTGCACTTAAGACTGCACAGTCTGTAGTTAAGACTGCACAGTCTGTACTTAAGACTGCACAGTCTGTAGTTAAGACTGCACAGTTTGTAGTTAAGACTGCACAGTCTGTACTTAAGACTGCACAGTCTGTAATTAAGACTGCACAGTCTGTAGCTCAGACTGCACAGTCTGCACTTAAGACTGCACAGTCTGTACTTAAGACTGCACAGTCTGCACTTAAGACCGCACAGTCTGCACTTAAGACTGCACAGTCTGTAGTTAAGACTGCACAGTCTGCACTTAAGACTGCACAGTCTGCACTTAAGACTGCACAGTCTGTAGTTAAGACTGCACAGTCTGCACTTAAGACTGCACAGTCTGTACTTAAGACTGCACAGTCTGTTCTTAAGACTACACAGTCTGCACTTAAGACTGCACAGTCTGTGGTTAAGACTGCACAGTCTGTACTTAAGACTGCACAGTCTGCACTTAAGACTGCACAGTCTGTAGTTAAGACTGCACAGTCTGTAGTTAAGACTGCACAGTCTGCACTTAAGACTGCACAGTCTGTACTTAAGACTGCACAGTCTGTTCTTAAGACTGCACAGTCTGCACTTAAGACTGCACAGTCTGTACTTAAGACTGCACAGTCTGCACTTAAGACTGCACAGTCTGCACTTAAGACTGCACAGTCTGTAGTTAAGACTGCACAGTCTGCACTTAAGACTGCACAGTCTGTACTTAAGACTGCACAGTCTGCACTTAAGACTGCACAGTCTGCACTTAAGACTGCACAGTCTGTAGTTAAGACTGCACAGTCTGCACTTAAGACTGCACAGTCTGTAGTTAAGACTGCACAGTCTGTAGTTAAGACTGCACAGTCTGTACTTACAACTGCACAGTCTGTCCTTAAGATTTCACAGTCTGTACTAAAGACTGCACAGTCTGTAGTTAAGACTGCACAGTCTGCACTTAAGACTGCACAGTCTGTACTAAAGACTGCACAGTCTGTTCTTAAGACTGCACAGTCTGCACTTAAGACTGCACAGTCTGTAGTTAAGACTGCACAGTCTGTACTTAAGACTGCACAGTCTGCACTTAAGACTGCACAGTCTGTACTTAAGACAGCACAGTCTGTACTTAAGACTGCACAGTCTGCACTTAAGACTGCACAGTCTGCACTTAAGACTGCACAGTCTGTAGTTAAGACTGCACAGTCTGTAGTTAAGACTGCACAGTCTGTAGTTAAGACTGCACAGTCTGTAGTTAAGACTGCACAGTCTGTAGTTAAGACTGCACAGTCTGTACCTAAGACTGCACAGTCTGCACTTAAGACTGCACAGTCTGCACTTAAGACTGCACAGTCTGTAGTTAAGACTGCACAGTCCGCACTTAAGACTGCACAGTCTATAGTTAAGACTGCACAGTCTGTACTTAAGACTGCACAGTCTGTAGTTAAGACTGCACAGTCTGCACTTAAGACTGCACAGTCTGCACTTAAGACTGCACAGTCTGTAGTTAAGACTGCACAGTCTGCACTTAAGACTGCACAGTCTGTAGTTTAGACTGCACAGTCTGTAGTTAAGACTGCACAGTCTGTACTAAAGACTGCACAGTCTGTAGTTTAGACTGCACAGCCTGTAGTTAAGACTGCGCAGTCTGCACTTAAGACTGCACAGTCTGTAGTTAAGACTGCACAGTCTGTAGTTAAGACTGCACAGTTTGTTCTTAAGACTGCACAGTCTGCACTTAAGACTGCACAGTCTGCACTTAAGACTGCACAGCGTGTTGTTAAGACTGCACAGTCTGCACTTAAGACTGCACAGTTTGTACTTAAGACTGCACAGTCTGTTCTTAAGACTGCACAGTCTGCACTTAAGACTGCACAGTCTGTACTTAAAACTGCACAGTCTGTAGTTAAGACTGCACAGTCTGTACTTAAGATTGCACAGTCTGCACTTAAGACTGCACAGTCTGTAGTTAAGACTGCACAGTCTGTAGTTAAGACTGCACAGTCTGCACTAAAGACTGCACAGCCTGTTCTTAAGACTGCACAGTCTGCACTTAAGACTGCACAGTCTGTAGTTAAGACTGCACGGTCTGTAGTTAAGACTGCACAGTCTGCACTTAAGACTGCACAGTCTGTACTTAAGACTGCACAGTCTGTAGTTAAGACTGCACAGTCTGTACCTAAGACTGCACAGTCTGCACTTAAGACTGCACAGTCTGTACCTAAGACTGCACAGTCTGCACTTAAGACTGCACAGTCTGTAGTTAAGACTGCACAGTCTGTACTTAAGACTGCACAGTCTGTAGTTAAGACTGCACAGTCTGTAGCTAAGACTGCACAGTCTGTAGTTAAGACTGCATAGTCTGTACTTAAGACTGCACAGTCTGCACTTAAGACTGCATAGTCTGCACTTAAGACTGCACAGTCTGTACTTAAGACTGCACAGTCTGCACTTAAGACTGCACAGTCTGCGCTTAAGACTGCACAGTCTGTAGTTAAGACTGCACAGTCTGCACTTCAGACTGCACAGTCTGTAGTTAAGACTGCACAGTTTGTAGTTAAGACTGCACAGTCTGTACTTAAGACTGCACAGTCTGTAATTAAGACTGCACAGTCTGTAGCTAAGACTGCACAGTCTGCACTTAAGACTGCACAGCCTGTTATTAAGACTGCACAGTCTGTAGCTAAGACTGCACAGTCTGCACTTAAGACTGCACAGTCTGTAGTTAAGACTGCACAGTCTGTACTTAAGACTGCACAGTCTGCACATAAGACTGCACAGTCTGCACTTAAGACTGCACAGTCTGTAGTTAAGACTGCACAGTCTGTTCTTAAGACTGCACAGTCTGCACTTAATACTGCACAGTCTGTACTTAAGACTGCACAGTCTGCACTTAAGAACACACAGTCTGCACTTAAGACTGCACAGTCTGTAGTTAAGACTGCACAGTCTGTAGTTAAGACTGCACAGTCTGCACTTAAGACTGCACAGTCTGTAGTTAAGACTGCACAGTCTGTAGTTAAGACTGCACAGTCTGTAGTTAAGACTGCACAGTCTGTACTTAAGACTGCACAGTCTGTAATTAAGACTGCACAGTCTGTAGTTAAGACTGCACAGCCTGTTCTTAAGACTGCACAGTCTGCACTTAAGACTGCACAGTCTGTACCTAAGACTGCACAGTCTGCACTTAAGACTGCACAGTCTGTAGTTAAGACTGCACGGTCTGTAGTTAAGACTGCACAGTCTGCACTTAAGACTGCACAGTCTGTACTTAAGACTGCACAGTCTGTAGTTAAGACTGCACAGTCTGTACCTAAGACTGCACAGTCTGCACTTAAGACTGCACAGTCTGTACCTAAGACTGCACAGTCTGCACTTAAGACTGCACAGTCTGTAGTTAAGACTGCACAGTCTGTACTTAAGACTGCACAGTCTGTAATTAAGACTGCACAGTCTGTAGTTAAGACTGCACAGCCTGTTCTTAAGACTGCACAGTCTGTACTTAAGACTGCACAGTCTGCACTTAAGACTGCACAGTCTGCACTTAAGACTGCACAGTCTGTAGTTAAGACTGCACAGTCTGTTCTTAAGACTGCACAGTCTGCACTTAATACTGCACAGTCTGTACTTAAGACTGCACAGTCTGCACTTAAGACCACACAGTCTGCACTTAAGACTGCACAGTCTGTAGTTAAGACTGCACAGTCTGTAGTTAAGACTGCACAGTCTGCACTTAAGACTGCACAGTCTGTAGTTAAGACTGCACAGTCTGTAGTTAAGACTGCACAGTCTGTAGTTAAGACTGCATAGTCTGTACTTAAGACTGCACAGTCTGCACTTAAGACTGCACAGTCTGTAGTTAAGACTGCACAGTCTGCACTTCAGACTGCACAGTCTGTAGTTAAGACTGCACAGTTTGTAGTTAAGACTGCACAGTCTGCACTTAAGACTGCACAGTCTGCACTTAAGACTGCACAGTCTGTACTTAAGACTGCACAGTCTGTTCTTAAGACTGCACTTAAGACTGCACAGTCTGTACTTAAGACTGCACAGTCTGCACTTAAGACTGCACAGTCTGCACTTAAGACTGCACAGTCTGTAGTTAAGACTGCACAGTCTGTACTTACAACTGCACAGTCTGTCCTTAAGATTTCACAGTCTGTACTAAAGACTGCACAGTCTGTAGTTAAGACTGCACAGTCTGCACTTAAGACTGCACAGTCTGTACTTAAGACTGCAGAGTCTGTTCTTAAGACTGCACAGTCTGCACTTAAGACTGCACAGTCTGTAGTTAAGACTGCACAGTCTGTACTTAAGACTGCACAGTCTGTAGTTAAGACTGCACAGTTTGTAGTTAAGACTGCACAGTCTGTACTTAAGACTGCACAGTCTGTAATTAAGACTGCACAGTCTGTAGCTCAGACTGCACAGTCTGCACTTAAGACTGCACAGTCTGTACTTAAGACTGCACAGTCTGCACTTAAGACCGCACAGTCTGCACTTAAGACTGCACAGTCTGTAGTTAAGACTGCACAGTCTGCACTTAAGACTGCACAGTCTGCACTTAAGACTGCACAGTCTGCACTTAAGACTGCACAGTCTGTAGTTAAGACTGCACAGTCTGCACTTAAGACTGCACAGTCTGTACTTAAGACTGCACAGTCTGTTCTTAAGACTGCACACTCTGCACTTAAGACTGCACAGTCTGTAGTTAAGACTGCACAGTCTGTACTTAAGACTGCACAGTCTGCACTTAAGACTGCACAGTCTGTAGTTAAGACTGCACAGTCTGTAGCTAAGACTGCACAGTCTGCACTTAAGACTAAACAGCCTGTTCGTAAGACTGCACAGTCTGTTCTTAAGACTGCACAGTCTGCACTTAAGACTGCACAGTCTGTACTTAAGACTGCACAGTCTGCACTTAAGACTGCACAGTCTGTAGTTAAGACTGCACAGTCTGCACTTAAGACTGCACAGTCTGTACTTAAGACTGCACAGTCTGTTCTTAAGACTGCACAGTCTGCACTTAAGACTGCACAGTCTGTACTTAAGACTGCACAGTCTGCACTTAAAACTGCACAGTCTGTAGTTAAGACTGCACAGTCTGCACTTAAGACTGCACAGTCTGTAGTTAAGACTGCACAGTCTGTAGTTAAGACTGCACAGTCTGTACTTACAACTGCACAGTCTGTCCTTAAGATTTCACAGTCTGTACTAAAGACTGCACAGTCTGTAGTTAAGACTGCACAGTCTGCACTTAAGACTGCACAGTCTGTACTTAAGACTGCACAGTCTGTTCTTAAGACTGCACAGTCTGCACTTAAGACTGCACAGTCTGTAGTTAAGACTGCACAGTCTGTAGTTAAGACTGCACAGTCTGCACTTAAGACTGCACAGTCTGTAGTTAAGACTGCACAGTCTGTAGTTAAGACTGCACAGTCTGTAGTTAAGACTGCACAGTTGTAGTTAAGACTGCACAGTCTGTAGTTAAGACTGCACAGTCTGTAGTTAAGACTGCACAGTCTGTACCTAAGACTGCACAGTCTGCACTTAAGACTGCACAGTCTGCACTTAAGACTGCACAGTCTGTACTTAAGACTGCACAGTCTGTACCTAAGACTGCACAGTCTGCACTTAAGACTGCACAGTCTGTACCTAAGACTGCACAGTCTGCACTTAAGACTGCACAGTCTGTAGTTAAGACTGCACAGTCTGCACTTAAGACTGCACAGTCTGCACTTAGGACTGCACAGTCTGCACTTAAGACTGCACAGTCTGCACTTAAGACTGCACAGTCTGCACTTAAGACTGCACAGTCTGTAGTTAAGACTGCACAGTCTGCACTTAAGACTGCACAGTCTGTACTTAAGACTGCACAGTCTGTACTTAAGACTGCACAGTCTGTTCTTAAGACTGCACAGTCTGCACTTAAGACTGCACAGTCTGTAGTTAAGACTGCACAGTCTGTAGTTAAGACTGCACAGTCTGCACTTAAGACTGCACAGTCTGTAGTTAAGACTGCACAGTCTGCACTTAAGACTGCACAGTCTGTACTTAAGACTGCACAGTCTGTACTTAAGACTGCACAGTCTGTACCTAAGACTCCACAGTCTGCACTTAAGACTGCACAGTCTGTACCTAAGACTGCACAGTCTGCACTTAAGACTGCACAGTCTGTAGTTAAGACTGCACAGTCTGCACTTAATACTGCACAGTCTGTACTTAAGACTGCACAGTCTGCACTTAAGACCACACAGTCTGCACTTAAGACCACACAGTCTGCACTTAAGACTGCACAGTCTGTAGTTAAGACTGCACAGTCTGCACTTAAGACTGCACAGTCTGTAGTTAAGACTGCACAGTCTGTAGTTAAGACTGCACAGTCTGTAGTTAAGACTGCATAGTCTGTACTTAAGACTGCACAGTCTGCACTTAAGACTGCACAGTCTGTAGTTAAGACTGCACAGTCTGCACTTCAGACTGCACAGTCTGTAGTTAAGACTGCACAGTTTGTAGTTAAGACTGCACAGTCTGCACTTAAGACTGCACAGTCTGCACTTAAGACTGCACAGTCTGTACTTAAGACTGCACAGTCTGTTCTTAAGACTGCACAGTCTGCACTTAAGACTGCACAGTCTGTACTTAAGACTGCACAGTCTGCACTTAAGACTGCACAGTCTGCACTTAAGACTGCACAGTCTGTAGTTAAGACTGCACAGTCTGCACTTAAGACTGCACAGTCTGTAGTTAAGACTGCACAGTCTGTAGTTAAGACTGCACAGTCTGTACTTACAACTGCACAGTCTGTCCTTAAGATTTCACAGTCTGTACTAAAGACTGCACAGTCTGTAGTTAAGACTGCACAGTCTGCACTTAAGACTGCACAGTCTGTACTTAAGACTGCAGAGTCTGTTCTTAAGACTGCACAGTCTGCACTTAAGACTGCACAGTCTGTAGTTAAGACTGCACAGTCTGTACTTAAGACTGCACAGTCTGTAGTTAAGACTGCACAGTTTGTAGTTAAGACTGCACAGTCTGTACTTAAGACTGCACAGTCTGTAATTAAGACTGCACAGTCTGTAGCTCAGACTGCACAGTCTGCACTTAAGACTGCACAGTCTGTACTTAAGACTGCACAGTCTGCACTTAAGACCGCACAGTCTGCACTTAAGACTGCACAGTCTGTAGTTAAGACTGCACAGTCTGCACTTAAGACTGCACAGTCTGCACTTAAGACTGCACAGTCTGTAGTTAAGACTGCACAGTCTGCACTTAAGACTGCACAGTCTGTACTTAAGACTGCACAGTCTGTTCTTAAGACTACACAGTCTGCACTTAAGACTGCACAGTCTGTAGTTAAGACTGCACAGTCTGTACTTAAGACTGCACAGTCTGCACTTAAGACTGCACAGTCTGTAGTTAAGACTGCACAGTCTGCACTTAAGACTGCACAGTCTGTACTTAAGACTGCACAGTCTGTTCTTAAGACTGCACAGTCTGCACTTAAGACTGCACAGTCTGTACTTAAGACTGCACAGTCTGCACTTAAGACTGCACAGTCTGCACTTAAGACTGCACAGTCTGTAGTTAAGACTGCACAGTCTGCACTTAAGACTGCACAGTCTGTACTTAAGACTGCACAGTCTGCACTTAAGACTGCACAGTCTGCACTTAAGACTGCACAGTCTGTAGTTAAGACTGCACAGTCTGCACTTAAGACTGCACAGTCTGTAGTTAAGACTGCACAGTCTGTAGTTAAGACTGCACAGTCTGTACTTACAACTGCACAGTCTGTCCTTAAGATTTCACAGTCTGTACTAAAGACTGCACAGTCTGTAGTTAAGACTGCACAGTCTGTAGTTAAGACTGCACAGTCTGCACTTAAGACTGCACAGTCTGTACTTAGGACTGCACAGTCTGTTCTTAAGACTGCACAGTCTGCACTTAAGACTGCACAGTCTGTAGTTAAGACTGCACAGTCTGTACTTAAGACTGCACAGTCTGCACTTAAGACTGCACAGTCTGTACTTAAGACAGCACAGTCTGTACTTAAGACTGCACAGTCTGCACTTAAGACTGCACAGTCTGCACTTAAGACTGCACAGTCTGTAGTTAAGACTGCACAGTCTGTAGTTAAGACTGCACAGTCTGTAGTTAAGACTGCACAGTCTGTAGTTAAGACTGCACAGTCTGTAGTTAAGACTGCACAGTCTGTACCTAAGACTGCACAGTCTGCACTTAAGACTGCACAGTCTGCACTTAAGACTGCACAGTCTGTAGTTAAGACTGCACAGTCCGCACTTAAGACTGCACAGTCTATAGTTAAGACTGCACAGTCTGTACTTAAGACTGCACAGTCTGTAGTTAAGACTGCACAGTCTGTAGTTAAGACTGCACAGTCTGCACTTAAGACTGCACAGTCTGCACTTAAGACTGCACAGTCTGTAGTTAAGACTGCACAGTCTGCACTTAAGACTGCACAGTCTGTAGTTTAGACTGCACAGTCTGTAGTTAAGACTGCACAGTCTGTACTAAAGACTGCACAGTCTGTAGTTTAGACTGCACAGCCTGTAGTTAAGACTGCGCAGTCTGCACTTAAGACTGCACAGTCTGTAGTTAAGACTGCACAGTCTGTAGTTAAGACTGCACAGTTTGTTCTTAAGACTGCACAGTCTGCACTTAAGACTGCACAGTCTGCACTTAAGACTGCACAGCCTGTTGTTAAGACTGCACAGTCTGCACTTAAGACTGCACAGTTTGTACTTAAGACTGCACAGTCTGTTCTTAAGACTGCACAGTCTGCACTTAAGACTGCACAGTCTGTACTTAAAACTGCACAGTCTGTAGTTAAGACTGCACAGTCTGTACTTAAGATTGCACAGTCTGCACTTAAGACTGCACAGTCTGTAGTTAAGACTGCACAGTCTGTAGTTAAGACTGCACAGTCTGCACTTAAGACTGCACAGCCTGTTCTTAAGACTGCACAGTCTGCACTTAAGACTGCACAGTCTGTAGTTAAGACTGCACGGTCTGTAGTTAAGACTGCACAGTCTGCACTTAAGACTGCACAGTCTGTACTTAAGACTGCACAGTCTGTAGTTAAGACTGCACAGTCTGTACCTAAGACTGCACAGTCTGCACTTAAGACTGCACAGTCTGTACCTAAGACTGCACAGTCTGCACTTAAGACTGCACAGTCTGTAGTTAAGACTGCACAGTCTGTACTTAAGACTGCACAGTCTGTAGTTAAGACTGCACAGTCTGTAGCTAAGACTGCACAGTCTGTAGTTAAGACTGCATAGTCTGTACTTAAGACTGCACAGTCTGCACTTAAGACTGCATAGTCTGCACTTAAGACTGCACAGTCTGTACTTAAGACTGCACAGTCTGCACTTAAGACTGCACAGTCTGCGCTTAAGACTGCACAGTCTGTAGTTAAGACTGCACAGTCTGCACTTCAGACTGCACAGTCTGTAGTTAAGACTGCACAGTTTGTAGTTAAGACTGCACAGTCTGTACTTAAGACTGCACAGTCTGTAATTAAGACTGCACAGTCTGTAGCTAAGACTGCACAGTCTGCACTTAAGACTGCACAGCCTGTTATTAAGACTGCACAGTCTGTAGTTAAGACTGCACAGTCTGCACTTAAGACTGCACAGTCTGTAGTTAAGACTGCACAGTCTGTACTTAAGACTGCACAGTCTGCACATAAGACTGCACAGTCTGCACTTAAGACTGCACAGTCTGTAGTTAAGACTGCACAGTCTGTTCTTAAGACTGCACAGTCTGCACTTAATACTGCACAGTCTGTACTTAAGACTGCACAGTCTGCACTTAAGACCACACAGTCTGCACTTAAGACTGCACAGTCTGTAGTTAAGACTGCACAGTCTGTAGTTAAGACTGCACAGTCTGTAGTTAAGACTGCACAGTCTGCACTTAAGACTGCACAGTCTGTAGTTAAGACTGCACAGTCTGTAGTTAAGACTGCACAGTCTGTACTTAAGACTGCACAGTCTGTAATTAAGACTGCACAGTCTGTAGTTAAGACTGCACAGCCTGTTCTTAAGACTGCACAGTCTGCACTTAAGACTGCACAGTCTGTACCTAAGACTGCACAGTCTGCACTTAAGACTGCACAGTCTGTAGTTAAGACTGCACGGTCTGTAGTTAAGACTGCACAGTCTGCACTTAAGACTGCACAGTCTGTACTTAAGACTGCACAGTCTGTAGTTAAGACTGCACAGTCTGTACCTAAGACTGCACAGTCTGCACTTAAGACTGCACAGTCTGTACCTAAGACTGCACAGTCTGCACTTAAGACTGCACAGTCTGTAGTTAAGACTGCACAGTCTGTACTTAAGACTGCACAGTCTGTAATTAAGACTGCACAGTCTGTAGTTAAGACTGCACAGCCTGTTCTTAAGACTGCACAGTCTGTACTTAAGACTGCACAGTCTGCACTTAAGACTGCACAGTCTGCACTTAAGACTGCACAGTCTGCACTTAAGACTGCACAGTCTGTAGTTAAGACTGCACAGTCTGTTCTTAAGACTGCACAGTCTGCACTTAATACTGCACAGTCTGTACTTAAGACTGCACAGTCTGCACTTAAGACCACACAGTCTGCACTTAAGACTGCACAGTCTGTAGTTAAGACTGCACAGTCTGTAGTTAAGACTGCACAGTCTGTAGTTAAGACTGCACAGTCTGCACTTAAGACTGCACAGTCTGTAGTTAAGACTGCACAGTCTGTAGTTAAGACTGCACAGTCTGTAGTTAAGACTGCATAGTCTGTACTTAAGACTGCACAGTCTGCACTTAAGACTGCACAGTCTGTAGTTAAGACTGCACAGTCTGCACTTCAGACTGCACAGTCTGTAGTTAAGACTGCACAGTTTGTAGTTAAGACTGCACAGTCTGCACTTAAGACTGCACAGTCTGCACTTAAGACTGCACAGTCTGTACTTAAGACTGCACAGTCTGTTCTTAAGACTGCACTTAAGACTGCACAGTCTGTACTTAAGACTGCACAGTCTGCACTTAAGACTGCACAGTCTGCACTTAAGACTGCACAGTCTGCACTTAAGACTGCACAGTCTGCACTTCAGACTGCACAGTCTGTAGTTAAGACTGCACAGTTTGTAGTTAAGACTGCACAGTCTGTACTTAAGACTGCACAGTCTGTAATTAAGACTGCACAGTCTGTAGCTAAGACTGCACAGTCTGTAGTTAAGACTGCATAGTCTGTACTTAAGACTGCACAGTCTGCACTTAAGACTGCACAGTCTGTAGTTAAGACTGCACAGTCTGCACTTCAGACTGCACAGTCTGTAGTTAAGACTGCACAGTCTGTAGTTAAGACTGCACAGTTTGTAGTTAAGACTGCACAGTCTGTACTTAAGACTGCACAGTCTGTAATTAAGACTGCACAGTCTGTAGCTAAGACTGCACAGTCTGCACTTAAGACTGCACAGCCTGTTATTAAGACTGCACAGTCTGTAGTTAAGACTGCACAGTCTGCACTTAAGACTGCACAGTCTGTAGTTAAGACTGCACAGTCTGTACTTAAGACTGCACAGTCTGCACATAAGACTGCACAGTCTGCACTTAAGACTGCACAGTCTGTAGTTAAGACTGCACAGTCTGTTCTTAAGACTGCACAGTCTGCACTTAATACTGCACAGTCTGTACTTAAGACTGCACAGTCTGCACTTAAGACCACACAGTCTGCACTTAAGACTGCACAGTCTGTAGTTAAGACTGCACAGTCTGTAGTTAAGACTGCACAGTCTGCACTTAAGACTGCACAGTCTGTAGTTAAGACTGCACAGTCTGTAGTTAAGACTGCACAGTCTGTACTTAAGACTGCACAGTCTGTAATTAAGACTGCACAGTCTGTAGTTAAGACTGCACAGCCTGTTCTTAAGACTGCACAGTCTGCACTTAAGACTGCACAGTCTGTACCTAAGACTGCACAGTCTGCACTTAAGACTGCACAGTCTGTAGTTAAGACTGCACGGTCTGTAGTTAAGACTGCACAGTCTGCACTTAAGACTGCACAGTCTGTACCTAAGACTGCACAGTCTGCACTTAAGACTGCACAGTCTGCACTTAAGACTGCACAGTCTGTAGTTAAGACTGCACAGTCCGCACTTAAGACTGCACAGTCTATAGTTAAGACTGCACAGTCTGTACTTAAGACTGCACAGTCTGTAGTTAAGACTGCACAGTCTGTAGTTAAGACTGCACAGTCTGCACTTAAGACTGCACAGTCTGCACTTAAGACTGCACAGTCTGTAGTTAAGACTGCACAGTCTGCACTTAAGACTGCACAGTCTGTAGTTTAGACTGCACAGTCTGTAGTTAAGACTGCACAGTCTGTACTAAAGACTGCACAGTCTGTAGTTTAGACTGCACAGCCTGTAGTTAAGACTGCGCAGTCTGCACTTAAGACTGCACAGTCTGTAGTTAAGACTGCACAGTCTGTAGTTAAGACTGCACAGTTTGTTCTTAAGACTGCACAGTCTGCACTTAAGACTGCACAGTCTGCACTTAAGACTGCACAGCCTGTTGTTAAGACTGCACAGTCTGCACTTAAGACTGCACAGTTTGTACTTAAGACTGCACAGTCTGTTCTTAAGACTGCACAGTCTGCACTTAAGACTGCACAGTCTGTACTTAAAACTGCACAGTCTGTAGTTAAGACTGCACAGTCTGTACTTAAGATTGCACAGTCTGCACTTAAGACTGCACAGTCTGTAGTTAAGACTGCACAGTCTGTAGTTAAGACTGCACAGTCTGCACTTAAGACTGCACAGCCTGTTCTTAAGACTGCACAGTCTGCACTTAAGACTGCACAGTCTGTAGTTAAGACTGCACGGTCTGTAGTTAAGACTGCACAGTCTGCACTTAAGACTGCACAGTCTGTACTTAAGACTGCACAGTCTGTAGTTAAGACTGCACAGTCTGTACCTAAGACTGCACAGTCTGCACTTAAGACTGCACAGTCTGTACCTAAGACTGCACAGTCTGCACTTAAGACTGCACAGTCTGTAGTTAAGACTGCACAGTCTGTACTTAAGACTGCACAGTCTGTAGTTAAGACTGCACAGTCTGTAGCTAAGACTGCACAGTCTGTAGTTAAGACTGCATAGTCTGTACTTAAGACTGCACAGTCTGCACTTAAGACTGCATAGTCTGCACTTAAGACTGCACAGTCTGTACTTAAGACTGCACAGTCTGCACTTAAGACTGCACAGTCTGCGCTTAAGACTGCACAGTCTGTAGTTAAGACTGCACAGTCTGCACTTCAGACTGCACAGTCTGTAGTTAAGACTGCACAGTTTGTAGTTAAGACTGCACAGTCTGTACTTAAGACTGCACAGTCTGTAATTAAGACTGCACAGTCTGTAGCTAAGACTGCACAGTCTGCACTTAAGACTGCACAGCCTGTTATTAAGACTGCACAGTCTGTAGTTAAGACTGCACAGTCTGCACTTAAGACTGCACAGTCTGTAGTTAAGACTGCACAGTCTGTACTTAAGACTGCACAGTCTGCACATAAGACTGCACAGTCTGCACTTAAGACTGCACAGTCTGTAGTTAAGACTGCACAGTCTGTTCTTAAGACTGCACAGTCTGCACTTAATACTGCACAGTCTGTACTTAAGACTGCACAGTCTGCACTTAAGACCACACAGTCTGCACTTAAGACTGCACAGTCTGTAGTTAAGACTGCACAGTCTGTAGTTAAGACTGCACAGTCTGTAGTTAAGACTGCACAGTCTGCACTTAAGACTGCACAGTCTGTAGTTAAGACTGCACAGTCTGTAGTTAAGACTGCACAGTCTGTACTTAAGACTGCACAGTCTGTAATTAAGACTGCACAGTCTGTAGTTAAGACTGCACAGCCTGTTCTTAAGACTGCACAGTCTGCACTTAAGACTGCACAGTCTGTACCTAAGACTGCACAGTCTGCACTTAAGACTGCACAGTCTGTAGTTAAGACTGCACGGTCTGTAGTTAAGACTGCACAGTCTGCACTTAAGACTGCACAGTCTGTACTTAAGACTGCACAGTCTGTAGTTAAGACTGCACAGTCTGTACCTAAGACTGCACAGTCTGCACTTAAGACTGCACAGTCTGTACCTAAGACTGCACAGTCTGCACTTAAGACTGCACAGTCTGTAGTTAAGACTGCACAGTCTGTACTTAAGACTGCACAGTCTGTAATTAAGACTGCACAGTCTGTAGTTAAGACTGCACAGCCTGTTCTTAAGACTGCACAGTCTGTACTTAAGACTGCACAGTCTGCACTTAAGACTGCACAGTCTGCACTTAAGACTGCACAGTCTGCACTTAAGACTGCACAGTCTGTAGTTAAGACTGCACAGTCTGTTCTTAAGACTGCACAGTCTGCACTTAATACTGCACAGTCTGTACTTAAGACTGCACAGTCTGCACTTAAGACCACACAGTCTGCACTTAAGACTGCACAGTCTGTAGTTAAGACTGCACAGTCTGTAGTTAAGACTGCACAGTCTGTAGTTAAGACTGCACAGTCTGCACTTAAGACTGCACAGTCTGTAGTTAAGACTGCACAGTCTGTAGTTAAGACTGCACAGTCTGTAGTTAAGACTGCATAGTCTGTACTTAAGACTGCACAGTCTGCACTTAAGACTGCACAGTCTGTAGTTAAGACTGCACAGTCTGCACTTCAGACTGCACAGTCTGTAGTTAAGACTGCACAGTTTGTAGTTAAGACTGCACAGTCTGCACTTAAGACTGCACAGTCTGCACTTAAGACTGCACAGTCTGTACTTAAGACTGCACAGTCTGTTCTTAAGACTGCACTTAAGACTGCACAGTCTGTACTTAAGACTGCACAGTCTGCACTTAAGACTGCACAGTCTGCACTTAAGACTGCACAGTCTGCACTTAAGACTGCACAGTCTGCACTTCAGACTGCACAGTCTGTAGTTAAGACTGCACAGTTTGTAGTTAAGACTGCACAGTCTGTACTTAAGACTGCACAGTCTGTAATTAAGACTGCACAGTCTGTAGCTAAGACTGCACAGTCTGTAGTTAAGACTGCATAGTCTGTACTTAAGACTGCACAGTCTGCACTTAAGACTGCACAGTCTGTAGTTAAGACTGCACAGTCTGCACTTCAGACTGCACAGTCTGTAGTTAAGACTGCACAGTCTGTAGTTAAGACTGCACAGTTTGTAGTTAAGACTGCACAGTCTGTACTTAAGACTGCACAGTCTGTAATTAAGACTGCACAGTCTGTAGCTAAGACTGCACAGTCTGCACTTAAGACTGCACAGCCTGTTATTAAGACTGCACAGTCTGTAGTTAAGACTGCACAGTCTGCACTTAAGACTGCACAGTCTGTAGTTAAGACTGCACAGTCTGTACTTAAGACTGCACAGTCTGCACATAAGACTGCACAGTCTGCACTTAAGACTGCACAGTCTGTAGTTAAGACTGCACAGTCTGTTCTTAAGACTGCACAGTCTGCACTTAATACTGCACAGTCTGTACTTAAGACTGCACAGTCTGCACTTAAGACCACACAGTCTGCACTTAAGACTGCACAGTCTGTAGTTAAGACTGCACAGTCTGTAGTTAAGACTGCACAGTCTGCACTTAAGACTGCACAGTCTGTAGTTAAGACTGCACAGTCTGTAGTTAAGACTGCACAGTCTGTACTTAAGACTGCACAGTCTGTAATTAAGACTGCACAGTCTGTAGTTAAGACTGCACAGCCTGTTCTTAAGACTGCACAGTCTGCACTTAAGACTGCACAGTCTGTACCTAAGACTGCACAGTCTGCACTTAAGACTGCACAGTCTGTAGTTAAGACTGCACGGTCTGTAGTTAAGACTGCACAGTCTGCACTTAAGACTGCACAGTCTGTACTTAAGACTGCACAGTCTGTAGTTAAGACTGCACAGTCTGTACCTAAGACTGCACAGTCTGCACTTAAGACTGCACAGTCTGTACCTAAGACTGCACAGTCTGCACTTAAGACTGCACAGTCTGTAGTTAAGACTGCACAGTCTGTACTTAAGACTGCACAGTCTGTAATTAAGACTGCACAGTCTGTAGTTAAGACTGCACAGCCTGTTCTTAAGACTGCACAGTCTGTACTTAAGACTGCACAGTCTGCACTTAAGACTGCACAGTCTGCACTTAAGACTGCACAGTCTGTAGTTAAGACTGCACAGTCTGCACTTAAGACTGCACAGTCTGTAGTTAAGACTGCACAGTCTGTACTTAAGACTGCACAGTCTGCACATAAGACTGCACAGTCTGCACTTAAGACTGCACAGTCTGTAGTTAAGACTGCACAGTCTGTTCTTAAGACTGCACAGTCTGCACTTAATACTGCACAGTCTGTACTTAAGACTGCACAGTCTGCACTTAAGACCACACAGTCTGCACTTAAGACTGCACAGTCTGTAGTTAAGACTGCACAGTCTGTAGTTAAGACTGCACAGTCTGCACTTAAGACTGCACAGTCTGTAGTTAAGACTGCACAGTCTGTAGTTAAGACTGCACAGTCTGTACTTAAGACTGCACAGTCTGTAATTAAGACTGCACAGTCTGTAGTTAAGACTGCACAGCCTGTTCTTAAGACTGCACAGTCTGCACTTAAGACTGCACAGTCTGTACCTAAGACTGCACAGTCTGCACTTAAGACTGCACAGTCTGTAGTTAAGACTGCACGGTCTGTAGTTAAGACTGCACAGTCTGCACTTAAGACTGCACAGTCTGTACTTAAGACTGCGCAGTCTGTAGTTAAGACTGCACAGTCTGTACCTAAGACTGCACAGTCTGCACTTAAGACTGCACAGTCTGTACCTAAGACTGCACAGTCTGCACTTAAGACTGCACAGTCTGTAGTTAAGACTGCACAGTCTGTACTTAAGACTGCACAGTCTGTAATTAAGACTGCACAGTCTGTAGTTAAGACTGCACAGCCTGTTCTTAAGACTGCACAGTCTGTACTTAAGACTGCACAGTCTGCACTTAAGACTGCACAGTCTGCACTTAAGACTGCACAGTCTGCACTTAAGACTGCACAGTCTGTAGTTAAGACTGCACAGTCTGTTCTTAAGACTGCACAGTCTGCACTTAATACTGCACAGTCTGTACTTAAGACTGCACAGTCTGCACTTAAGACCACACAGTCTGCACTTAAGACTGCACAGTCTGTAGTTAAGACTGCACAGTCTGTAGTTAAGACTGCACAGTCTGTAGTTAAGACTGCACGGTCTGTAGTTAAGACTGCACAGTCTGCACTTAAGACTGCACAGTCTGTACTTAAGACTGCACAGTCTGTAGTTAAGACTGCACAGTCTGTACCTAAGACTGCACAGTCTGCACTTAAGACTGCACAGTCTGTACCTAAGACTGCACAGTCTGCACTTAAGACTGCACAGTCTGTAGTTAAGACTGCACAGTCTGTACTTAAGACTGCACAGTCTGTAATTAAGACTGCACAGTCTGTAGTTAAGACTGCACAGCCTGTTCTTAAGACTGCACAGTCTGTACTTAAGACTGCACAGTCTGCACTTAAGACTGCACAGTCTGCACTTAAGACTGCACAGTCTGCACTTAAGACTGCACAGTCTGTAGTTAAGACTGCACAGTCTGTTCTTAAGACTGCACAGTCTGCACTTAATACTGCACAGTCTGTACTTAAGACTGCACAGTCTGCACTTAAGACCACACAGTCTGCACTTAAGACTGCACAGTCTGTAGTTAAGACTGCACAGTCTGTAGTTAAGACTGCACAGTCTGTAGTTAAGACTGCACAGTCTGCACTTAAGACTGCACAGTCTGTAGTTAAGACTGCACAGTCTGCACTTAAGACTGCACAGTCTGTAGTTAAGACTGCACAGTCTGTACTTAAGACTGCACAGTCTGCACATAAGACTGCACAGTCTGCACTTAAGACTGCACAGTCTGTAGTTAAGACTGCACAGTCTGTTCTTAAGACTGCACAGTCTGCACTTAATACTGCACAGTCTGTACTTAAGACTGCACAGTCTGCACTTAAGACCACACAGTCTGCACTTAAGACTGCACAGTCTGCACTTAAGACTGCACAGTCTGTAGTTAAGACTGCACAGTCTGTAGTTAAGACTGCACAGTCTGCACTTAAGACTGCACAGTCTGTAGTTAAGACTGCACAGTCTGTAGTTAAGACTGCACAGTCTGTACTTAAGACTGCACAGTCTGTAATTAAGACTGCACAGTCTGTAGTTAAGACTGCACAGCCTGTTCTTAAGACTGCACAGTCTGCACTTAAGACTGCACAGTCTGTACCTAAGACTGCACAGTCTGCACTTAAGACTGCACAGTCTGTAGTTAAGACTGCACGGTCTGTAGTTAAGACTGCACAGTCTGCACTTAAGACTGCACAGTCTGTACTTAAGACTGCACAGTCTGTAGTTAAGACTGCACAGTCTGTACCTAAGACTGCACAGTCTGCACTTAAGACTGCACAGTCTGTACCTAAGACTGCACAGTCTGCACTTAAGACTGCACAGTCTGTAGTTAAGACTGCACAGTCTGTACTTAAGACTGCACAGTCTGTAATTAAGACTGCACAGTCTGTAGTTAAGACTGCACAGCCTGTTCTTAAGACTGCACAGTCTGTACTTAAGACTGCACAGTCTGCACTTAAGACTGCACAGTCTGCACTTAAGACTGCACAGTCTGCACTTAAGACTGCACAGTCTGTAGTTAAGACTGCACAGTCTGTTCTTAAGACTGCACAGTCTGCACTTAATACTGCACAGTCTGTACTTAAGACTGCACAGTCTGCACTTAAGACCACACAGTCTGCACTTAAGACTGCACAGTCTGTAGTTAAGACTGCACAGTCTGTAGTTAAGACTGCACAGTCTGTAGTTAAGACTGCACAGTCTGCACTTAAGACTGCACAGTCTGTAGTTAAGACTGCACAGTCTGTAGTTAAGACTGCACAGTCTGTAGTTAAGACTGCATAGTCTGTACTTAAGACTGCACAGTCTGCACTTAAGACTGCACAGTCTGTAATTAAGACTGCACAGTCTGCACTTCAGACTGCACAGTCTGTAGTTAAGACTGCACAGTTTGTAGTTAAGACTGCACAGTCTGCACTTAAGACTGCACAGTCTGCACTTAAGACTGCACAGTCTGTACTTAAGACTGCACAGTCTGTTCTTAAGACTGCACTTAAGACTGCACAGTCTGTACTTAAGACTGCACAGTCTGCACTTAAGACTGCACAGTCTGCACTTAAGACTGCACAGTCTGTAGTTAAGACTGCACAGTCTGTACTTACAACTGCACAGTCTGTCCTTAAGATTTCACAGTCTGTACTTAAGACTGCAGAGTCTGTTCTTAAGACTGCACAGTCTGCACTTAAGACTGCACAGTCTGTAGTTAAGACTGCACAGTCTGTACTTAAGACTGCACAGTCTGTAGTTAAGACTGCACAGTTTGTAGTTAAGACTGCACAGTCTGTACTTAAGACTGCACAGTCTGTAATTAAGACTGCACAGTCTGTAGCTCAGACTGCACAGTCTGCACTTAAGACTGCACAGTCTGTACTTAAGACTGCACAGTCTGCACTTAAGACCGCACAGTCTGCACTTAAGACTGCACAGTCTGTAGTTAAGACTGCACAGTCTGCACTTAAGACTGCACAGTCTGCACTTAAGACTGCACAGTCTGTAGTTAAGACTGCACAGTCTGCACTTAAGACTGCACAGTCTGTACTTAAGACTGCACAGTCTGTTCTTAAGACTGCACACTCTGCACTTAAGACTGCACAGTCTGTAGTTAAGACTGCACAGTCTGTACTTAAGACTGCACAGTCTGCACTTAAGACTGCACAGTCTGTAGTTAAGACTGCACAGTCTGTAGCTAAGACTGCACAGTCTGCACTTAAGACTAAACAGCCTGTTCGTAAGACTGCACAGTCTGTTCTTAAGACTGCACAGTCTGCACTTAAGACTGCACAGTCTGTACTTAAGACTGCACAGTCTGCACTTAAGACTGCACAGTCTGTAGTTAAGACTGCACAGTCTGCACTTAAGACTGCACAGTCTGTACTTAAGACTGCACAGTCTGTTCTTAAGACTGCACAGTCTGCACTTAAGACTGCACAGTCTGTACTTAAGACTGCACAGTCTGCACTTAAAACTGCACAGTCTGTAGTTAAGACTGCACAGTCTGCACTTAAGACTGCACAGTCTGTAGTTAAGACTGCACAGTCTGTACTTACAACTGCACAGTCTGTCCTTAAGATTTCACAGTCTGTACTAAAGACTGCACAGTCTGTAGTTAAGACTGCACAGTCTGCACTTAAGACTGCACAGTCTGTACTTAAGACTGCACAGTCTGTTCTTAAGACTGCACAGTCTGCACTTAAGACTGCACAGTCTGTAGTTAAGACTGCACAGTCTGTACTTAAGACTGCACAGTCTGCACTTAAGACTGCACAGTCTGTACTTAAGACTGCACAGTCTGTACTTAAGACTGCACAGTCTGCACTTAAGACTGCACAGTCTGCACTTAAGACTGCACAGTCTGTAGTTAAGACTGCACAGTCTGTTCTTAAGACTGCACAGTCTGTAGTTAAGACTGCACAGTCTGTAGTTAAGACTGCACAGTCTGTAGTTAAGACTGCACAGTCTGTAGTTAAGACTGCACAGTCTGTACCTAAGACTGCACAGTCTGCACTTAAGACTGCACAGTCTGCACTTAAGACTGCACAGTCTGTAGTTAAGACTGCACAGTCTGCACTTAAGACTGCACAGTCTGCACTTAAGACTGCACAGTCTGTAGTTAAGACTGCACAGTCTGTAGTTAAGACTGCACAGTCTGTAGTTAAGACTGCACAGTCTGTACTTAAGACTGCACCGTCTGCACTTAAGACTGCACAGTCTGTAGTTAAGACTGCACAGTCTGTTCTTAAGACTGCACAGTCTGTACTTAAGACTGCACAGTCTGCACATAAGACCGCTCAGTCTGCACTTAAGACTGCACAGTCTGTAGTTAAGACTGCACAGTCTGCACTTAAGACTGCACAGTCTGTACTTAAGACTGCACAGTCTGTTCTTAAGACTGCACAGTCTGCACTTAAGACTGCACAGTCTGTAGTTAAGACTGCACAGTCTGTACTTAAGACTGCACAGTCTGTAGCTAAGACTGCACAGTCTGTAGTTAAGACTGCACAGTCTGCACTTAAGACTGCACAGTCTGCACTTAAGACTGCACAGTCTGTAGTTAAGACTGCACAGTCTGCACTTAAGACTGCACAGTCTGTAGTTAAGACTGCACAGTCTGTAGTTAAGACTGCACAGTCTGTACTAAAGACTGCACAGTCTGTAGTTAAGACTGCACAGCCTGTAGTTAAGACTGCGCAGTCTGCACTTAAGACTGCACAGTCTGTAGTTAAGACTGCACAGTTTGTACTTAAGACTGCACAGTCTGCACTTAAGACTGCACAGCCTGTTGTTAAGACTGCACAGTCTGCACTTAAGACTGCACAGTTTGTACTTAAGACTGCACAGTCTGTTCTTAAGACTGCACAGTCTGCACTTAAGACTGCACAGTCTGTACTTAAAACTGCACAGTCTGTAGTTAAGACTGCACAGTCTGTACTTAAGATTGCACAGTCTGCACTTAAGACTGCACAGTCTGTAGTTAAGACTGCACAGTCTGTAGTTAAGACTGCACAGTCTGCACTTAAGACTGCACAGCCTGTTCTTAAGACTGCACAGTCTGCACTTAAGACTGCACAGTCTGTAGTTAAGACTGCACGGTCTGTAGTTAAGACTGCACAGTCTGCACTTAAGACTGCACAGTCTGTACTTAAGACTGCACAGTCTGTAGTTAAGACTGCACAGTCTGTACCTAAGACTGCACAGTCTGCACTTAAGACTGCACAGTCTGTACCTAAGACTGCACATTCTGCACTTAAGACTGCACAGTCTGTAGTTAAGACTGCACAGTCTGTAGTTAAGACTGCACAGTCTGTAGTTAAGACTGCACAGTCTGTAGTTAAGACTGCACAGTCTGTAGTTAAGACTGCACAGTCTGTAGTTAAGACTGCACAGTCTGTACCTAAGACTGCACAGTCTGCACTTAAGACTGCACAGTCCGCACTTAAGACTGCACAGTCTATAGTTAAGACTGCACAGTCTGTAGTTAAGACTGCACAGTCTGTAGTTAAGACTGCACAGTCTGTACTTAAGACTGCACAGTCTGCACTTAAGACTGCACAGTCTGTAGTTAAGACTGCACAGTCTGTTCTTAAGACTGCACAGTCTGTACTTAAGACTGCACAGTCTGCACTTAAGACCGCACAGTCTGCACTTAAGACTGCACAGTCTGTAGTTAAGACTGCACAGTCTGCACTTAAGACTGCACAGTCTGCACTTAGGACTGCACAGTCTGCACTTAAGACTGCACAGTCTGCACTTAAGACTGCACAGTCTGCACAGTCTGTAGTTAAGACTGCACAGTCTGCACTTAAGACTGCACAGTCTGTACTTAAGACTGCACAGTCTGTTCTTAAGACTGCACAGTCTGCACTTAAGACTGCACAGTCTGTAGTTAAGACTGCACAGTCTGTAGTTAAGACTGCACAGTCTGCACTTAAGACTGCACAGTCTGTAGTTAAGACTGCACAGTCTGCACTTAAGACTGCACAGTCTGTACTTAAGACTGCACAGTCTGTACTTAAGACTGCACAGTCTGTACCTAAGACTGCACAGTCTGCACTTAAGACTGCACAGTCTGTACCTAAGACTGCACAGTCTGCACTTAAGACTGCACAGTCTGTAGTTAAGACTGCACTTAATACTGCACAGTCTGTACTTAAGACTGCACAGTCTGCACTTAAGACCACACAGTCTGCACTTAAGACCACACAGTCTGCACTTAAGACTGCACAGTCTGTAGTTAAGACTGCACAGTCTGCACTTAAGACTGCACAGTCTGTAGTTAAGACTGCACAGTCTGTAGTTAAGACTGCACAGTCTGTAGTTAAGACTGCATAGTCTGTACTTAAGACTGCACAGTCTGCACTTAAGACTGCACAGTCTGTAGTTAAGACTGCACAGTCTGCACTTCAGACTGCACAGTCTGTAGTTAAGACTGCACAGTTTGTAGTTAAGACTGCACAGTCTGCACTTAAGACTGCACAGTCTGCACTTAAGACTGCACAGTCTGTACTTAAGACTGCACAGTCTGTTCTTAAGACTGCACAGTCTGCACTTAAGACTGCACAGTCTGTACTTAAGACTGCACAGTCTGCACTTAAGACTGCACAGTCTGCACTTAAGACTGCACAGTCTGTAGTTAAGACTGCACAGTCTGCACTTAAGACTGCACAGTCTGTAGTTAAGACTGCACAGTCTGTAGTTAAGACTGTACAGTCTGTACGTACAACTGCACAGTCTGTCCTTAAGATTTCACAGTCTGTACTAAAGACTGCACAGTCTGTAGTTAAGACTGCACAGTCAGCACTTAAGACTGCACAGTCTGTACTTAAGACTGCAGAGTCTGTTCTTAAGACTGCACAGTCTGCACTTAAGACTGCACAGTCTGTAGTTAAGACTGCACAGTCTGTACTTAAGACTGCACAGTCTGTAGTTAAGACTGCACAGTTTGTAGTTAAGACTGCACAGTCTGTACTTAAGACTGCACAGTCTGTAATTAAGACTGCACAGTCTGCAGCTCAGACTGCACAGTCTGCACTTAAGACTGCACAGTCTGTACTTAAGACTGCACAGTCTGCACTTAAGACCGCACAGTCTGCACTTAAGACTGCACAGTCTGTAGTTAAGACTGCACAGTCTGCACTTAAGACTGCACAGTCTGCACTTAAGACTGCACAGTCTGTAGTTAAGACTGCACAGTCTGCACTTAAGACTGCACAGTCTGTACTTAAGACTGCACAGTCTGTTCTTAAGACTACACAGTCTGCACTTAAGACTGCACAGTCTGTAGTTAAGACTGCACAGTCTGTACTTAAGACTGCACAGTCTGCACTTAAGACTGCACAGTCTGTAGTTAAGACTGCACAGTCTGCACTTAAGACTGCACAGTCTGTACTTAAGACTGCACAGTCTGTTCTTAAGACTGCACAGTCTGCACTTAAGACTGCACAGTCTGTACTTAAGACTGCACAGTCTGCACTTAAGACTGCACAGTCTGCACTTAAGACTGCACAGTCTGTAGTTAAGACTGCACAGTCTGCACTTAAGACTGCACAGTCTGTACTTAAGACTGCACAGTCTGCACTTAAGACTGCACAGTCTGCACTTAAGACTGCACAGTCTGTAGTTAAGACTGCACAGTCTGCACTTAAGACTGCACAGTCTGTAGTTAAGACTGCACAGTCTGTAGTTAAGACTGCACAGTCTGTACTTACAACTGTACAGTCTGTCCTTAAGATTTCACAGTCTGTACTAAAGACTGCACAGTCTGTAGTTAAGACTGCACAGTCTGCACTTAAGACTGCACAGTCTGTACTTAAGACTGCACAGTCTGTTCTTAAGACTGCACAGTCTGCACTTAAGACTGCACAGTCTGTAGTTAAGACTGCACAGTCTGTACTTAAGACTGCACAGTCTGCACTTAAGACTGCACAGTCTGTACTTAAGACAGCACAGTCTGTACTTAAGACTGCACAGTCTGCACTTAAGACTGCACAGTCTGCACTTAAGACTGCACAGTCTGTAGTTAAGACTGCACAGTCTGTAGTTAAGACTGCACAGTCTGTACTTAAGACTGCACAGTCTGCACTTAAGACTGCACAGTCTGTACCTAAGACTGCACAGTCTGCACTTAAGACTGCACAGTCTGCACTTAAGACTGCACAGTCTGTACCTAAGACTGCACAGTCTGCACTTAAGACTGCACAGTCTGCACTTAAGACTGCACAGTCTGTAGTTAAGACTGCACAGCCTGTTCTTAAGACTGCACAGTCTGCACTTAAGACTGCACAGTCTGCACTTAAGACTGCACAGTCTGTAGTTAAGACTGCACAGTCTGTAGTTAAGACTGCACAGTCTGTAGTTAAGACTGCACAGTCTGTAGTTAAGACTGCACAGTCTGTAGTTAAGACTGCACAGTCTGTAGTTAAGACTGCACAGTCTGTACCTAAGACTGCACAGTCTGCACTTAAGACTGCACAGTCTGCACTTAAG
This sequence comes from Neoascia interrupta, assembly GCA_947623515.1. Lineage (NCBI taxonomy): Eukaryota > Metazoa > Arthropoda > Insecta > Diptera > Syrphidae > Neoascia > Neoascia interrupta. The sequence goes on from CANQKQ010000016.1 coordinate 358,818, forward strand.
ACTGCACAGTCTGTAGTTAAGACTGCACAGTCCGCACTTAAGACTGCACAGTCTATAGTTAAGACTGCACAGTCTGTACTTAAGACTGCACAGTCTGTAGTTAAGACTGCACAGTCTGTAGTTAAGACTGCACAGTCTGCACTTAAGACTGCACAGTCTGCACTTAAGACTGCACAGTCTGTAGTTAAGACTGCACAGTCTGCACTTAAGACTGCACAGTCTGTAGTTTAGACTGCACAGTCTGTAGTTAAGACTGCACAGTCTGTACTAAAGACTGCACAGTCTGTAGTTTAGACTGCACAGCCTGTAGTTAAGACTGCGCAGTCTGCACTTAAGACTGCACAGTCTGTAGTTAAGACTGCACAGTCTGTAGTTAAGACTGCACAGTTTGTTCTTAAGACTGCACAGTCTGCACTTAAGACTGCACAGTCTGCACTTAAGACTGCACAGCCTGTTGTTAAGACTGCACAGTCTGCACTTAAGACTGCACAGTTTGTACTTAAGACTGCACAGTCTGTTCTTAAGACTGCACAGTCTGCACTTAAGACTGCACAGTCTGTACTTAAAACTGCACAGTCTGTAGTTAAGACTGCACAGTCTGTACTTAAGATTGCACAGTCTGCACTTAAGACTGCACAGTCTGTAGTTAAGACTGCACAGTCTGTAGTTAAGACTGCACAGTCTGCACTTAAGACTGCACAGCCTGTTCTTAAGACTGCACAGTCTGCACTTAAGACTGCACAGTCTGTAGTTAAGACTGCACGGTCTGTAGTTAAGACTGCACAGTCTGCACTTAAGACTGCACAGTCTGTACTTAAGACTGCACAGTCTGTAGTTAAGACTGCACAGTCTGTACCTAAGACTGCACAGTCTGCACTTAAGACTGCACAGTCTGTACCTAAGACTGCACAGTCTGCACTTAAGACTGCACAGTCTGTAGTTAAGACTGCACAGTCTGTACTTAAGACTGCACAGTCTGTAGTTAAGACTGCACAGTCTGTAGCTAAGACTGCACAGTCTGTAGTTAAGACTGCATAGTCTGTACTTAAGACTGCACAGTCTGCACTTAAGACTGCATAGTCTGCACTTAAGACTGCACAGTCTGTACTTAAGACTGCACAGTCTGCACTTAAGACTGCACAGTCTGCGCTTAAGACTGCACAGTCTGTAGTTAAGACTGCACAGTCTGCACTTCAGACTGCACAGTCTGTAGTTAAGACTGCACAGTTTGTAGTTAAGACTGCACAGTCTGTACTTAAGACTGCACAGTCTGTAATTAAGACTGCACAGTCTGTAGCTAAGACTGCACAGTCTGCACTTAAGACTGCACAGCCTGTTATTAAGACTGCACAGTCTGTAGTTAAGACTGCACAGTCTGCACTTAAGACTGCACAGTCTGTAGTTAAGACTGCACAGTCTGTACTTAAGACTGCACAGTCTGCACATAAGACTGCACAGTCTGCACTTAAGACTGCACAGTCTGTAGTTAAGACTGCACAGTCTGTTCTTAAGACTGCACAGTCTGCACTTAATACTGCACAGTCTGTACTTAAGACTGCACAGTCTGCACTTAAGACCACACAGTCTGCACTTAAGACTGCACAGTCTGTAGTTAAGACTGCACAGTCTGTAGTTAAGACTGCACAGTCTGTAGTTAAGACTGCACAGTCTGCACTTAAGACTGCACAGTCTGTAGTTAAGACTGCACAGTCTGTAGTTAAGACTGCACAGTCTGTACTTAAGACTGCACAGTCTGTAATTAAGACTGCACAGTCTGTAGTTAAGACTGCACAGCCTGTTCTTAAGACTGCACAGTCTGCACTTAAGACTGCACAGTCTGTACCTAAGACTGCACAGTCTGCACTTAAGACTGCACAGTCTGTAGTTAAGACTGCACGGTCTGTAGTTAAGACTGCACAGTCTGCACTTAAGACTGCACAGTCTGTACTTAAGACTGCACAGTCTGTAGTTAAGACTGCACAGTCTGTACCTAAGACTGCACAGTCTGCACTTAAGACTGCACAGTCTGTACCTAAGACTGCACAGTCTGCACTTAAGACTGCACAGTCTGTAGTTAAGACTGCACAGTCTGTACTTAAGACTGCACAGTCTGTAATTAAGACTGCACAGTCTGTAGTTAAGACTGCACAGCCTGTTCTTAAGACTGCACAGTCTGTACTTAAGACTGCACAGTCTGCACTTAAGACTGCACAGTCTGCACTTAAGACTGCACAGTCTGCACTTAAGACTGCACAGTCTGTAGTTAAGACTGCACAGTCTGTTCTTAAGACTGCACAGTCTGCACTTAATACTGCACAGTCTGTACTTAAGACTGCACAGTCTGCACTTAAGACCACACAGTCTGCACTTAAGACTGCACAGTCTGTAGTTAAGACTGCACAGTCTGTAGTTAAGACTGCACAGTCTGTAGTTAAGACTGCACAGTCTGCACTTAAGACTGCACAGTCTGTAGTTAAGACTGCACAGTCTGTAGTTAAGACTGCACAGTCTGTAGTTAAGACTGCATAGTCTGTACTTAAGACTGCACAGTCTGCACTTAAGACTGCACAGTCTGTAGTTAAGACTGCACAGTCTGCACTTCAGACTGCACAGTCTGTAGTTAAGACTGCACAGTTTGTAGTTAAGACTGCACAGTCTGCACTTAAGACTGCACAGTCTGCACTTAAGACTGCACAGTCTGTACTTAAGACTGCACAGTCTGTTCTTAAGACTGCACTTAAGACTGCACAGTCTGTACTTAAGACTGCACAGTCTGCACTTAAGACTGCACAGTCTGCACTTAAGACTGCACAGTCTGCACTTAAGACTGCACAGTCTGCACTTCAGACTGCACAGTCTGTAGTTAAGACTGCACAGTTTGTAGTTAAGACTGCACAGTCTGTACTTAAGACTGCACAGTCTGTAATTAAGACTGCACAGTCTGTAGCTAAGACTGCACAGTCTGTAGTTAAGACTGCATAGTCTGTACTTAAGACTGCACAGTCTGCACTTAAGACTGCACAGTCTGTAGTTAAGACTGCACAGTCTGCACTTCAGACTGCACAGTCTGTAGTTAAGACTGCACAGTCTGTAGTTAAGACTGCACAGTTTGTAGTTAAGACTGCACAGTCTGTACTTAAGACTGCACAGTCTGTAATTAAGACTGCACAGTCTGTAGCTAAGACTGCACAGTCTGCACTTAAGACTGCACAGCCTGTTATTAAGACTGCACAGTCTGTAGTTAAGACTGCACAGTCTGCACTTAAGACTGCACAGTCTGTAGTTAAGACTGCACAGTCTGTACTTAAGACTGCACAGTCTGCACATAAGACTGCACAGTCTGCACTTAAGACTGCACAGTCTGTAGTTAAGACTGCACAGTCTGTTCTTAAGACTGCACAGTCTGCACTTAATACTGCACAGTCTGTACTTAAGACTGCACAGTCTGCACTTAAGACCACACAGTCTGCACTTAAGACTGCACAGTCTGTAGTTAAGACTGCACAGTCTGTAGTTAAGACTGCACAGTCTGCACTTAAGACTGCACAGTCTGTAGTTAAGACTGCACAGTCTGTAGTTAAGACTGCACAGTCTGTACTTAAGACTGCACAGTCTGTAATTAAGACTGCACAGTCTGTAGTTAAGACTGCACAGCCTGTTCTTAAGACTGCACAGTCTGCACTTAAGACTGCACAGTCTGTACCTAAGACTGCACAGTCTGCACTTAAGACTGCACAGTCTGTAGTTAAGACTGCACGGTCTGTAGTTAAGACTGCACAGTCTGCACTTAAGACTGCACAGTCTGTACTTAAGACTGCACAGTCTGTAGTTAAGACTGCACAGTCTGTACCTAAGACTGCACAGTCTGCACTTAAGACTGCACAGTCTGTACCTAAGACTGCACAGTCTGCACTTAAGACTGCACAGTCTGTAGTTAAGACTGCACAGTCTGTACTTAAGACTGCACAGTCTGTAATTAAGACTGCACAGTCTGTAGTTAAGACTGCACAGCCTGTTCTTAAGACTGCACAGTCTGTACTTAAGACTGCACAGTCTGCACTTAAGACTGCACAGTCTGCACTTAAGACTGCACAGTCTGCACTTAAGACTGCACAGTCTGTAGTTAAGACTGCACAGTCTGTTCTTAAGACTGCACAGTCTGCACTTAATACTGCACAGTCTGTACTTAAGACTGCACAGTCTGCACTTAAGACCACACAGTCTGCACTTAAGACTGCACAGTCTGTAGTTAAGACTGCACAGTCTGTAGTTAAGACTGCACAGTCTGTAGTTAAGACTGCACAGTCTGCACTTAAGACTGCACAGTCTGTAGTTAAGACTGCACAGTCTGTAGTTAAGACTGCACAGTCTGTAGTTAAGACTGCATAGTCTGTACTTAAGACTGCACAGTCTGCACTTAAGACTGCACAGTCTGTAATTAAGACTGCACAGTCTGCACTTCAGACTGCACAGTCTGTAGTTAAGACTGCACAGTTTGTAGTTAAGACTGCACAGTCTGCACTTAAGACTGCACAGTCTGCACTTAAGACTGCACAGTCTGTACTTAAGACTGCACAGTCTGTACTTAAGACTGCACAGTCTGTTCTTAAGACTGCACTTAAGACTGCACAGTCTGTACTTAAGACTGCACAGTCTGCACTTAAGACTGCACAGTCTGCACTTAAGACTGCACAGTCTGTAGTTAAGACTGCACAGTCTGTACTTACAACTGCACAGTCTGTCCTTAAGATTTCACAGTCTGTACTAAAGACTGCACAGTCTGTAGTTAAGACTGCACAGTCTGCACTTAAGACTGCACAGTCTGTACTTAAGACTGCAGAGTCTGTTCTTAAGACTGCACAGTCTGCACTTAAGACTGCACAGTCTGTAGTTAAGACTGCACAGTCTGTACTTAAGACTGCACAGTCTGTAGTTAAGACTGCACAGTTTGTAGTTAAGACTGCACAGTCTGTACTTAAGACTGCACAGTCTGTAATTAAGACTGCACAGTCTGTAGCTCAGACTGCACAGTCTGCACTTAAGACTGCACAGTCTGTACTTAAGACTGCACAGTCTGCACTTAAGACTGCACAGTCTGTACTTAAGACTGCACAGTCTGCACTTAAGACTGCACAGTCTGTAGTTAAGACTGCACAGTCTGCACTTAAGACTGCACAGTCTGCACTTAAGACTGCACAGTCTGCACTTAAGACTGCACAGTCTGTAGTTAAGACTGCACAGTCTGCACTTAAGACTGCACAGTCTGTACTTAAGACTGCACAGTCTGTTCTTAAGACTGCACACTCTGCACTTAAGACTGCACAGTCTGTAGTTAAGACTGCACAGTCTGTACTTAAGACTGCACAGTCTGCACTTAAGACTGCACAGTCTGTAGTTAAGACTGCACAGTCTGTAGCTAAGACTGCACAGTCTGCACTTAAGACTAAACAGCCTGTTCGTAAGACTGCACAGTCTGTTCTTAAGACTGCACAGTCTGCACTTAAGACTGCACAGTCTGTACTTAAGACTGCACAGTCTGCACTTAAGACTGCACAGTCTGTAGTTAAGACTGCACAGTCTGCACTTAAGACTGCACAGTCTGTACTTAAGACTGCACAGTCTGTTCTTAAGACTGCACAGTCTGCACTTAAGACTGCACAGTCTGTACTTAAGACTGCACAGTCTGCACTTAAAACTGCACAGTCTGTAGTTAAGACTGCACAGTCTGCACTTAAGACTGCACAGTCTGTAGTTAAGACTGCACAGTCTGTACTTACAACTGCACAGTCTGTCCTTAAGATTTCACAGTCTGTACTAAAGACTGCACAGTCTGTAGTTAAGACTGCACAGTCTGCACTTAAGACTGCACAGTCTGTACTTAAGACTGCACAGTCTGTTCTTAAGACTGCACAGTCTGCACTTAAGACTGCACAGTCTGTAGTTAAGACTGCACAGTCTGTACTTAAGACTGCACAGTCTGCACTTAAGACTGCACAGTCTGTACTTAAGACTGCACAGTCTGTACTTAAGACTGCACAGTCTGCACTTAAGACTGCACAGTCTGCACTTAAGACTGCACAGTCTGTAGTTAAGACTGCACAGTCTGTTCTTAAGACTGCACAGTCTGTAGTTAAGACTGCACAGTCTGTAGTTAAGACTGCACAGTCTGTAGTTAAGACTGCACAGTCTGTAGTTAAGACTGCACAGTCTGTACCTAAGACTGCACAGTCTGCACTTAAGACTGCACAGTCTGCACTTAAGACTGCACAGTCTGTAGTTAAGACTGCACAGTCTGCACTTAAGACTGCACAGTCTGCACTTAAGACTGCACAGTCTGTAGTTAAGACTGCACAGTCTGTAGTTAAGACTGCACAGTCTGTAGTTAAGACTGCACAGTCTGTACTTAAGACTGCACCGTCTGCACTTAAGACTGCACAGTCTGTAGTTAAGACTGCACAGTCTGTTCTTAAGACTGCACAGTCTGTACTTAAGACTGCACAGTCTGCACATAAGACCGCTCAGTCTGCACTTAAGACTGCACAGTCTGTAGTTAAGACTGCACAGTCTGCACTTAAGACTGCACAGTCTGTACTTAAGACTGCACAGTCTGTTCTTAAGACTGCACAGTCTGCACTTAAGACTGCACAGTCTGTAGTTAAGACTGCACAGTCTGTACTTAAGACTGCACAGTCTGTAGCTAAGACTGCACAGTCTGTAGTTAAGACTGCACAGTCTGCACTTAAGACTGCACAGTCTGCACTTAAGACTGCACAGTCTGTAGTTAAGACTGCACAGTCTGCACTTAAGACTGCACAGTCTGTAGTTAAGACTGCACAGTCTGTAGTTAAGACTGCACAGTCTGTACTAAAGACTGCACAGTCTGTAGTTAAGACTGCACAGCCTGTAGTTAAGACTGCGCAGTCTGCACTTAAGACTGCACAGTCTGTAGTTAAGACTGCACAGTTTGTACTTAAGACTGCACAGTCTGCACTTAAGACTGCACAGCCTGTTGTTAAGACTGCACAGTCTGCACTTAAGACTGCACAGTTTGTACTTAAGACTGCACAGTCTGTTCTTAAGACTGCACAGTCTGCACTTAAGACTGCACAGTCTGTACTTAAAACTGCACAGTCTGTAGTTAAGACTGCACAGTCTGTACTTAAGATTGCACAGTCTGCACTTAAGACTGCACAGTCTGTAGTTAAGACTGCACAGTCTGTAGTTAAGACTGCACAGTCTGTAGTTAAGACTGCACAGTCTGCACTTAAGACTGCACAGCCTGTTCTTAAGACTGCACAGTCTGCACTTAAGACTGCACAGTCTGTAGTTAAGACTGCACGGTCTGTAGTTAAGACTGCACAGTCTGCACTTAAGACTGCACAGTCTGTACTTAAGACTGCACAGTCTGTAGTTAAGACTGCACAGTCTGTACCTAAGACTGCACAGTCTGCACTTAAGACTGCACAGTCTGTACCTAAGACTGCACATTCTGCACTTAAGACTGCACAGTCTGTAGTTAAGACTGCACAGTCTGTAGTTAAGACTGCACAGTCTGTAGTTAAGACTGCACAGTCTGTAGTTAAGACTGCACAGTCTGTAGTTAAGACTGCACAGTCTGTAGTTAAGACTGCACAGTCTGTACCTAAGACTGCACAGTCTGCACTTAAGACTGCACAGTCCGCACTTAAGACTGCACAGTCTATAGTTAAGACTGCACAGTCTGTAGTTAAGACTGCACAGTCTGTAGTTAAGACTGCACAGTCTGTACTTAAGACTGCACAGTCTGCACTTAAGACTGCACAGTCTGTAGTTAAGACTGCACAGTCTGTTCTTAAGACTGCACAGTCTGTACTTAAGACTGCACAGTCTGCACTTAAGACCGCACAGTCTGCACTTAAGACTGCACAGTCTGTAGTTAAGACTGCACAGTCTGCACTTAAGACTGCACAGTCTGCACTTAGGACTGCACAGTCTGCACTTAAGACTGCACAGTCTGCACTTAAGACTGCACAGTCTGCACAGTCTGTAGTTAAGACTGCACAGTCTGCACTTAAGACTGCACAGTCTGTACTTAAGACTGCACAGTCTGTTCTTAAGACTGCACAGTCTGCACTTAAGACTGCACAGTCTGTAGTTAAGACTGCACAGTCTGTAGTTAAGACTGCACAGTCTGCACTTAAGACTGCACAGTCTGTAGTTAAGACTGCACAGTCTGCACTTAAGACTGCACAGTCTGTACTTAAGACTGCACAGTCTGTACTTAAGACTGCACAGTCTGTACCTAAGACTGCACAGTCTGCACTTAAGACTGCACAGTCTGTACCTAAGACTGCACAGTCTGCACTTAAGACTGCACAGTCTGTAGTTAAGACTGCACTTAATACTGCACAGTCTGTACTTAAGACTGCACAGTCTGCACTTAAGACCACACAGTCTGCACTTAAGACCACACAGTCTGCACTTAAGACTGCACAGTCTGTAGTTAAGACTGCACAGTCTGCACTTAAGACTGCACAGTCTGTAGTTAAGACTGCACAGTCTGTAGTTAAGACTGCACAGTCTGTAGTTAAGACTGCACAGTCTGTAGTTAAGACTGCATAGTCTGTACTTAAGACTGCACAGTCTGCACTTAAGACTGCACAGTCTGTAGTTAAGACTGCACAGTCTGCACTTCAGACTGCACAGTCTGTAGTTAAGACTGCACAGTTTGTAGTTAAGACTGCACAGTCTGCACTTAAGACTGCACAGTCTGCACTTAAGACTGCACAGTCTGTACTTAAGACTGCACAGTCTGTTCTTAAGACTGCACAGTCTGCACTTAAGACTGCACAGTCTGTACTTAAGACTGCACAGTCTGCACTTAAGACTGCACAGTCTGCACTTAAGACTGCACAGTCTGTAGTTAAGACTGCACAGTCTGCACTTAAGACTGCACAGTCTGTAGTTAAGACTGCACAGTCTGTAGTTAAGACTGTACAGTCTGTACTTACAACTGCACAGTCTGTCCTTAAGATTTCACAGTCTGTACTAAAGACTGCACAGTCTGTAGTTAAGACTGCACAGTCAGCACTTAAGACTGCACAGTCTGTACTTAAGACTGCAGAGTCTGTTCTTAAGACTGCACAGTCTGCACTTAAGACTGCACAGTCTGTAGTTAAGACTGCACAGTCTGTACTTAAGACTGCACAGTCTGTAGTTAAGACTGCACAGTTTGTAGTTAAGACTGCACAGTCTGTACTTAAGACTGCACAGTCTGTAATTAAGACTGCACAGTCTGCAGCTCAGACTGCACAGTCTGCACTTAAGACTGCACAGTCTGTACTTAAGACTGCACAGTCTGCACTTAAGACCGCACAGTCTGCACTTAAGACTGCACAGTCTGTAGTTAAGACTGCACAGTCTGCACTTAAGACTGCACAGTCTGCACTTAAGACTGCACAGTCTGTAGTTAAGACTGCACAGTCTGCACTTAAGACTGCACAGTCTGTACTTAAGACTGCACAGTCTGTTCTTAAGACTACACAGTCTGCACTTAAGACTGCACAGTCTGTAGTTAAGACTGCACAGTCTGTACTTAAGACTGCACAGTCTGCACTTAAGACTGCACAGTCTGTAGTTAAGACTGCACAGTCTGCACTTAAGACTGCACAGTCTGTACTTAAGACTGCACAGTCTGTTCTTAAGACTGCACAGTCTGCACTTAAGACTGCACAGTCTGTACTTAAGACTGCACAGTCTGCACTTAAGACTGCACAGTCTGCACTTAAGACTGCACAGTCTGTAGTTAAGACTGCACAGTCTGCACTTAAGACTGCACAGTCTGTACTTAAGACTGCACAGTCTGCACTTAAGACTGCACAGTCTGCACTTAAGACTGCACAGTCTGTAGTTAAGACTGCACAGTCTGCACTTAAGACTGCACAGTCTGTAGTTAAGACTGCACAGTCTGTAGTTAAGACTGCACAGTCTGTACTTACAACTGTACAGTCTGTCCTTAAGATTTCACAGTCTGTACTAAAGACTGCACAGTCTGTAGTTAAGACTGCACAGTCTGCACTTAAGACTGCACAGTCTGTACTTAAGACTGCACAGTCTGTTCTTAAGACTGCACAGTCTGCACTTAAGACTGCACAGTCTGTAGTTAAGACTGCACAGTCTGTACTTAAGACTGCACAGTCTGCACTTAAGACTGCACAGTCTGTACTTAAGACAGCACAGTCTGTACTTAAGACTGCACAGTCTGCACTTAAGACTGCACAGTCTGCACTTAAGACTGCACAGTCTGTAGTTAAGACTGCACAGTCTGTAGTTAAGACTGCACAGTCTGTAGTTAAGACTGCACAGTCTGTAGTTAAGACTGCACAGTCTGTAGTTAAGACTGCACAGTCTGTACCTAAGACTGCACAGTCTGCACTTAAGACTGCACAGTCTGCACTTAAGACTGCACAGTCTGTAGTTAAGACTGCACAGTCCGCACTTAAGACTGCACAGTCTATAGTTAAGACTGCACAGTCTGTACTTAAGACTGCACAGTCTGTAGTTAAGACTGCACAGTCTGTAGTTAAGACTGCACAGTCTGCACTTAAGACTGCACAGTCTGCACTTAAGACTGCACAGTCTGTAGTTAAGACTGCACAGTCTGCACTTAAGACTGCACAGTCTGTAGTTTAGACTGCACAGTCTGTAGTTAAGACTGCACAGTCTGTACTAAAGACTGCACAGTCTGTAGTTTAGACTGCACAGCCTGTAGTTAAGACTGCGCAGTCTGCACTTAAGACTGCACAGTCTGTAGTTAAGACTGCACAGTCTGTAGTTAAGACTGCACAGTTTGTTCTTAAGACTGCACAGTCTGCACTTAAGACTGCACAGTCTGCACTTAAGACTGCACAGTCTGTACTTAAAACTGCACAGTCTGTAGTTAAGACTGCACAGTCTGTACTTAAGATTGCACAGTCTGCACTTAAGACTGCACAGTCTGTAGTTAAGACTGCACAGTCTGTAGTTAAGACTGCACAGTCTGCACTTAAGACTGCACAGCCTGTTCTTAAGACTGCACAGTCTGCACTTAAGACTGCACAGTCTGTAGTTAAGACTGCACGGTCTGTAGTTAAGACTGCACAGTCTGCACTTAAGACTGCACAGTCTGTACTTAAGACTGCACAGTCTGTAGTTAAGACTGCACAGTCTGTACCTAAGACTGCACAGTCTGCACTTAAGACTGCACAGTCTGTTGTTAAGACTGCACAGTCTGCACTTAAGACTGCACAGTTTGTACTTAAGACTGCACAGTCTGTTCTTAAGACTGCACAGTCTGCACTTAAGACTGCACAGTCTGTACTTAAAACTGCACAGTCTGTAGTTAAGACTGCACAGCCTGTTCTTAAGACTGCACAGTCTGCACTTAAGACTGCACAGTCTGTAGTTAAGACTGCACGGTCTGTAGTTAAGACTGCACAGTCTGCACTTAAGACTGCACAGTCTGTACTTAAGACTGCACAGTCTGTAGTTAAGACTGCACAGTCTGTACCTAAGACTGCACAGTCTGCACTTAAGACTGCACAGCCTGTTGTTAAGACTGCACAGTCTGCACTTAAGACTGCACAGTTTGTACTTAAGACTGCACAGTCTGTTCTTAAGACTGCACAGTCTGCACTTAAGACTGCACAGTCTGTACTTAAAACTGCACAGTCTGTAGTTAAGACTGCACAGTCTGTACTTAAGATTGCACAGTCTGCACTTAAGACTGCACAGTCTGTAGTTAAGACTGCACAGTCTGTAGTTAAGACTGCACAGTCTGCACTTAAGACTGCACAGCCTGTTCTTAAGACTGCACAGTCTGCACTTAAGACTGCACAGTCTGTAGTTAAGACTGCACGGTCTGTAGTTAAGACTGCACAGTCTGCACTTAAGACTGCACAGTCTGTACTTAAGACTGCACAGTCTGTAGTTAAGACTGCACAGTCTGTACCTAAGACTGCACAGTCTGCACTTAAGACTGCACAGTCTGTACCTAAGACTGCACAGTCTGCACTTAAGACTGCACAGTCTGTAGTTAAGACTGCACAGTCTGTACTTAAGACTGCACAGTCTGTAGTTAAGACTGCACAGTCTGTAGCTAAGACTGCACAGTCTGTAGTTAAGACTGCATAGTCTGTACTTAAGACTGCACAGTCTGCACTTAAGACTGCATAGTCTGCACTTAAGACTGCACAGTCTGTACTTAAGACTGCACAGTCTGCACTTAAGACTGCACAGTCTGCGCTTAAGACTGCACAGTCTGTAGTTAAGACTGCACAGTCTGCACTTCAGACTGCACAGTCTGTAGTTAAGACTGCACAGTTTGTAGTTAAGACTGCACAGTCTGTACTTAAGACTGCACAGTCTGTAATTAAGACTGCACAGTCTGTAGCTAAGACTGCACAGTCTGCACTTAAGACTGCACAGCCTGTTATTAAGACTGCACAGTCTGTAGTTAAGACTGCACAGTCTGCACTTAAGACTGCACAGTCTGTAGTTAAGACTGCACAGTCTGTACTTAAGACTGCACAGTCTGCACATAAGACTGCACAGTCTGCACTTAAGACTGCACAGTCTGTAGTTAAGACTGCACAGTCTGTTCTTAAGACTGTACAGTCTGCACTTAATACTGCACAGTCTGTACTTAAGACTGCACAGTCTGCACTTAAGACCACACAGTCTGCACTTAAGACTGCACAGTCTGTAGTTAAGACTGCACAGTCTGTAGTTAAGACTGCACAGTCTGCACTTAAGACTGCACAGTCTGTAGTTAAGACTGCACAGTCTGTAGTTAAGACTGCACAGTCTGTAGTTAAGACTGCACAGTCTGTACTTAAGACTGCACAGTCTGTAATTAAGACTGCACAGTCTGTAATTAAGACTGCACAGCCTGTTCTTAAGACTGCACAGTCTGCACTTAAGACTGCACAGTCTGTACCTAAGACTGCACAGTCTGCACTTAAGACTGCACAGTCTGTAGTTAAGACTGCACGGTCTGTAGTTAAGACTGCACAGTCTGCACTTAAGACTGCACAGTCTGTACTTAAGACTGCACAGTCTGTAGTTAAGACTGCACAGTCTGTACCTAAGACTGCACAGTCTGCACTTAAGACTGCACAGTCTGTACCTAAGACTGCACAGTCTGCACTTAAGACTGCACAGTCTGTAGTTAAGACTGCACAGTCTGTAATTAAGACTGCACAGTCTGTAGTTAAGACTGCACAGCCTGTTCTTAAGACTGCACAGTCTGTACTTAAGACTGCACAGTCTGCACTTAAGACTGCACAGTCTGCACTTAAGACTGCACAGTCTGCACTTAAGACTGCACAGTCTGTAGTTAAGACTGCACAGTCTGTTCTTAAGACTGCACAGTCTGCACTTAATACTGCACAGTCTGTACTTAAGACTGCACAGTCTGCACTTAAGACCACACAGTCTGCACTTAAGACTGCACAGTCTGTAGTTAAGACTGCACAGTCTGTAGTTAAGACTGCACAGTCTGCACTTAAGACTGCACAGTCTGTAGTTAAGACTGCACAGTCTGTAGTTAAGACTGCACAGTCTGTAGTTAAGACTGCATAGTCTGTACTTAAGACTGCACAGTCTGCACTTAAGACTGCACAGTCTGTAGTTAAGACTGCACAGTCTGCACTTCAGACTGCACAGTCTGTAGTTAAGACTGCACAGTTTGTAGTTAAGACTGCACAGTCTGCACTTAAGACTGCACAGTCTGCACTTAAGACTGCACAGTCTGTACTTAAGACTGCACAGTCTGTTCTTAAGACTGCACTTAAGACTGCACAGTCTGTACTTAAGACTGCACAGTCTGCACTTAAGACTGCACAGTCTGCACTTAAGACTGCACAGTCTGTAGTTAAGACTGCACAGTCTGTACTTACAACTGCACAGTCTGTCCTTAAGATTTCACAGTCTGTACTAAAGACTGCACAGTCTGTAGTTAAGACTGCACAGTCTGCACTTAAGACTGCACAGTCTGCACTTAAGACTGCACAGTCTGTACTTAAGACTGCAGAGTCTGTTCTTAAGACTGCACAGTCTGCACTTAAGACTGCACAGTCTGTAGTTAAGACTGCACAGTCTGTACTTAAGACTGCACAGTCTGTAGTTAAGACTGCACAGTTTGTAGTTAAGACTGCACAGTCTGTACTTAAGACTGCACAGTCTGTAATTAAGACTGCACAGTCTGTAGCTCAGACTGCACAGTCTGCACTTAAGACTGCACAGTCTGTACTTAAGACTGCACAGTCTGCACTTAAGACCGCACAGTCTGCACTTAAGACTGCACAGTCTGTAGTTAAGACTGCACAGTCTGCACTTAAGACTGCACAGTCTGCACTTAAGACTGCACAGTCTGCACTTAAGACTGCACAGTCTGTAGTTAAGACTGCACAGTCTGCACTTAAGACTGCACAGTCTGTACTTAAGACTGCACAGTCTGTTCTTAAGACTGCACACTCTGCACTTAAGACTGCACAGTCTGTAGTTAAGACTGCACAGTCTGTACTTAAGACTGCACAGTCTGCACTTAAGACTGCACAGTCTGTAGTTAAGACTGCACAGTCTGTAGCTAAGACTGCACAGTCTGCACTTAAGACTAAACAGCCTGTTCGTAAGACTGCACAGTCTGTTCTTAAGACTGCACAGTCTGCACTTAAGACTGCACAGTCTGTACTTAAGACTGCACAGTCTGCACTTAAGACTGCACAGTCTGTAGTTAAGACTGCACAGTCTGCACTTAAGACTGCACAGTCTGTACTTAAGACTGCACAGTCTGTTCTTAAGACTGCACAGTCTGCACTTAAGACTGCACAGTCTGTACTTAAGACTGCACAGTCTGCACTTAAAACTGCACAGTCTGTAGTTAAGACTGCACAGTCTGCACTTAAGACTGCACAGTCTGTAGTTAAGACTGCACAGTCTGTAGTTAAGACTGCACAGTCTGTACTTACAACTGCACAGTCTGTCCTTAAGATTTCACAGTCTGTACTAAAGACTGCACAGTCTGCAGTTAAGACTGCACAGTCTGCACTTAAGACTGCACAGTCTGTACTTAAGACTGCACAGTCTGTTCTTAAGACTGCACAGTCTGCACTTAAGACTGCACAGTCTGTAGTTAAGACTGCACAGTCTGTACTTAAGACTGCACAGTCTGCACTTAAGACTGCACAGTCTGTAGTTAAGACTGCACAGTCTGCCCTTAAGACTGCACAGTCTGTAGTTTAGACTGCACAGTCTATAGTTAAGACTGCACAGTCTGTACTAAAGACTGCACAGTCTGTAGTTTAGACTGCACAGCCTGTAGTTAAGACTGCGCAGTCTGCACTTAAGACTGCACAGTCTGTAGTTAAGACTGCACAGTCTGTAGTTAAGACTGCACAGTTTGTTCTTAAGACTGCACAGTCTGCACTTAAGACTGCACAGTCTGCACTTAAGACTGCACAGCCTGTTGTTAAGACTGCACAGTCTGCACTTAAGACTGCACAGTTTGTACTTAAGACTGCACAGTCTGTTCTTAAGACTGCACAGTCTGCACTTAAGACTGCACAGTCTGTACTTAAAACTGCACAGTCTGTAGTTAAGACTGCACAGTCTGTACTTAAGATTGCACAGTCTGCACTTAAGACTGCACAGTCTGTAGTTAAGACTGCACAGTCTGTAGTTAAGACTGCACAGTCTGCACTTAAGACTGCACAGCCTGTTCTTAAGACTGCACAGTCTGCACTTAAGACTGCACAGTCTGTAGTTAAGACTGCACGGTCTGTAGTTAAGACTGCACAGTCTGCACTTAAGACTGCACAGTCTGTACTTAAGACTGCACAGTCTGTAGTTAAGACTGCACAGTCTGTACCTAAGACTGCACAGTCTGCACTTAAGACTGCACAGTCTGTACCTAAGACTGCACAGTCTGCACTTAAGACTGCACAGTCTGTAGTTAAGACTGCACAGTCTGTACTTAAGACTGCACAGTCTGTAGTTAAGACTGCACAGTCTGTAGCTAAGACTGCACAGTCTGTAGTTAAGACTGCATAGTCTGTACTTAAGACTGCACAGTCTGCACTTAAGACTGCATAGTCTGCACTTAAGACTGCACAGTCTGTACTTAAGACTGCACAGTCTGCACTTAAGACTGCACAGTCTGCGCTTAAGACTGCACAGTCTGTAGTTAAGACTGCACAGTCTGCACTTCAGACTGCACAGTCTGTAGTTAAGACTGCACAGTTTGTAGTTAAGACTGCACAGTCTGTACTTAAGACTGCACAGTCTGTAATTAAGACTGCACAGTCTGTAGCTAAGACTGCACAGTCTGCACTTAAGACTGCACAGCCTGTTATTAAGACTGCACAGTCTGTAGTTAAGACTGCACAGTCTGCACTTAAGACTGCACAGTCTGTAGTTAAGACTGCACAGTCTGCACTTAAGACTGCACAGTCTGTACTTAAGACTGCACAGTCTGTAGTTAAGACTGCACAGTCTGTACCTAAGACTGCACAGTCTGCACTTAAGACTGCACAGTCTGTACCTAAGACTGCACAGTCTGCACTTAAGACTGCACAGTCTGTAGTTAAGACTGCACAGTCTGTAGTTAAGACTGCACAGTCTGTAGTTAAGACTGCACAGTCTGTAGTTAAGACTGCACAGTCTGTAGTTAAGACTGCACAGTCTGTAGTTAAGACTGCACAGTCTGTAGTTAAGACTGCACAGTCTGTAGTTAAGACTGCACAGTCTGTACCTAAGACTGCACAGTCTGCACTTAAGACTGCACAGTCCGCACTTAAGACTGCACAGTCTATAGTTAAGACTGCACAGTCTGTAGTTAAGACTGCACAGTCTGTAGTTAAGACTGCACAGTCTGTTCTTAAGACTGCACAGTCTGTACTTAAGACTGCACAGTCTGCACTTAAGACCGCACAGTCTGCACTTAAGACTGCACAGTCTGTAGTTAAGACTGCACAGTCTGCACTTAAGACTGCACAGTCTGCACTTAGGACTGCACAGTCTGCACTTAAGACTGCACAGTCTGCACTTAAGACTGCACAGTCTGCACAGTCTGTAGTTAAGACTGCACAGTCTGCACTTAAGACTGCACAGTCTGTACTTAAGACTGCACAGTCTGTACTTAAGACTGCACAGTCTGTTCTTAAGACTGCACAGTCTGCACTTAAGACTGCACAGTCTGTAGTTAAGACTGCACAGTCTGTAGTTAAGACTGCACAGTCTGCACTTAAGACTGCACAGTCTGCACTTAAGACTGCACAGTCTGTAGTTAAGACTGCACAGTCTGCACTTAAGACTGCACAGTCTGTACTTAAGACTGCACAGTCTGTACTTAAGACTGCACAGTCTGTACCTAAGACTGCACAGTCTGCACTTAAGACTGCACAGTCTGTACCTAAGACTGCACAGTCTGCACTTAAGACTGCACAGTCTGTACTTAAGACTGCACAGTCTGTACTTAAGACTGCACAGTCTGTACCTAAGACTGCACAGTCTGCACTTAAGACCGCACAGTCTGCACTTAAGACTGCACAGTCTGTAGTTAAGACTGCACAGTCTGCACTTAAGACTGCACAGTCTGCACTTAGGACTGCACAGTCTGCACTTAAGACTGCACAGTCTGCACTTAAGACTGCACAGTCTGCACAGTCTGTAGTTAAGACTGCACAGTCTGCACTTAAGACTGCACAGTCTGTACTTAAGACTGCACAGTCTGTACTTAAGACTGCACAGTCTGTTCTTAAGACTGCACAGTCTGCACTTAAGACTGCACAGTCTGTAGTTAAGACTGCACAGTCTGTAGTTAAGACTGCACAGTCTGCACTTAAGACTGCACAGTCTGCACTTAAGACTGCACAGTCTGTAGTTAAGACTGCACAGTCTGCACTTAAGACTGCACAGTCTGTACTTAAGACTGCACAGTCTGTACTTAAGACTGCACAGTCTGTACCTAAGACTGCACAGTCTGCACTTAAGACTGCACAGTCTGTAGTTAAGACTGCACAGTCTGCACTTAAGACTGCACAGTCTGTACTTAAGACTGCACAGTCTGTACTTAAGACTGCACAGTCTGTACCTAAGACTGCACAGTCTGCACTTAAGACTGCACAGTCTGTACCTAAGACTGCACAGTCTGCACTTAAGACTGCACAGTCTGTAGTTAAGACTGCACTTAATACTGCACAGTCTGTACTTAAGACTGCACAGTCTGCACTTAAGACCACACAGTCTGCACTTAAGACCACACAGTCTGCACTTAAGACTGCACAGTCTGTAGTTAAGACTGCACAGTCTGCACTTAAGACTGCACAGTCTGTAGTTAAGACTGCACAGTCTGTAGTTAAGACTGCACAGTCTGTAGTTAAGACTGCATAGTCTGTACTTAAGACTGCACAGTCTGCACTTAAGACTGCACAGTCTGTAGTTAAGACTGCACAGTCTGCACTTCAGACTGCACAGTCTGTAGTTAAGACTGCACAGTTTGTAGTTAAGACTGCACAGTCTGCACTTAAGACTGCACAGTCTGCACTTAAGACTGCACAGTCTGTACTTAAGACTGCACAGTCTGTTCTTAAGACTGCACAGTCTGCACTTAAGACTGCACAGTCTGTACTTAAGACTGCACAGTCTGCACTTAAGACTGCACAGTCTGCACTTAAGACTGCACAGTCTGTAGTTAAGACTGCACAGTCTGCACTTAAGACTGCACAGTCTGTAGTTAAGACTGCACAGTCTGTAGTTAAGACTGTACAGTCTGTACTTACAACTGCACAGTCTGTCCTTAAGATTTCACAGTCTGTACTAAAGACTGCACAGTCTGTAGTTAAGACTGCACAGTCTGCACTTAAGACTGCACAGTCTGTACTTAAGACTGCAGAGTCTGTTCTTAAGACTGCACAGTCTGCACTTAAGACTGCACAGTCTGTAGTTAAGACTGCACAGTCTGTACTTAAGACTGCACAGTCTGTAGTTAAGACTGCACAGTTTGTAGTTAAGACTGCACAGTCTGTACTTAAGACTGCACAGTCTGTAATTAAGACTGCACAGTCTGCAGCTCAGACTGCACAGTCTGCACTTAAGACTGCACAGTCTGTACTTAAGACTGCACAGTCTGCACTTAAGACCGCACAGTCTGCACTTAAGACTGCACAGTCTGTAGTTAAGACTGCACAGTCTGCACTTAAGACTGCACAGTCTGCACTTAAGACTGCACAGTCTGTAGTTAAGACTGCACAGTCTGCACTTAAGACTGCACAGTCTGTACTTAAGACTGCACAGTCTGTTCTTAAGACTACACAGTCTGCACTTAAGACTGCACAGTCTGTAGTTAAGACTGCACAGTCTGTACTTAAGACTGCACAGTCTGCACTTAAGACTGCACAGTCTGTAGTTAAGACTGCACAGTCTGCACTTAAGACTGCACAGTCTGTACTTAAGACTGCACAGTCTGTTCTTAAGACTGCACAGTCTGCACTTAAGACTGCACAGTCTGTACTTAAGACTGCACAGTCTGCACTTAAGACTGCACAGTCTGCACTTAAGACTGCACAGTCTGTAGTTAAGACTGCACAGTCTGCACTTAAGACTGCACAGTCTGTACTTAAGACTGCACAGTCTGCACTTAAGACTGCACAGTCTGCACTTAAGACTGCACAGTCTGTAGTTAAGACTGCACAGTCTGCACTTAAGACTGCACAGTCTGTAGTTAAGACTGCACAGTCTGTAGTTAAGACTGCACAGTCTGTACTTACAACTGTACAGTCTGTCCTTAAGATTTCACAGTCTGTACTAAAGACTGCACAGTCTGTAGTTAAGACTGCACAGTCTGCACTTAAGACTGCACAGTCTGTACTTAAGACTGCACAGTCTGTTCTTAAGACTGCACAGTCTGCACTTAAGACTGCACAGTCTGTAGTTAAGACTGCACAGTCTGTACTTAAGACTGCACAGTCTGCACTTAAGACTGCACAGTCTGTACTTAAGACAGCACAGTCTGTACTTAAGACTGCACAGTCTGCACTTAAGACTGCACAGTCTGCACTTAAGACTGCACAGTCTGTAGTTAAGACTGCACAGTCTGTAGTTAAGACTGCACAGTCTGTAGTTAAGACTGCACAGTCTGTAGTTAAGACTGCACAGTCTGTACCTAAGACTGCACAGTCTGCACTTAAGACTGCACAGTCTGCACTTAAGACTGCACAGTCTGTAGTTAAGACTGCACAGTCCGCACTTAAGACTGCACAGTCTATAGTTAAGACTGCACAGTCTGTACTTAAGACTGCACAGTCTGTAGTTAAGACTGCACAGTCTGTAGTTAAGACTGCACAGTCTGCACTTAAGACTGCACAGTCTGCACTTAAGACTGCACAGTCTGTAGTTAAGACTGCACAGTCTGCACTTAAGACTGCACAGTCTGTAGTTTAGACTGCACAGTCTGTAGTTAAGACTGCACAGTCTGTACTAAAGACTGCACAGTCTGTAGTTTAGACTGCACAGCCTGTAGTTAAGACTGCGCAGTCTGCACTTAAGACTGCACAGTCTGTAGTTAAGACTGCACAGTCTGTAGTTAAGACTGCACAGTTTGTTCTTAAGACTGCACAGTCTGCACTTAAGACTGCACAGTCTGCACTTAAGACTGCACAGCCTGTTGTTAAGACTGCACAGTCTGCACTTAAGACTGCACAGTTTGTACTTAAGACTGCACAGTCTGTTCTTAAGACTGCACAGTCTGCACTTAAGACTGCACAGTCTGTACTTAAAACTGCACAGTCTGTAGTTAAGACTGCACAGTCTGTACTTAAGATTGCACAGTCTGCACTTAAGACTGCACAGTCTGTAGTTAAGACTGCACAGTCTGTAGTTAAGACTGCACAGTCTGCACTTAAGACTGCACAGCCTGTTCTTAAGGGTGGTCAAAGGATAGACATGTGCACTCAAGAGGATACAAGCATCCACAGGTTTTTCTAAACCCACCTCTGTCTATCAACTCCTACTCTCACCTCCCCGTGGTGAACACCGGGTGCCTAGTACCTCAACTGGAGATTGGGTTCCAACCCCTTTGGAAGGTTGTTGGGGGTAGCAGACGAGAGAGGGGGGGAGGAGTGTTCCCACTAAGGCACTTCTCCTTGCATCCGGACGGCAGCGGAGGAATTCCCCAGATGGAATCAACGGTGGCGTCCATAGTTCCAGTCAGGCCGAACTACTTAGTGAACACCTTATATGGGCTACTACGACGTATTCGGAGCTCAGGCCTATAAGGAGCGGGCTATCCGGCTCTCCGTCCTTAGAGCTAAGCAAAGGATCTGGTCCTCCAGGTTGGGGGTCGTGCCGTCGGGGTGACTTCCCGGCCACGTAAAGAAACACCAGTCACGAAGCGGAAACAAGCCTCGGATTCGGACGGATTTACTGTTGACGACCAATGCAAACGAGAAAAGGACAACGAGCTCCGGATCTGCACGTGGAATGTTAGGTCCCTTAACAGACCACGTGCAGCCGAGCAACTAGCGGAGGCCCTTAACGACTGCAAGGCAGACATTACTGCCATCCAAGAAATGCGGTGGGACGGGCCGGGCAAAAGAAGGATGAAAAACTGCGACATCTACTACGGCGACTGCTATCGGCATCAAAGACAGCGCCTATTTGGATGTGGTTTCGTTGTTGGAGGCAGACTTAGGCAAAAAGTCTTGAGCTTCAACCCTGTAAGCGAGCGCCTCGCGACGATCCGCATCAAGGCTAAATTCGCCAACATTAGCCTGATATGCGCACATGCCCCCACAGAGGAGAAAGATGACGAGACCAAAGATATGTTCTACGAGCTCCTGGACAAAACTTATGAGCAGTGCCCTAGCTACGACATTAAAATTGTCCTAGGCGATTTTAATGCCAAGCTAGGAAGGGAGGGCATCTTTGGTCGTACTGTCGGAAAGTATAGCCTGCACGACACGACCTCCGATAACGGATTCAGGCTGATCGACTTTGCTGCGGGGCGACACGTTGTGGTAGCTAGTACACAGTTCCCGCATCTCAATATCCACAAAGGGACATGGAGATCTCCCGATCAATCAACCGTCAACCAGATTGACCATATTGCGATCGACGCAAGGCACTCCTCCAGTATCATGGATGTCCGAACTTTCCGAGGGGCCAACATTGACTCGGATCACTACCTTGTTGTAGCCAAGGTACGGCTGCGGATATCCCGACCAGCGCCAAGTAATGGAAATACTGTGAGGAAGTTTGACGTCGGCCGACTACAATCGCAAGAGATCGCCAGGTCCTTCTCCAACCGAGTCTCTCAAAACCTTCTACGAAGTCCTATGCAACCAGCATCAAGTATTGATAGCCAGTGGCAACATTGCCAAAATGCCATCAGAGACGCCGCCTCTGAAGTGCTGGGTTTCACACGGCGACCACAACGAAACCCCTGGTTTGACGATGAATGCCGGCAAGCACATGCAGCTAAACAGGAAGCATACAAAGCGGCGCTGCACAGAAGGACTAGAGCTGCTCGCGAGCTCTACGAGCAGAGGAGGAGAGAGGAGCACCGGCTTCTCCGAAGGAAAAAGAGAGAGCACGAGAAGCGCGCGGTTGAAGAGATAGAGAGATGTTACAACAGGAATGAGGTTAGAAAGTTTTACCAAAGGATCAAAAGGTCCTGCCAAGGGTATAAACTTCGAACTGAAGCCTGTAAGGACCATCAAGGGAACATCGTTGTAGAATCGCAGTCGGTGCTGAGGATTTGGAAAGACCACTTCTGCAGACTGTATAACGGCGAGGAAGAACCAAATACCGCTGTCAGGCAGAACGAACCATTCAACCCGGGCGAAGACGTTACCGACGAAGCATACGAACGATACCGCCCACCCGACCTGGAGGAGGTGAAAGTAGCTGTGTCTAAGCTCAAGTGCAACAAAGCAGCCGGAGCAGACGGCCTAGCTGCCGAACTTTTTAAATCCGCTGGCGATGAGCTGGTTAGGAGCATGCACCAGCTCATCTGCAAGATATGGTCGGAAGAAAGCATGCCCGACGAATGGAACCTCAGCATTGTTTGCCCGATCCTGAAGAAAGGAGACCCTCTGAGTTGTGCCAACTACAGAGGCATAAGTCTTCTTAACATCGCATACAAGATCTTTTCTGCTGTACTGTGTGAACGCCTGAAGCCGTTTGTCAACAATCTGATAGGCACATATCAGTGTGGCTTTAGGCCAGGAAAGTCCACCATCGATCAAATATTCACACTGCGGCAGATCTTGGAGAAAACCCAGGAATTCCAAATCGATACACACCACCTCTTCATCGATTTCAAGGCCGCGTATGACAGCATCTATAGAGACGAGCTATATAGCGCAATGTCTAGTTTTGGCATCCCTGCCAAACTCGTCAGTCTGTGCAGGATGACGATGGAAAACTCACGCTGTTCCGTCAAGGTCGGCAAAGACCTCACCGACCCCTTTGATGTCAAAAAAGGATTTAGACAAGGCGACGCGCTGTCATGCGACTTCTTTAACATCATACTTGAGAGAATTGTGCAGAACTCTCGCGCCAACACCAGAGGTACAATCTTTCAAAAGTCCGTTCAACTACTTGCATACGCAGACGACATTGACATAATCGGTAGAACAAAGCGTGATGTCAGTGAAGCCTTCGTGAGTATTGGGACGGAAGCGGCGAATATGGGTTTAGCAGTCAATGAGGGCAAAACCAAGTATATGCTGTCATCAAGAAAAGACACCCAACACCGACGTCTTGGACAAAACATCACCATCGACAGCTATAACTTTGAGGTAGTTAGGGACTTTGTCTACCTTGGTTCCGCTATCAATTCAGACAATGACACCAGCGCTGAAATCAAACGAAGGATAACTCTTGCCAATCGCTGTTTCTTTGGGCTAAGAAGGCAATTGAGTAGCAAAGCCCTCTCTCGAGCAACTAAAGTGTCCATGTATAAGACCCTCATCATCCCAGTCCTGCTTTACGGTGCAGAAGCATGGACTCTGTCAAAGGCGGATGAAAACACTTTAGGCTGCTTCGAGAGGAAAATTCTTCGGACGATTTACGGTCCCGTCTGCATAGACGGAGAGTGGAGGAGGAGATATAACATCGAACTGTACGGGCTGTACAGCGATACCGACCTAGCCAAAAGAGTCAAAACACAACGTCTACGATGGCTGGGTCATTTAGAGCGGATGGACACCAACGCCCCGGCCCGGAAAATCTTCGAATCCACACCGCAGGGACGACGCGGTAGAGGAGCACCGAGACTCAGGTGGCGCACGCAAGTGGAAGGGGACCTCAGCCAACTTCGCGTGCGAAACTGGAGACGGCTAGCTAGAGACAGAGCTGGCTGGCGAAGCTTGTTGGCCGAGGCCCAGGTCCACCCCGGACTGTAGCGCCACCTTAAGTAAGTAAGTAAGCCTGTTCTTAAGACTGCACAGTCTGCACTTAAGACTGCACAGTCTGTAGTTAAGACTGCACGGTCTGTAGTTAAGACTGCACAGTCTGCACTTAAGACTGCACAGTCTGTACTTAAGACTGCACAGTCTGTAGTTAAGACTGCACAGTCTGTACCTAAGACTGCACAGTCTGCACTTAAGACTGCACAGTCTGTACCTAAGACTGCACAGTCTGCACTTAAGACTGCACAGTCTGTAGTTAAGACTGCACAGTCTGTACTTAAGACTGCACAGTCTGTAGTTAAGACTGCACAGTCTGTAGCTAAGACTGCACAGTCTGTAGTTAAGACTGCATAGTCTGTACTTAAGACTGCACAGTCTGCACTTAAGACTGCATAGTCTGCACTTAAGACTGCACAGTCTGTACTTAAGACTGCACAGTCTGCACTTAAGACTGCACAGTCTGCGCTTAAGACTGCACAGTCTGTAGTTAAGACTGCACAGTCTGCACTTCAGACTGCACAGTCTGTAGTTAAGACTGCACAGTTTGTAGTTAAGACTGCACAGTCTGTACTTAAGACTGCACAGTCTGTAATTAAGACTGCACAGTCTGTAGCTAAGACTGCACAGTCTGCACTTAAGACTGCACAGCCTGTTATTAAGACTGCACAGTCTGTAGTTAAGACTGCACAGTCTGCACTTAAGACTGCACAGTCTGTAGTTAAGACTGCACAGTCTGTACTTAAGACTGCACAGTCTGCACATAAGACTGCACAGTCTGCACTTAAGACTGCACAGTCTGTAGTTAAGACTGCACAGTCTGTTCTTAAGACTGCACAGTCTGCACTTAATACTGCACAGTCTGTACTTAAGACTGCACAGTCTGCACTTAAGACCACACAGTCTGCACTTAAGACTGCACAGTCTGTAGTTAAGACTGCACAGTCTGTAGTTAAGACTGCACAGTCTGCACTTAAGACTGCACAGTCTGTAGTTAAGACTGCACAGTCTGTAGTTAAGACTGCACAGTCTGTAGTTAAGACTGCACAGTCTGTACTTAAGACTGCACAGTCTGTAATTAAGACTGCACAGTCTGTAATTAAGACTGCACAGCCTGTTCTTAAGACTGCACAGTCTGCACTTAAGACTGCACAGTCTGTACCTAAGACTGCACAGTCTGCACTTAAGACTGCACAGTCTGTAGTTAAGACTGCACGGTCTGTAGTTAAGACTGCACAGTCTGCACTTAAGACTGCACAGTCTGTACTTAAGACTGCACAGTCTGTAGTTAAGACTGCACAGTCTGTACCTAAGACTGCACAGTCTGCACTTAAGACTGCACAGTCTGTACCTAAGACTGCACAGTCTGCACTTAAGACTGCACAGTCTGTAGTTAAGACTGCACAGTCTGTACTTAAGACTGCACAGTCTGTAATTAAGACTGCACAGTCTGTAGTTAAGACTGCACAGCCTGTTCTTAAGACTGCACAGTCTGTACTTAAGACTGCACAGTCTGCACTTAAGACTGCACAGTCTGCACTTAAGACTGCACAGTCTGCACTTAAGACTGCACAGTCTGTATTTAAGACTGCACAGTCTGTTCTTAAGACTGCACAGTCTGCACTTAATACTGCACAGTCTGTACTTAAGACTGCACAGTCTGCACTTAAGACCACACAGTCTGCACTTAAGACTGCACAGTCTGTAGTTAAGACTGCACAGTCTGTAGTTAAGACTGCACAGTCTGCACTTAAGACTGCACAGTCTGTAGTTAAGACTGCACAGTCTGTAGTTAAGACTGCACAGTCTGTAGTTAAGACTGCATAGTCTGTACTTAAGACTGCACAGTCTGCACTTAAGACTGCACAGTCTGTAGTTAAGACTGCACAGTCTGCACTTCAGACTGCACAGTCTGTAGTTAAGACTGCACAGTTTGTAGTTAAGACTGCACAGTCTGCACTTAAGACTGCACAGTCTGCACTTAAGACTGCACAGTCTGTACTTAAGACTGCACAGTCTGTTCTTAAGACTGCACTTAAGACTGCACAGTCTGTACTTAAGACTGCACAGTCTGCACTTAAGACTGCACAGTCTGCACTTAAGACTGCACAGTCTGTAGTTAAGACTGCACAGTCTGTACTTACAACTGCACAGTCTGTCCTTAAGATTTCACAGTCTGTACTAAAGACTGCACAGTCTGTAGTTAAGACTGCACAGTCTGCACTTAAGACTGCACAGTCTGCACTTAAGACTGCACAGTCTGTACTTAAGACTGCAGAGTCTGTTCTTAAGACTGCACAGTCTGCACTTAAGACTGCACAGTCTGTAGTTAAGACTGCACAGTCTGTACTTAAGACTGCACAGTCTGTAGTTAAGACTGCACAGTTTGTAGTTAAGACTGCACAGTCTGTACTTAAGACTGCACAGTCTGTAATTAAGACTGCACAGTCTGTAGCTCAGACTGCACAGTCTGCACTTAAGACTGCACAGTCTGTACTTAAGACTGCACAGTCTGCACTTAAGACCGCACAGTCTGCACTTAAGACTGCACAGTCTGTAGTTAAGACTGCACAGTCTGCACTTAAGACTGCACAGTCTGCACTTAAGACTGCACAGTCTGCACTTAAGACTGCACAGTCTGTAGTTAAGACTGCACAGTCTGCACTTAAGACTGCACAGTCTGTACTTAAGACTGCACAGTCTGTTCTTAAGACTGCACACTCTGCACTTAAGACTGCACAGTCTGTAGTTAAGACTGCACAGTCTGTACTTAAGACTGCACAGTCTGCACTTAAGACTGCACAGTCTGTAGTTAAGACTGCACAGTCTGTAGCTAAGACTGCACAGTCTGCACTTAAGACTAAACAGCCTGTTCGTAAGACTGCACAGTCTGTTCTTAAGACTGCACAGTCTGCACTTAAGACTGCACAGTCTGTACTTAAGACTGCACAGTCTGCACTTAAGACTGCACAGTCTGTAGTTAAGACTGCACAGTCTGCACTTAAGACTGCACAGTCTGTACTTAAGACTGCACAGTCTGTTCTTAAGACTGCACAGTCTGCACTTAAGACTGCACAGTCTGTACTTAAGACTGCACAGTCTGCACTTAAAACTGCACAGTCTGTAGTTAAGACTGCACAGTCTGCACTTAAGACTGCACAGTCTGTAGTTAAGACTGCACAGTCTGTAGTTAAGACTGCACAGTCTGTACTTACAACTGCACAGTCTGTCCTTAAGATTTCACAGTCTGTACTAAAGACTGCACAGTCTGTAGTTAAGACTGCACAGTCTGCACTTAAGACTGCACAGTCTGTACTTAAGACTGCACAGTCTGTTCTTAAGACTGCACAGTCTGCACTTAAGACTGCACAGTCTGTAGTTAAGACTGCACAGTCTGTACTTAAGACTGCACAGTCTGCACTTAAGACTGCACAGTCTGTAGTTAAGACTGCACAGTCTGCCCTTAAGACTGCACAGTCTGTAGTTTAGACTGCACAGTCTGTAGTTAAGACTGCACAGTCTGTACTAAAGACTGCACAGTCTGTAGTTTAGACTGCACAGCCTGTAGTTAAGACTGCGCAGTCTGCACTTAAGACTGCACAGTCTGTAGTTAAGACTGCACAGTCTGTAGTTAAGACTGCACAGTTTGTTCTTAAGACTGCACAGTCTGCACTTAAGACTGCACAGTCTGCACTTAAGACTGCACAGCCTGTTGTTAAGACTGCACAGTCTGCACTTAAGACTGCACAGTTTGTACTTAAGACTGCACAGTCTGTTCTTAAGACTGCACAGTCTGCACTTAAGACTGCACAGTCTGTACTTAAAACTGCACAGTCTGTAGTTAAGACTGCACAGTCTGTACTTAAGATTGCACAGTCTGCACTTAAGACTGCACAGTCTGTAGTTAAGACTGCATAGTCTGTACTTAAGACTGCACAGTCTGCACTTAAGACTGCATAGTCTGCACTTAAGACTGCACAGTCTGTACTTAAGACTGCACAGTCTGCACTTAAGACTGCACAGTCTGCGCTTAAGACTGCACAGTCTGTAGTTAAGACTGCACAGTCTGCACTTCAGACTGCACAGTCTGTAGTTAAGACTGCACAGTTTGTAGTTAAGACTGCACAGTCTGTACTTAAGACTGCACAGTCTGTAATTAAGACTGCACAGTCTGTAGCTAAGACTGCACAGTCTGCACTTAAGACTGCACAGCCTGTTATTAAGACTGCACAGTCTGTAGTTAAGACTGCACAGTCTGCACTTAAGACTGCACAGTCTGTAGTTAAGACTGCACAGTCTGTACTTAAGACTGCACAGTCTGCACATAAGACTGCACAGTCTGCACTTAAGACTGCACAGTCTGTAGTTAAGACTGCACAGTCTGTTCTTAAGACTGCACAGTCTGCACTTAATACTGCACAGTCTGTACTTAAGACTGCACAGTCTGCACTTAAGACCACACAGTCTGCACTTAAGACTGCACAGTCTGTAGTTAAGACTGCACAGTCTGTAGTTAAGACTGCACAGTCTGCACTTAAGACTGCACAGTCTGTAGTTAAGACTGCACAGTCTGTAGTTAAGACTGCACAGTCTGTAGTTAAGACTGCACAGTCTGTACTTAAGACTGCACAGTCTGTAATTAAGACTGCACAGTCTGTAGTTAAGACTGCACAGCCTGTTCTTAAGACTGCACAGTCTGCACTTAAGACTGCACAGTCTGTACCTAAGACTGCACAGTCTGCACTTAAGACTGCACAGTCTGTAGTTAAGACTGCACGGTTTGTAGTTAAGACTGCACAGTCTGCACTTAAGACTGCACAGTCTGTACTTAAGACTGCACAGTCTGTAGTTAAGACTGCACAGTCTGTACCTAAGACTGCACAGTCTGCACTTAAGACTGCACAGTCTGTACCTAAGACTGCACAGTCTGCACAGTCTGTAGTTAAGACTGCACAGTCTGTACTTAAGACTGCACAGTCTGTAATTAAGACTGCACAGTCTGTAGTTAAGACTGCACAGCCTGTTCTTAAGACTGCACAGTCTGTACTTAAGACTGCACAGTCTGCACTTAAGACTGCACAGTCTGCACTTAAGACTGCACAGTCTCCACTTAAGACTGCACAGTCTGTAGTTAAGACTGCACAGTCTGTTCTTAAGACTGCACAGTCTGCACTTAATACTGCACAGTCTGTACTTAAGACTGCACAGTCTGCACTTAAGACCACACAGTCTGCACTTAAGACTGCACAGTCTGTAGTTAAGACTGCACAGTCTGTAGTTAAGACTGCACAGTCTGCACTTAAGACTGCACAGTCTGTAGTTAAGACTGCACAGTCTGTAGTTAAGACTGCACAGTCTGTAGTTAAGACTGCATAGTCTGTACTTAAGTCTGCACAGTCTGCACTTAAGACTGCACAGTCTGTAGTTAAGACTGCACAGTCTGCACTTCAGACTGCACAGTCTGTAGTTAAGACTGCACAGTTTGTAGTTAAGACTGCACAGTCTGCACTTAAGACTGCACAGTCTGCACTTAAGACTGCACAGTCTGTACTTAAGACTGCACAGTCTGTTCTTAAGACTGCACTTAAGACTGCACAGTCTGTACTTAAGACTGCACAGTCTGCACTTAAGACTGCACAGTCTGCACTTAAGACTGCACAGTCTGTAGTTAAGACTGCACAGTCTGTAGTTAAGACTGCACAGTCTGTAGTTAAGACTGCACAGTCTGCACTTCAGACTGCACAGTCTGTAGTTAAGACTGCACAGTTTGTAGTTAAGACTGCACAGTCTGTACTTAAGACTGCACAGTCTGTAATTAAGACTGCACAGTCTGTAGCTAAGACTGCACAGTCTGCACTTAAGACTGCACAGCCTGTTATTAAGACTGCACAGTCTGTAGTTAAGACTGCACAGTCTGCACTTAAGACTGCACAGTCTGTAGTTAAGACTGCACAGTCTGTACTTAAGACTGCACAGTCTGCACATAAGACTGCACAGTCTGCACTTAAGACTGCACAGTCTGTAGTTAAGACTGCACAGTCTGTTCTTAAGACTGCACAGTCTGCACTTAATACTGCACAGTCTGTACTTAAGACTGCACAGTCTGCACTTAAGACCACACAGTCTGCACTTAAGACTGCACAGTCTGTAGTTAAGACTGCACAGTCTGTAGTTAAGACTGCACAGTCTGCACTTAAGACTGCACAGTCTGTAGTTAAGACTGCACAGTCTGTAGTTAAGACTGCACAGTCTGTAGTTAAGACTGCACAGTCTGTAGTTAAGACTGCACAGTCTGTACTTAAGACTGCACAGTCTGTAATTAAGACTGCACAGTCTGTAATTAAGACTGCACAGCCTGTTCTTAAGACTGCACAGTCTGCACTTAAGACTGCACAGTCTGTACCTAAGACTGCACAGTCTGCACTTAAGACTGCACAGTCTGTAGTTAAGACTGCACGGTCTGTAGTTAAGACTGCACAGTCTGCACTTAAGACTGCACAGTCTGTACTTAAGACTGCACAGTCTGTAGTTAAGACTGCACAGTCTGTACCTAAGACTGCACAGTCTGCACTTAAGACTGCACAGTCTGTACCTAAGACTGCACAGTCTGCACTTAAGACTGCACAGTCTGTAGTTAAGACTGCACAGTCTGTACTTAAGACTGCACAGTCTGTAATTAAGACTGCACAGTCTGTAGTTAAGACTGCACAGCCTGTTCTTAAGACTGCACAGTCTGTACTTAAGACTGCACAGTCTGCACTTAAGACTGCACAGTCTGCACTTAAGACTGCACAGTCTGCACTTAAGACTGCACAGTCTGTAGTTAAGACTGCACAGTCTGTTCTTAAGACTGCACAGTCTGCACTTAATACTGCACAGTCTGTACTTAAGACTGCACAGTCTGCACTTAAGACCACACAGTCTGCACTTAAGACTGCACAGTCTGTAGTTAAGACTGCACAGTCTGTAGTTAAGACTGCACAGTCTGCACTTAAGACTGCACAGTCTGTAGTTAAGACTGCACAGTCTGTAGTTAAGACTGCACAGTCTGTAGTTAAGACTGCATAGTCTGTACTTAAGACTGCACAGTCTGCACTTAAGACCACACAGTCTGCACTTAAGACTGCACAGTCTGTAGTTAAGACTGCACAGTCTGTAGTTAAGACTGCACAGTCTGCACTTAAGACTGCACAGTCTGTAGTTAAGGCTGCACAGTCTGTAGTTAAGACTGCACAGTCTGTAGTTAAGACTGCATAGTCTGTACTTAAGACTGCACAGTCTGCACTTAAGACTGCACAGTCTGTAGTTAAGACTGCACAGTCTGCACTTCAGACTGCACAGTCTGTAGTTAAGACTGCACAGTTTGTAGTTAAGACTGCACAGTCTGCACTTAAGACTGCACAGTCTGCACTTAAGACTGCACAGTCTGTACTTAAGACTGCACAGTCTGTTCTTAAGACTGCACTTAAGACTGCACAGTCTGTACTTAAGACTGCACAGTCTGCACTTAAGACTGCACAGTCTGCACTTAAGACTGCACAGTCTGTAGTTAAGACTGCACAGTCTGTACTTACAACTGCACAGTCTGTCCTTAAGATTTCACAGTCTGTACTAAAGACTGCACAGTCTGTAGTTAAGACTGCACAGTCTGCACTTAAGACTGCACAGTCTGCACTTAAGACTGCACAGTCTGTACTTAAGACTGCAGAGTCTGTTCTTAAGACTGCACAGTCTGCACTTAAGACTGCACAGTCTGTAGTTAAGACTGCACAGTCTGTACTTAAGACTGCACAGTCTGTAGTTAAGACTGCACAGTTTGTAGTTAAGACTGCACAGTCTGTACTTAAGACTGCACAGTCTGTAATTAAGACTGCACAGTCTGTAGCTCAGACTGCACAGTCTGCACTTAAGACTGCACAGTCTGTACTTAAGACTGCACAGTCTGCACTTAAGACCGCACAGTCTGCACTTAAGACTGCACAGTCTGTAGTTAAGACTGCACAGGCTGCACTTAAGACTGCACAGTCTGCACTTAAGACTGCACAGTCTGCACTTAAGACTGCACAGTCTGTAGTTAAGACTGCACAGTCTGCACTTAAGACTGCACAGTCTGTACTTAAGACTGCACAGTCTGTTCTTAAGACTGCACACTCTGCACTTAAGACTGCACAGTCTGTAGTTAAGACTGCACAGTCTGTACTTAAGACTGCACAGTCTGCACTTAAGACTGCACAGTCTGTAGTTAAGACTGCACAGTCTGTAGCTAAGACTGCACAGTCTGCACTTAAGACTAAACAGCCTGTTCGTAAGACTGCACAGTCTGTTCTTAAGACTGCACAGTCTGCACTTAAGACTGCACAGTCTGTACTTAAGACTGCACAGTCTGCACTTAAGACTGCACAGTCTGTAGTTAAGACTGCACAGTCTGCACTTAAGACTGCACAGTCTGTACTTAAGACTGCACAGTCTGTTCTTAAGACTGCACAGTCTGCACTTAAGACTGCACAGTCTGTACTTAAGACTGCACAGTCTGCACTTAAAACTGCACAGTCTGTAGTTAAGACTGCACAGTCTGCACTTAAGACTGCACAGTCTGTAGTTAAGACTGCACAGTCTGTAGTTAAGACTGCACAGTCTGTACTTACAACTGCACAGTCTGTCCTTAAGATTTCACAGTCTGTACTAAAGACTGCACAGTCTGTAGTTAAGACTGCACAGTCTGCACTTAAGACTGCACAGTCTGTACTTAAGACTGCACAGTCTGTTCTTAAGACTGCACAGTCTGCACTTAAGACTGCACAGTCTGTAGTTAAGACTGCACAGTCTGTACTTAAGACTGCACAGTCTGCACTTAAGACTGCACAGTCTGTAGTTAAGACTGCACAGTCTGCCCTTAAGACTGCACAGTCTGTAGTTTAGACTGCACAGTCTGTAGTTAAGACTGCACAGTCTGTACTAAAGACTGCACAGTCTGTAGTTTAGACTGCACAGCCTGTAGTTAAGACTGCGCAGTCTGCACTTAAGACTGCACAGTCTGTAGTTAAGACTGCACAGTCTGTAGTTAAGACTGCACAGTTTGTTCTTAAGACTGCACAGTCTGCACTTAAGACTGCACAGTCTGCACTTAAGACTGCACAGCCTGTTGTTAAGACTGCACAGTCTGCACTTAAGACTGCACAGTTTGTACTTAAGACTGCACAGTCTGTTCTTAAGACTGCACAGTCTGCACTTAAGACTGCACAGTCTGTACTTAAAACTGCACAGTCTGTAGTTAAGACTGCACAGTCTGTACTTAAGATTGCACAGTCTGCACTTAAGACTGCACAGTCTGTAGTTAAGACTGCACAGTTTGTAGTTAAGACTGCACAGTCTGCACTTAAGACTGCACAGCCTGTTCTTAAGACTGCACAGTCTGTAGTTAAGACTGCACGGTCTGTAGTTAAGACTGCACAGTCTGCACTTAAGACTGCACAGTCTGTACTTAAGACTGCACAGTCTGTAGTTAAGACTGCACAGTCTGTACCTAAGACTGCACAGTCTGCACTTAAGACTGCACAGTCTGTACCTAAGACTGCACAGTCTGCACTTAAGACTGCACAGTCTGTAGTTAAGACTGCACAGTCTGTACTTAAGACTGCACAGTCTGTAGTTAAGACTGCACAGTCTGTAGCTAAGACTGCACAGTCTGTAGTTAAGACTGCATAGTCTGTACTTAAGACTGCACAGTCTGCACTTAAGACTGCATAGTCTGCACTTAAGACTGCACAGTCTGTACTTAAGACTGCACAGTCTGCACTTAAGACTGCACAGTCTGCGCTTAAGACTGCACAGTCTGTAGTTAAGACTGCACATTCTGCACTTCAGACTGCACAGTCTGTAGTTAAGACTGCACAGTTTGTAGTTAAGACTGCACAGTCTGTACTTAAGACTGCACAGTCTGTAATTAAGACTGCACAGTCTGTAGCTAAGACTGCACAGTCTGCACTTAAGACTGCACAGCCTGTTATTAAGACTGCACAGTCTGTAGTTAAGACTGCACAGTCTGCACTTAAGACTGCACAGTCTGTAGTTAAGACTGCACAGTCTGTACTTAAGACTGCACAGTCTGCACATAAGACTGCACAGTCTGCACTTAAGACTGCACAGTCTGTAGTTAAGACTGCACAGTCTGTTCTTAAGACTGCACAGTCTGCACTTAATACTGCACAGTCTGTACTTAAGACTGCACAGTCTGCACTTAAGACCACACAGTCTGCACTTAAGACTGCACAGTCTGTAGTTAAGACTGCACAGTCTGTAGTTAAGACTGCACAGTCTGCACTTAAGACTGCACAGTCTGTAGTTAAGACTGCACAGTCTGTAGTTAAGACTGCACAGTCTGTAGTTAAGACTGCACAGTCTGTACTTAAGACTGCACAGTCTGTAATTAAGACTGCACAGTCTGTAGTTAAGACTGCACAGCCTGTTCTTAAGACTGCACAGTCTGCACTTAAGACTGCACAGTCTGTACCTAAGACTGCACAGTCTGCACTTAAGACTGCACAGTCTGTAGTTAAGACTGCACGGTCTGTAGTTAAGACTGCACAGTCTGCACTTAAGACTGCACAGTCTGTACTTAAGACTGCACAGTCTGTAGTTAAGACTGCACAGTCTGTACCTAAGACTGCACAGTCTGCACTTAAGACTGCACAGTCTGTACCTAAGACTGCACAGTCTGCACAGTCTGTAGTTAAGACTGCACAGTCTGTACTTAAGACTGCACAGTCTGTAATTAAGACTGCACAGTCTGTAGTTAAGACTGCACAGCCTGTTCTTAAGACTGCACAGTCTGTACTTAAGACTGCACAGTCTGCACTTAAGACTGCACAGTCTGCACTTAAGACTGCACAGTCTGCACTTAAGACTGCACAGTCTGCACATAAGACTGCACAGTCTGTAGTTAAGACTGCACAGTCTGTAGTTAAGACTGCACAGTCTGCACTTAAGACTGCACAGTCTGTAGTTAAGACTGCACAGTCTGTAGTTAAGACTGCACAGTCTGCACTTCAGGCTGCACAGTCTGCACTTAATACTGCACAGTCTGTACTTAAGACTGCACAGTCTGCACTTAAGACCACACAGTCTGCACTTAAGACTGCACAGTCTGTAGTTAAGACTGCACAGTCTGTAGTTAAGACTGCACAGTCTGCACTTAAGACTGCACAGTCTGTAGTTAAGACTGCACAGTCTGTAGTTAAGACTGCACAGTCTGTAGTTAAGACTGCATAGTCTGTACTTAAGACTGCACAGTCTGCACTTAAGACTGCACAGTCTGTAGTTAAGACTGCACAGTCTGCACTTCAGGCTGCACAGTCTGTAGTTAAGACTGCACAGTTTGTAGTTAAGACTGCACAGTCTGCACTTAAGACTGCACAGTCTGCACTTAAGACTGCACAGTCTGTACTTAAGACTGCACAGTCTGTTCTTAAGACTGCACTTAAGACTGCACAGTCTGTACTTAAGACTGCACAGTCTGCACTTAAGACTGCACAGTCTGCACTTAAGACTGCACAGTCTGTAGTTAAGACTGCACAGTCTGTACTTACAACTGCACAGTCTGTCCTTAAGATTTCACAGTCTGTACTAAAGACTGCACAGTCTGTAGTTAAGACTGCACAGTCTGCACTTAAGACTGCACAGTCTGTACTTAAGACTGCAGAGTCTGTTCTTAAGACTGCACAGTCTGCACTTAAGACTGCACAGTCTGTAGTTAAGACTGCACAGTCTGTACTTAAGACTGCACAGTCTGTAGTTAAGACTGCACAGTTTGTAGTTAAGACTGCACAGTCTGTACTTAAGACTGCACAGTCTGTAATTAAGACTGCACAGTCTGTAGCTCAGACTGCACAGTCTGCACTTAAGACTGCACAGTCTGCACTTAAGACTGCACAGTCTGCACTTAAGACTGCACAGTCTGCACTTAAGACTGCACAGTCTGTAGTTAAGACTGCACAGTCTGCACTTAAGACTGCACAGTCTGTACTTAAGACTGCACAGTCTGTTCTTAAGACTGCACACTCTGCACTTAAGACTGCACAGTCTGTAGTTAAGACTGCACAGTCTGTACTTAAGACTGCACAGTCTGCACTTAAGACTGCACAGTCTGTAGTTAAGACTGCACAGTCTGTAGCTAAGACTGCACAGTCTGCACTTAAGACTAAACAGCCTGTTCGTAAGACTGCACAGTCTGTTCTTAAGACTGCACAGTCTGCACTTAAGACTGCACAGTCTGTACTTAAGACTGCACAGTCTGCACTTAAGACTGCACAGTCTGTAGTTAAGACTGCACAGTCTGCACTTAAGACTGCACAGTCTGTACTTAAGACTGCACAGTCTGTTCTTAAGACTGCACAGTCTGCACTTAAGACTGCACAGTCTGTACTTAAGACTGCACAGTCTGCACTTAAAACTGCACAGTCTGTAGTTAAGACTGCACAGTCTGCACTTAAGACTGCACAGTCTGTAGTTAAGACTGCACAGTCTGTAGTTAAGACTGCACAGTCTGTACTTACAACTGCACAGTCTGTCCTTAAGATTTCACAGTCTGTACTAAAGACTGCACAGTCTGTAGTTAAGACTGCACAGTCTGCACTTAAGACTGCACAGTCTGTACTTAAGACTGCACAGTCTGTTCTTAAGACTGCACAGTCTGCACTTAAGACTGCACAGTCTGTAGTTAAGACTGCACAGTCTGTACTTAAGACTGCACAGTCTGCACTTAAGACTGCACAGTCTGTACTTAAGACTGCACAGTCTGTACTTAAGACTGCACAGTCTGCACTTAAGACTGCACAGTCTGCACTTAAGACTGCACAGTCTGTAGTTAAGACTGCACAGTCTGTAGTTAAGACTGCACAGTCTGTAGTTAAGACTGCACAGTCTGTAGTTAAGACTGCACAGTCTGTAGTTAAGACTGCACAGTCTGTAGTTAAGACTGCACAGTCTGTAGTTAAGACTGCACAGTCTGTACCTAAGACTGCACAGTCTGCACTTAAGACTGCACAGTCTGCACTTAAGACGGCACAGTCTGTAGTTAAGACTGCACAGTCTGCACTTAAGACTGCACAGTCTGCACTTAAGACTGCACAGTCTGTAGTTAAGACTGCACAGTCTGTAGTTAAGACTGCACAGTCTGTAGTTAAGACTGCACAGTCTGTAGCTAAGACTGCACAGTCTGTAGTTAAGACTGCACAGTCTGTACCTAAGACTGCACAGTCTGCACTTAAGACTGCACAGTCTGCACTTAAGACTGCACAGTCTGTAGTTAAGACTGCACAGTCCGCACTTAAGACTGCACAGTCTATAGTTAAGACTGCACAGTCTGTAGTTAAGACTGCACAGTCTGTAGTTAAGACTGCACAGTCTGTACTTAAGACTGCACAGTCTGCACTTAAGACTGCACAGTCTGTAGTTAAGACTGCACAGTCTGTACTTAAGACTGCACAGTCTGCACTTAAGACCGCTCAGTCTGCACTTAAGACTGCACAGTCTGTAGTTAAGACTGCACAGTCTGCACTTAAGACTGCACAGTCTGTAGTTAAGACTGCACAGTCTGTTCTTAAGACTGCACAGTCTGTACTTAAGACTGCACAGTCTGCACTTAAGACCGCTCAGTCTGCACTTAAGACTGCACAGTCTGTAGTTAAGACTGCACAGTCTGCACTTAAGACTGCACAGTCTGCACTTAAGACTGCACAGTCTGTAGTTAAGACTGCACAGTCTGTACTTAAGACTGCACAGTCTGTAGTTAAGACTGCACAGTCTGTAGTTAAGACTGCACAGTCTGCACTTAAGACTGCACAGTCTGCAGTTAAGACTGCACAGTCTGTAGTTAAGACTGCACAGTCTGCACTTAAGACTGCACAGTCTGTAGTTAAGACTGCACAGTCTGTAGTTAAGACTGCATAGTCTGTACTAAAGACTGCACAGTCTGTAGTAAAGACTGCACAGCCTGTAGTTAAGACTGCGCAGTCTGCACTTAAGACTGCACAGTCTGTAGTTAAGACTGCACAGTTTGTACTTAAGACTGCACAGTCTGCACTTAAGACTGCACAGTCTGCACTTAAGACTGCACAGCCTGTTGTTAAGACTGCACAGTCTGCACTTAAGACTGCACAGTTTGTACTTAAGACTGCACAGTCTGTTCTTAAGACTGCACAGTCTGCACTTAAGACTGCACAGTCTGTACTTAAAACTGCACAGTCTGTACTTAAGATTGCACAGTCTGCACTTAAGACTGCACAGTCTGTAGTTAAGACTGCACAGTCTGTAGTTAAGACTGCACAGTCTGCACTTAAGACTGCACAGCCTGTTCTTAAGACTGCACAGTCTGCACTTAAGACTGCACAGTCTGTAGTTAAGACTGCACAGTCTGCACTTAAGACTGCACAGTCTGCACTTAAGACTGCACAGTCTGTAGTTAAGACTGCACAGTCTGCACTTAAGACTGCACAGTCTGTACTTAAGACTGCACAGTCTGTAGTTAAGACTGCACAGTCTGTACCTAAGACTGCACAGTCTGCACTTAAGACTGCACAGTCTGTACCTAAGACTGCACAGTCTGCACTTAAGACTGCACAGTCTGTAGTTAAGACTGCACAGTCTGTACTTAAGACTGCACAGTCTGTAGTTAAGACTGCACAGTCTGTAGTTAAGACTGCACAGTCTGTAGTTAAGACTGCACAGTCTGTACCTAATACTGCACAGTCTGCACTTAAGACTGCACAGTCTGCACTTAAGACTGCACAGTCTGTAGTTAAGACTGCACAGTCTGTAGTTAAGACTGCACAGTCTGCACTTAAGACTGCACAGCCTGTTCTTAAGACTGCACAGTCTGCACTTAAGACTGCACAGTCTGTAGTTAAGACTGCAAAGTCTGTAGTTAAGACTGCACAGTCTGCACTTAAGACTGCACAGCCTGTTCTTAAGACTGCACAGTCTGCACTTAAGACTGCACAGTCTGTAGTTAAGACTGCACAGTCTGCACTTAAGACTGCACAGTCTGCACTTAAGACTGCACAGTCTGTAGTTAAGACTGCACAGTCTGCACTTAAGACTGCACAGTCTGTACTTAAGACTGCACAGTCTGTAGTTAAGACTGCACAGTCTGTACCTAAGACTGCACAGTCTGCACTTAAGACTGCACAGTCTGTACCTAAGACTGCACAGTCTGCACTTAAGACTGCACAGTCTGTAGTTAAGACTGCACAGTCTGTACTTAAGACTGCACAGTCTGTAGTTAAGAATGCACAGTCTGTAGTTAAGACTGCACAGTCTGTAGTTAAGACTGCACAGTCTGTAGTTAAGACTGCACAGTCTGTAGTTAAGACTGCACAGTCTGTACCTAAGACTGCACAGTCTGCACTTAAGACTGCACAGTCTGCACTTAAGACTGCACAGTCTGTAGTTAAGACTGCACAGTCCGCACTTAAGACTGCACAGTCTATAGTTAAGACTGCACAGTCTGTAGTTAAGACTGCACAGTCTGTAGTTAAGACTGCACAGTCTGTACTTAAGACTGCACAGTCTGCACTTAAGACTGCACAGTCTGTAGTTAAGACTGCACAGTCTGTTCTTAAGACTGCACAGTCTGTACTTAAGACTGCACAGTCTGCACTTAAGACCGCACAGTCTGCACTTAAGACTGCACAGTCTGTAGTTAAGACTGCACAGTCTGCACTTAAGACTGCACAGTCTGCACTTAGGACTGCACAGTCTGCACTTAAGACTGCACAGTCTGCACTTAAGACTGCACAGTCTGCACTTAAGACTGCACAGTCTGTAGTTAAGACTGCACAGTCTGCACTTAAGACTGCACAGTCTGTACTTAAGACTGCACAGTCTGTACTTAAGACTGCACAGTCTGTTCTTAAGACTGCACAGTCTGCACTTAAGACTGCACAGTCTGTAGTTAAGACTGCACAGTCTGTAGTTAAGACTGCACAGTCTGCACTTAAGACTGCACAGTCTGTAGTTAAGACTGCACAGTCTGCACTTAAGACTGCACAGTCTGTACTTAAGACTGCACAGTCTGTACTTAAGACTGCACAGTCTGTACCTAAGACTGCACAGTCTGCACTTAAGACTGCACAGTCTGTACCTAAGACTGCACAGTCTGCACTTAAGACTGCACAGTCTGTAGTTAAGACTGCACAGTCTGCACTTAATACTGCACAGTCTGTACTTAAGACTGCACAGTCTGCACTTAAGACCACACAGTCTGCACTTAAGACCACACAGTCTGCACTTAAGACTGCACAGTCTGTAGTTAAGACTGCACAGTCTGCACCTAAGACTGCACAGTCTGTAGTTAAGACTGCACAGTCTGCACTTAAGACTGCACAGTCTGTACTTAAGACTGCACAGTCTGTACTTAAGACTGCACAGTCTGTACCTAAGACTGCACAGTCTGCACTTAAGACTGCACAGTCTGTACCTAAGACTGCACAGTCTGCACTTAAGACTGCACAGTCTGTAGTTAAGACTGCACAGTCTGCACTTAATACTGCACAGTCTGTACTTAAGACTGCACAGTCTGCACTTAAGACCACACAGTCTGCACTTAAGACCACACAGTCTGCACTTAAGACCGCACAGTCTGCACTTAAGACTGCACAGTCTGCACTTAAGACTGCACAGTCTGCACTTAAGACTGCACAGTCTGCACTTAAGACTGCACAGTCTGTAGTTAAGACTGCACAGTCTGCACTTAAGACTGCACAGTCTGTACTTAAGACTGCACAGTCTGTTCTTAAGACTGCACACTCTGCACTTAAGACTGCACAGTCTGTAGTTAAGACTGCACAGTCTGTACTTAAGACTGCACAGTCTGCACTTAAGACTGCACAGTCTGTAGTTAAGACTGCACAGTCTGTAGCTAAGACTGCACAATCTGCACTTAAGACTAAACAGCCTGTTCGTAAGACTGCACAGTCTGTTCTTAAGACTGCACAGTCTGCACTTAAGACTGCACAGTCTGTACTTAAGACTGCACAGTCTGCACTTAAGACTGCACAGTCTGTAGTTAAGACTGCACAGTCTGCACTTAAGACTGCACAGTCTGTACTTAAGACTGCACAGTCTGTTCTTAAGACTGCACAGTCTGCACTTAAGACTGCACAGTCTGTACTTAAGACTGCACAGTCTGCACTTAAAACTGCACAGTCTGTAGTTAAGACTGCACAGTCTGCACTTAAGACTGCACAGTCTGTAGTTAAGACTGCACAGTCTGTAGTTAAGACTGCACAGTCTGTACTTACAACTGCACAGTCTGTCCTTAAGATTTCACAGTCTGTACTAAAGACTGCACAGTCTGTAGTTAAGACTGCACAGTCTGCACTTAAGACTGCACAGTCTGTACTTAAGACTGCACAGTCTGTTCTTAAGACTGCACAGTCTGCACTTAAGACTGCACAGTCTGTAGTTAAGACTGCACAGTCTGTACTTAAGACTGCACAGTCTGCACTTAAGACTGCACAGTCTGTAGTTAAGACTGCACAGTCTGCACTTAAGACTGCACAGTCTGTAGTTTAGACTGCACAGTCTGTAGTTAAGACTGCACAGTCTGTACTAAAGACTGCACAGTCTGTAGTTTAGACTGCACAGCCTGTAGTTAAGACTGCGCAGTCTGC
This sequence comes from Neoascia interrupta, assembly GCA_947623515.1. NCBI lineage: Eukaryota > Metazoa > Arthropoda > Insecta > Diptera > Syrphidae > Neoascia > Neoascia interrupta. Next base: position 400,912 of record CANQKQ010000016.1, read on the forward strand.
ACTTAAGACTGCACAGTCTGTAGTTAAGACTGCACAGTCTGTAGTTAAGACTGCACAGTTTGTTCTTAAGACTGCACAGTCTGCACTTAAGACTGCACAGCCTGTTGTTAAGACTGCACAGTCTGCACTTAAGACTGCACAGTTTGTACTTAAGACTGCACAGTCTGTTCTTAAGACTGCACAGTCTGCACTTAAGACTGCACAGTCTGTACTTAAAACTGCACAGTCTGTAGTTAAGACTGCACAGTCTGTACTTAAGATTGCACAGTCTGCACTTAAGACTGCACAGTCTGTAGTTAAGACTGCACAGTCTGTAGTTAAGACTGCACAGTCTGCACTTAAGACTGCACAGCCTGTTCTTAAGACTGCACAGTCTGCACTTAAGACTGCACAGTCTGTAGTTAAGACTGCACGGTCTGTAGTTAAGACTGCACAGTCTGCACTTAAGACTGCACAGTCTGTACTTAAGACTGCACAGTCTGTAGTTAAGACTGCACAGTCTGTACCTAAGACTGCACAGTCTGCACTTAAGACTGCACAGTCTGTACCTAAGACTGCACAGTCTGCACTTAAGACTGCACAGTCTGTAGTTAAGACTGCACAGTCTGTACTTAAGACTGCACAGTCTGTAGTTAAGACTGCACAGTCTGTAGCTAAGACTGCACAGTCTGTAGTTAAGACTGCATAGTCTGTACTTAAGACTGCACAGTCTGCACTTAAGACTGCATAGTCTGCACTTAAGACTGCACAGTCTGTACTTAAGACTGCACAGTCTGCACTTAAGACTGCACAGTCTGCGCTTAAGACTGCACAGTCTGTAGTTAAGACTGCACAGTCTGCACTTCAGACTGCACAGTCTGTAGTTAAGACTGCACAGTTTGTAGTTAAGACTGCACAGTCTGTACTTAAGACTGCACAGTCTGTAATTAAGACTGCACAGTCTGTAGCTAAGACTGCACAGTCTGCACTTAAGACTGCACAGCCTGTTATTAAGACTGCACAGTCTGTAGTTAAGACTGCACAGTCTGCACTTAAGACTGCACAGTCTGTAGTTAAGACTGCACAGTCTGTACTTAAGACTGCACAGTCTGCACATAAGACTGCACAGTCTGCACTTAAGACTGCACAGTCTGTAGTTAAGACTGCACAGTCTGTTCTTAAGACTGCACAGTCTGCACTTAATACTGCACAGTCTGTACTTAAGACTGCACAGTCTGCACTTAAGACCACACAGTCTGCACTTAAGACTGCACAGTCTGTAGTTAAGACTGCACAGTCTGTAGTTAAGACTGCACAGTCTGCACTTAAGACTGCACAGTCTGTAGTTAAGACTGCACAGTCTGTAGTTAAGACTGCACAGTCTGTAGTTAAGACTGCACAGTCTGTACTTAAGACTGCACAGTCTGTAATTAAGACTGCACAGTCTGTAGTTAAGACTGCACAGCCTGTTCTTAAGACTGCACAGTCTGCACTTAAGACTGCACAGTCTGTACCTAAGACTGCACAGTCTGCACTTAAGACTGCACAGTCTGTAGTTAAGACTGCACGGTCTGTAGTTAAGACTGCACAGTCTGCACTTAAGACTGCACAGTCTGTACTTAAGACTGCACAGTCTGTAGTTAAGACTGCACAGTCTGTACCTAAGACTGCACAGTCTGCACTTAAGACTGCACAGTCTGTACCTAAGACTGCACAGTCTGCACAGTCTGTAGTTAAGACTGCACAGTCTGTACTTAAGACTGCACAGTCTGTAATTAAGACTGCACAGTCTGTAGTTAAGACTGCACAGCCTGTTCTTAAGACTGCACAGTCTGTACTTAAGACTGCACAGTCTGCACTTAAGACTGCACAGTCTGCACTTAAGACTGCACAGTCTGCACTTAAGACTGCACAGTCTGTAGTTAAGACTGCACAGTCTGTTCTTAAGACTGCACAGTCTGCACTTAATACTGCACAGTCTGTACTTAAGACTGCACAGTCTGCACTTAAGACCACACAGTCTGCACTTAAGACTGCACAGTCTGTAGTTAAGACTGCACAGTCTGTAGTTAAGACTGCACAGTCTGCACTTAAGACTGCACAGTGTGTAGTTAAGACTGCACAGTCTGTAGTTAAGACTGCACAGTCTGTAGTTAAGACTGCATAGTCTGTACTTAAGACTGCACAGTCTGCACTTAAGACTGCACAGTCTGTAGTTAAGACTGCACAGTCTGCACTTCAGACTGCACAGTCTGTAGTTAAGACTGCACAGTTTGTAGTTAAGACTGCACAGTCTGCACTTAAGACTGCACAGTCTGCACTTAAGACTGCACAGTCTGTACTTAAGACTGCACAGTCTGTTCTTAAGACTGCACTTAAGACTGCACAGTCTGTACTTAAGACTGCACAGTCTGCACTTAAGACTGCACAGTCTGCACTTAAGACTGCACAGTCTGTAGTTAAGACTGCACAGTCTGTACTTACAACTGCACAGTCTGTCCTTAAGATTTCACAGTCTGTACTAAAGACTGCACAGTCTGTAGTTAAGACTGCACAGTCTGCACTTAAGACTGCACAGTCTGTACTTAAGACTGCAGAGTCTGTTCTTAAGACTGCACAGTCTGCACTTAAGACTGCACAGTCTGTAGTTAAGACTGCACAGTCTGTACTTAAGACTGCACAGTCTGTAGTTAAGACTGCACAGTTTGTAGTTAAGACTGCACAGTCTGTACTTAAGACTGCACAGTCTGTAATTAAGACTGCACAGTCTGTAGCTCAGACTGCACAGTCTGCACTTAAGACTGCACAGTCTGTACTTAAGACTGCACAGTCTGCACTTAAGACCGCACAGTCTGCACTTAAGACTGCACAGTCTGTAGTTAAGACTGCACAGTCTGCACTTAAGACTGCACAGTCTGCACTTAAGACTGCACAGTCTGCACTTAAGACTGCACAGTCTGTAGTTAAGACTGCACAGTCTGCACTTAAGACTGCACAGTCTGTACTTAAGACTGCACAGTCTGTTCTTAAGACTGCACACTCTGCACTTAAGACTGCACAGTCTGTAGTTAAGACTGCACAGTCTGTACTTAAGACTGCACAGTCTGCACTTAAGACTGCACAGTCTGTAGTTAAGACTGCACAGTCTGTAGCTAAGACTGCACAGTCTGCACTTAAGACTAAACAGCCTGTTCGTAAGACTGCACAGTCTGTTCTTAAGACTGCACAGTCTGCACTTAAGACTGCACAGTCTGTACTTAAGACTGCACAGTCTGCACTTAAGACTGCACAGTCTGTAGTTAAGACTGCACAGTCTGCACTTAAGACTGCACAGTCTGTACTTAAGACTGCACAGTCTGTTCTTAAGACTGCACAGTCTGCACTTAAGACTGCACAGTCTGTACTTAAGACTGCACAGTCTGCACTTAAAACTGCACAGTCTGTAGTTAAGACTGCACAGTCTGCACTTAAGACTGCACAGTCTGTAGTTAAGACTGCACAGTCTGTAGTTAAGACTGCACAGTCTGTACTTACAACTGCACAGTCTGTCCTTAAGATTTCACAGTCTGTACTAAAGACTGCACAGTCTGTAGTTAAGACTGCACAGTCTGCACTTAAGACTGCACAGTCTGTACTTAAGACTGCACAGTCTGTTCTTAAGACTGCACAGTCTGCACTTAAGACTGCACAGTCTGTAGTTAAGACTGCACAGTCTGTACTTAAGACTGCACAGTCTGTACTTAAGACTGCACAGTCTGCACTTAAGACTGCACAGTCTGTACTTAAGACTGCACAGTCTGTACTTAAGACTGCACAGTCTGCACTTAAGACTGCACAGTCTGCACTTAAGACTGCACAGTCTGTAGTTAAGACTGCACAGTCTGTAGTTAAGACTGCACAGTCTGTAGTTAAGACTGCACAGTCTGTAGTTAAGACTGCACAGTCTGTAGTTAAGACTGCACAGTCTGTAGTTAAGACTGCACAGTCTGTACCTAAGACTGCACAGTCTGCACTTAAGACTGCACAGTCTGCACTTAAGACTGCACAGTCTGTAGTTAAGACTGCACAGTCTGCACTTAAGACTGCACAGTCTGCACTTAAGACTGCACAGTCTGTAGTTAAGACTGCACAGTCTGTAGTTAAGACTGCACAGTCTGTAGTTAAGACTGCACAGTCTGTAGCTAAGACTGCACAGTCTGTAGTTAAGACTGCACAGTCTGTACCTAAGACTGCACAGTCTGCACTTAAGACTGCACAGTCTGCACTTAAGACTGCACAGTCTGTAGTTAAGACTGCACAGTCCGCACTTAAGACTGCACAGTCTATAGTTAAGACTGCACAGTCTGTAGTTAAGACTGCACAGTCTGTAGTTAAGACTGCACAGTCTGTACTTAAGACTGCACAGTCTGCACTTAAGACTGCACAGTCTGTAGTTAAGACTGCACAGTCTGCACTTAAAACTGCACAGTCTGTAGTTAAGACTGCACAGTCTGCACTTAAGACTGCACAGTCTGTAGTTAAGACTGCACAGTCTGTAGTTAAGACTGCACAGTCTGTACTTACAACTGCACAGTCTGTCCTTAAGATTTCACAGTCTGTACTAAAGACTGCACAGTCTGTAGTTAAGACTGCACAGTCTGCACTTAAGACTGCACAGTCTGTACTTAAGACTGCACAGTCTGTTCTTAAGACTGCACAGTCTGCACTTAAGACTGCACAGTCTGTAGTTAAGACTGCACAGTCTGTACTTAAGACTGCACAGTCTGCACTTAAGACTGCACAGTCTGTAGTTAAGACTGCACAGTCTGCACTTAAGACTGCACAGTCTGTAGTTTAGACTGCACAGTCTGTAGTTAAGACTGCACAGTCTGTACTAAAGACTGCACAGTCTGTAGTTTAGACTGCACAGCCTGTAGTTAAGACTGCGCAGTCTGCACTTAAGACTGCACAGTCTGTAGTTAAGACTGCACAGTCTGTAGTTAAGACTGCACAGTTTGTTCTTAAGACTGCACAGTCTGCACTTAAGACTGCACAGCCTGTTGTTAAGACTGCACAGTCTGCACTTAAGACTGCACAGTTTGTACTTAAGACTGCACAGTCTGTTCTTAAGACTGCACAGTCTGCACTTAAGACTGCACAGTCTGTACTTAAAACTGCACAGTCTGTAGTTAAGACTGCACAGTCTGTACTTAAGATTGCACAGTCTGCACTTAAGACTGCACAGTCTGTAGTTAAGACTGCACAGTCTGTAGTTAAGACTGCACAGTCTGCACTTAAGACTGCACAGCCTGTTCTTAAGACTGCACAGTCTGCACTTAAGACTGCACAGTCTGTAGTTAAGACTGCACGGTCTGTAGTTAAGACTGCACAGTCTGCACTTAAGACTGCACAGTCTGTACTTAAGACTGCACAGTCTGTAGTTAAGACTGCACAGTCTGTACCTAAGACTGCACAGTCTGCACTTAAGACTGCACAGTCTGTACCTAAGACTGCACAGTCTGCACTTAAGACTGCACAGTCTGTAGTTAAGACTGCACAGTCTGTACTTAAGACTGCACAGTCTGTAGTTAAGACTGCACAGTCTGTAGCTAAGACTGCACAGTCTGTAGTTAAGACTGCATAGTCTGTACTTAAGACTGCACAGTCTGCACTTAAGACTGCATAGTCTGCACTTAAGACTGCACAGTCTGTACTTAAGACTGCACAGTCTGCACTTAAGACTGCACAGTCTGCGCTTAAGACTGCACAGTCTGTAGTTAAGACTGCACAGTCTGCACTTCAGACTGCACAGTCTGTAGTTAAGACTGCACAGTTTGTAGTTAAGACTGCACAGTCTGTACTTAAGACTGCACAGTCTGTAATTAAGACTGCACAGTCTGTAGCTAAGACTGCACAGTCTGCACTTAAGACTGCACAGCCTGTTATTAAGACTGCACAGTCTGTAGTTAAGACTGCACAGTCTGCACTTAAGACTGCACAGTCTGTAGTTAAGACTGCACAGTCTGTACTTAAGACTGCACAGTCTGCACATAAGACTGCACAGTCTGCACTTAAGACTGCACAGTCTGTAGTTAAGACTGCACAGTCTGTTCTTAAGACTGCACAGTCTGCACTTAATACTGCACAGTCTGTACTTAAGACTGCACAGTCTGCACTTAAGACCACACAGTCTGCACTTAAGACTGCACAGTCTGTAGTTAAGACTGCACAGTCTGTAGTTAAGACTGCACAGTCTGCACTTAAGACTGCACAGTCTGTAGTTAAGACTGCACAGTCTGTAGTTAAGACTGCACAGTCTGTAGTTAAGACTGCACAGTCTGTACTTAAGACTGCACAGTCTGTAATTAAGACTGCACAGTCTGTAGTTAAGACTGCACAGCCTGTTCTTAAGACTGCACAGTCTGCACTTAAGACTGCACAGTCTGTACCTAAGACTGCACAGTCTGCACTTAAGACTGCACAGTCTGTAGTTAAGACTGCACGGTCTGTAGTTAAGACTGCACAGTCTGCACTTAAGACTGCACAGTCTGTACTTAAGACTGCACAGTCTGTAGTTAAGACTGCACAGTCTGTACCTAAGACTGCACAGTCTGCACTTAAGACTGCACAGTCTGTACCTAAGACTGCACAGTCTGCACAGTCTGTAGTTAAGACTGCACAGTCTGTACTTAAGACTGCACAGTCTGTAATTAAGACTGCACAGTCTGTAGTTAAGACTGCACAGCCTGTTCTTAAGACTGCACAGTCTGTACTTAAGACTGCACAGTCTGCACTTAAGACTGCACAGTCTGCACTTAAGACTGCACAGTCTGCACTTAAGACTGCACAGTCTGTAGTTAAGACTGCACAGTCTGTTCTTAAGACTGCACAGTCTGCACTTAATACTGCACAGTCTGTACTTAAGACTGCACAGTCTGCACTTAAGACCACACAGTCTGCACTTAAGACTGCACAGTCTGTAGTTAAGACTGCACAGTCTGTAGTTAAGACTGCACAGTCTGCACTTAAGACTGCACAGTGTGTAGTTAAGACTGCACAGTCTGTAGTTAAGACTGCACAGTCTGTAGTTAAGACTGCATAGTCTGTACTTAAGACTGCACAGTCTGCACTTAAGACTGCACAGTCTGTAGTTAAGACTGCACAGTCTGCACTTCAGACTGCACAGTCTGTAGTTAAGACTGCACAGTTTGTAGTTAAGACTGCACAGTCTGCACTTAAGACTGCACAGTCTGCACTTAAGACTGCACAGTCTGTACTTAAGACTGCACAGTCTGTTCTTAAGACTGCACTTAAGACTGCACAGTCTGTACTTAAGACTGCACAGTCTGCACTTAAGACTGCACAGTCTGCACTTAAGACTGCACAGTCTGTAGTTAAGACTGCACAGTCTGTACTTACAACTGCACAGTCTGTCCTTAAGATTTCACAGTCTGTACTAAAGACTGCACAGTCTGTAGTTAAGACTGCACAGTCTGCACTTAAGACTGCACAGTCTGTACTTAAGACTGCAGAGTCTGTTCTTAAGACTGCACAGTCTGCACTTAAGACTGCACAGTCTGTAGTTAAGACTGCACAGTCTGTACTTAAGACTGCACAGTCTGTAGTTAAGACTGCACAGTTTGTAGTTAAGACTGCACAGTCTGTACTTAAGACTGCACAGTCTGTAATTAAGACTGCACAGTCTGTAGCTCAGACTGCACAGTCTGCACTTAAGACTGCACAGTCTGTACTTAAGACTGCACAGTCTGCACTTAAGACCGCACAGTCTGCACTTAAGACTGCACAGTCTGTAGTTAAGACTGCACAGTCTGCACTTAAGACTGCACAGTCTGCACTTAAGACTGCACAGTCTGCACTTAAGACTGCACAGTCTGTAGTTAAGACTGCACAGTCTGCACTTAAGACTGCACAGTCTGTACTTAAGACTGCACAGTCTGTTCTTAAGACTGCACACTCTGCACTTAAGACTGCACAGTCTGTAGTTAAGACTGCACAGTCTGTACTTAAGACTGCACAGTCTGCACTTAAGACTGCACAGTCTGTAGTTAAGACTGCACAGTCTGTAGCTAAGACTGCACAGTCTGCACTTAAGACTAAACAGCCTGTTCGTAAGACTGCACAGTCTGTTCTTAAGACTGCACAGTCTGCACTTAAGACTGCACAGTCTGTACTTAAGACTGCACAGTCTGCACTTAAGACTGCACAGTCTGTAGTTAAGACTGCACAGTCTGCACTTAAGACTGCACAGTCTGTACTTAAGACTGCACAGTCTGTTCTTAAGACTGCACAGTCTGCACTTAAGACTGCACAGTCTGTACTTAAGACTGCACAGTCTGCACTTAAAACTGCACAGTCTGTAGTTAAGACTGCACAGTCTGCACTTAAGACTGCACAGTCTGTAGTTAAGACTGCACAGTCTGTAGTTAAGACTGCACAGTCTGTACTTACAACTGCACAGTCTGTCCTTAAGATTTCACAGTCTGTACTAAAGACTGCACAGTCTGTAGTTAAGACTGCACAGTCTGCACTTAAGACTGCACAGTCTGTACTTAAGACTGCACAGTCTGTTCTTAAGACTGCACAGTCTGCACTTAAGACTGCACAGTCTGTAGTTAAGACTGCACAGTCTGTACTTAAGACTGCACAGTCTGTACTTAAGACTGCACAGTCTGCACTTAAGACTGCACAGTCTGTACTTAAGACTGCACAGTCTGTACTTAAGACTGCACAGTCTGCACTTAAGACTGCACAGTCTGCACTTAAGACTGCACAGTCTGTAGTTAAGACTGCACAGTCTGTAGTTAAGACTGCACAGTCTGTAGTTAAGACTGCACAGTCTGTAGTTAAGACTGCACAGTCTGTAGTTAAGACTGCACAGTCTGTAGTTAAGACTGCACAGTCTGTACCTAAGACTGCACAGTCTGCACTTAAGACTGCACAGTCTGCACTTAAGACTGCACAGTCTGTAGTTAAGACTGCACAGTCTGCACTTAAGACTGCACAGTCTGCACTTAAGACTGCACAGTCTGTAGTTAAGACTGCACAGTCTGTAGTTAAGACTGCACAGTCTGTAGTTAAGACTGCACAGTCTGTAGCTAAGACTGCACAGTCTGTAGTTAAGACTGCACAGTCTGTACCTAAGACTGCACAGTCTGCACTTAAGACTGCACAGTCTGCACTTAAGACTGCACAGTCTGTAGTTAAGACTGCACAGTCCGCACTTAAGACTGCACAGTCTATAGTTAAGACTGCACAGTCTGTAGTTAAGACTGCACAGTCTGTAGTTAAGACTGCACAGTCTGTACTTAAGACTGCACAGTCTGCACTTAAGACTGCACAGTCTGTAGTTAAGACTGCACAGTCTGTACTTAAGACTGCACAGTCTGCACTTAAGACCGCTCAGTCTGCACTTAAGACTGCACAGTCTGTAGTTAAGACTGCACAGTCTGCACTTAAGACTGCACAGTCTGTAGTTAAGACTGCACAGTCTGTTCTTAAGACTGCACAGTCTGTACTTAAGACTGCACAGTCTGCACTTAAGACCGCTCAGTCTGCACTTAAGACTGCACAGTCTGTAGTTAAGACTGCACAGTCTGCACTTAAGACTGCACAGTCTGCACTTAAGACTGCACAGTCTGTAGTTAAGACTGCACAGTCTGTACTTAAGACTGCACAGTCTGTAGTTAAGACTGCACAGTCTGTAGTTAAGACTGCACAGTCTGCACTTAAGACTGCACAGTCTGCACTTAAGACTGCACAGTCTGTAGTTAAGACTGCACAGTCTGCACTTAAGACTGCACAGTCTGTAGTTAAGACTGCACAGTCTGTAGTTAAGACTGCATAGTCTGTACTAAAGACTGCACAGTCTGTAGTTAAGACTGCACAGCCTGTAGTTAAGACTGCGCAGTCTGCACTTAAGACTGCACAGTCTGTAGTTAAGACTGCACAGTTTGTACTTAAGACTGCACAGTCTGCACTTAAGACTGCACAGTCTGCACTTAAGACTGCACAGCCTGTTGTTAAGACTGCACAGTCTGCACTTAAGACTGCACAGTTTGTACTTAAGACTGCACAGTCTGTTCTTAAGACTGCACAGTCTGCACTTAAGACTGCACAGTCTGTACTTAAAACTGCACAGTCTGTACTTAAGATTGCACAGTCTGCACTTAAGACTGCACAGTCTGTAGTTAAGACTGCACAGTCTGTAGTTAAGACTGCACAGTCTGCACTTAAGACTGCACAGCCTGTTCTTAAGACTGCACAGTCTGCACTTAAGACTGCACAGTCTGTACTTAAGACTGCACAGTCTGTAGTTAAGACTGCACAGTCTGTACCTAAGACTGCACAGTCTGTAGTTAAGACTGCACAGTCTGTACCTAAGACTGCACAGTCTGTTCTTAAGACTGCACAGTCTGCACTTAAGACTGCACAGTCTGTACTTAAAACTGCACAGTCTGTACTTAAGATTGCACAGTCTGTACCTAAGACTGCACAGTCTGCACTTAAGACTGCACAGTCTGTACCTAAGACTGCACAGTCTGCACTTAAGACTGCACAGTCTGTAGTTAAGACTGCACAGTCTGTACTTAAGACTGCACAGTCTGTAGTTAAGACTGCACAGTCTGTAGTTAAGACTGCACAGTCTGTAGTTAAGACTGCACAGTCTGTAGTTAAGACTGCACAGTCTGTAGTTAAGACTGCACAGTCTGTACCTAAGACTGCACAGTCTGCACTTAAGACTGCACAGTCTGCACTTAAGACTGCACAGTCTGTAGTTAAGACTGCACAGTCTGTAGTTAAGACTGCACAGTCTGCACTTAAGACTGCACAGCCTGTTCTTAAGACTGCACAGTCTGTAGTTAAGACTGCACAGTCTGCACTTAAGACTGCACAGTCTGTACTTAAGACTGCACAGTCTGTAGTTAAGACTACACAGTCTGTACCTAAGACTGCACAGTCTGTAGTTAAGACTGCACAGTCTGCACTTAAGACTGCACAGCCTGTTCTTAAGACTGCACAGTCTGCACTTAAGACTGCACAGTCTGTAGTTAAGACTGCACAGTCTGCACTTAAGACTGCACAGTCTGCACTTAAGACTGCACAGTCTGTAGTTAAGACTGCACAGTCTGTAGTTAAGACTGCACAGTCTGCACTTAAGACTGCACAGTCTGTACTTAAGACTGCACAGTCTGTAGTTAAGACTGCACAGTCTGTACCTAAGACTGCACAGTCTGCACTTAAGACTGCACAGTCTGTACCTAAGACTGCACAGTCTGCACTTAAGACTGCACAGTCTGTAGTTAAGACTGCACAGTCTGTACTTAAGACTGCACAGTCTGTAGTTAAGACTGCACAGTCTGTAGTTAAGACTGCACAGTCTGTAGTTAAGACTGCACAGTCTGTAGATAAGACTGCACAGTCTGTAGTTAAGACTGCACAGTCTGTACCTAAGACTGCACAGTCTGCACTTAAGACTGCACAGTCTGCACTTAAGACTGCACAGTCTGTAGTTAAGACTGCACAGTCCGCACTTAAGACTGCACAGTCTATAGTTAAGACTGCACAGTCTGTAGTTAAGACTGCACAGTCTGTAGTTAAGACTGCACAGTCTGTACTTAAGACTGCACAGTCTGCACTTAAGACTGCACAGTCTGTAGTTAAGACTGCACAGTCTGTTCTTAAGACTGCACAGTCTGTACTTAAGACTGCACAGTCTGCACTTAAGACCGCACAGTCTGCACTTAAGACTGCACAGTCTGTAGTTAAGACTGCACAGTCTGCACTTAAGACTGCACAGTCTGCACTTAGGACTGCACAGTCTGCACTTAAGACTGCACAGTCTGCACTTAAGACTGCACAGTCTGCACTTAAGACTGCACAGTCTGTAGTTAAGACTGCACAGTCTGCACTTAAGACTGCACAGTCTGTACTTAAGACTGCACAGTCTGTACTTAAGACTGCACAGTCTGTTCTTAAGACTGCACAGTCTGCACTTAAGACTGCACAGTCTGTAGTTAAGACTGCACAGTCTGTAGTTAAGACTGCACAGTCTGCACTTAAGACTGCACAGTCTGTAGTTAAGACTGCACAGTCTGCACTTAAGACTGCACAGTCTGTACTTAAGACTGCACAGTCTGTACTTAAGACTGCACAGTCTGTACCTAAGACTGCACAGTCTGCACTTAAGACTGCACAGTCTGTACCTAAGACTGCACAGTCTGCACTTAAGACTGCACAGTCTGTAGTTAAGACTGCACAGTCTGCACTTAATACTGCACAGTCTGTACTTAAGACTGCACAGTCTGCACTTAAGACCACACAGTCTGCACTTAAGACCACACAGTCTGCACTTAAGACTGCACAGTCTGTAGTTAAGACTGCACAGTCTGTAGTTAAGACTGCACAGTCTGCACTTAAGACTGCACAGTCTGTAGTTAAGACTGCACAGTCTGTAGTTAAGACTGCACAGTCTGTAGTTAAGACTGCATAGTCTGTACTTAAGACTGCACAGTCTGCACTTAAGACTGCACAGTCTGTAGTTAAGACTGCACAGTCTGTAGTTAAGACTGCACAGTCTGTACTTACAACTGCACAGTCTGTCCTTAAGATTTCACAGTCTGTACTAAAGACTGCACAGTCTGTAGTTAAGACTGCACAGTCTGCACTTAAGACTGCACAGTCTGTACTTAAGACTGCAGAGTCTGTTCTTAAGACTGCACAGTCTGCACTTAAGGCTGCAGAATCTGTAGTTAAGACTGCACAGTTTGTAGTTAAGACTGCACAGTCTGTACTTAAGACTGCACAGTCTGTAATTAAGACTGCACAGTCTGTAGCTCAGACTGCACAGTCTGCACTTAAGACTGCACAGTCTGTACTTAAGACTGCACAGTCTGCACTTAAGACCGCACAGTCTGCACTTAAGACTGCAAAGTCTGTAGTTAAGACTGCACAGTCTGCACTTAAGACTGCACAGTCTGCACTTAAGACTGCACAGTCTGCACTTAAGACTGCACAGTCTGTAGTTAAGACTGCACAGTCTGCACTTAAGACTGCACAGTCTGTACTTAAGACTGCACAGTCTGTTCTTAAGACTGCACAGTCTACACTTAAGACTGCACAGTCTGTAGTTAAGACTGCACAGTCTGTACTTAAGACTGCACTGTCTGCACTTAAGACTGCACAGTCTGTAGTTAAGACTGCACAGTCTGTAGCTAAGACTGCACAGTCTGCACTTAAGACTAAACAGCCTGTTCTTAAGACTGCACAGTCTGCACTTAAGACTGCACAGTCTGTACTTAAGACTGCACAGTCTGTAGTTAAGACTGCAAGTCTGCACTTAAGACTGCACAGTCTGCACTTAAGACTGCACAGTCTGTACTTAAGACTGCACAGTCTGTTCTTAAGACTGCACAGTCTGCACTTAAGACTGCACAGTCTGTACTTAAGACTGCACAGTCTGCACTTAAGACTGCACAGTCTGTAGTTAAGACTGCACAGTCTGCACTTAAGACTGCACAGTCTGTAGTTAAGACTGCACAGTCTGTAGTTAAGACTGCACAGTCTGTACTTACAACTACACAGTCTGTCCTTAAGATTTCACAGTCTGTACTAAAGACTGCACAGTCTGTAGTTAAGACTGCACAGTCTGCACTTAAGACTGCACAGTTTGTACTTAAGACTGCACAGTCTGTTCTTAAGACTGCACAGTCTGCACTTAAGACTGCACAGTCTGTAGTTAAAACTGCACAGTCTGTACTTAAGACTGCACAGTCTGCACTTAAGACTGCACAGTCTGTACTTAAGACTGCACAGTCTGTACTTAAGACTGCACAGTCTGCACTTAAGACTGCACAGTCTGCACTTAAGACTGCACAGTCTGTAGTTAAGACTGCACAATCTGTAGTTAAGACTGCACAGTCTGTAGTTAAGACTGCACAGTCTGTAGTTAAGACTGCACAGTCTGTACCTAAGACTGCACAGTCTGCACTTAAGACTGCACAGTCTGCACTTAAGACTGCACAGTCTGTAGTTAAGACTGCACAGTCCGCACTTAAGACTGCACAGTCTATAGTTAAGACTGCACAGTCTGTAGTTAAGACTGCACAGTCTGTAGTTAAGACTGCACAGTCTGTACTTAAGACTGCACAGTCTGCACTTAAGACTGCACAGTCTGTAGTTAAGACTGCACAGTCTGTTCTTAAGACTGCACAGTCTGTACTTAAGACTGCACAGTCTGCACTTAAGACCGCACAGTCTGCACTTAAGACTGCACAGTCTGTAGTTAAGACTGCACAGTCTGCACTTAAGACTGCACAGTCTGCACTTAGGACTGCACAGTCTGCACTTAAGACTGCACAGTCTGCACTTAAGACTGCACAGTCTGTAGTTAAGACTGCACAGTCTGCACTTAAGACTGCACAGTCTGTACTTAAGACTGCACAGTCTGTAGTTAAGACTGCACAGTCTGTACTTAAGACTGCACAGTCTGTAATTAAGACTGCACAGTCTGTAGTTAAGACTGCACAGCCTGTTCTTAAGACTGCACAGTCTGTACTTAAGACTGCACAGTCTGCACTTAAGACTGCACAGTCTGCACTTAAGACTGCACAGTCTGCACTTAAGACTGCACAGTCTGTAGTTAAGACTGCACAGTCTGTTCTTAAGACTGCACAGTCTGCACTTAATACTGCACAGTCTGTACTTAAGACTGCACAGTCTGCACTTAAGACCACACAGTCTGCACTTAAGACTGCACAGTCTGTAGTTAAGACTGCACAGTCTGTAGTTAAGACTGCACAGTCTGTAGTTAAGACTGCACAGTCTGCACTTAAGACTGCACAGTCTGTAGTTAAGACTGCACAGTCTGTAGTTAAGACTGCACAGTCTGTAGTTAAGACTGCATAGTCTGTACTTAAGACTGCACAGTCTGCACTTAAGACTGCACAGTCTGTAGTTAAGACTGCACAGTCTGCACTTCAGACTGCACAGTCTGTAGTTAAGACTGCACAGTTTGTAGTTAAGACTGCACAGTCTGCACTTAAGACTGCACAGTCTGCACTTAAGACTGCACAGTCTGTACTTAAGACTGCACAGTCTGTTCTTAAGACTGCACTTAAGACTGCACAGTCTGTACTTAAGACTGCACAGTCTGCACTTAAGACTGCACAGTCTGCACTTAAGATTGCACAGTCTGTAGTTAAGACTGCACAGTCTGTACTTACAACTGCACAGTCTGTCCTTAAGATTTCACAGTCTGTACTAAAGACTGCACAGTCTGTAGTTAAGACTGCACAGTCTGCACTTAAGACTGCACAGTCTGTACTTAAGACTGCAGAGTCTGTTCTTAAGACTGCACAGTCTGCACTTAAGACTGCACAGTCTGTAGTTAAGACTGCACAGTCTGTACTTAAGACTGCACAGTCTGTAGTTAAGACTGCACAGTTTGTAGTTAAGACTGCACAGTCTGTACTTAAGACTGCACAGTCTGTAATTAAGACTGCACAGTCTGTAGCTCAGACTGCACAGTCTGCACTTAAGACTGCACAGTCTGTACTTAAGACTGCACAGTCTGCACTTAAGACCGCACAGTCTGCACTTAAGACTGCACAGTCTGTAGTTAAGACTGCACAGTCTGCACTTAAGACTGCACAGTCTGCACTTAAGACTGCACAGTCTGCACTTAAGACTGCACAGTCTGTAGTTAAGACTGCACAGTCTGCACTTAAGACTGCACAGTCTGTACTTAAGACTGCACAGTCTGTTCTTAAGACTGCACAGTCTGCACTTAAGACTGCACAGTCTGTAGTTAAGACTGCACAGTCTGTACTTAAGACTGCACAGTCTGCACTTAAGACTGCACAGTCTGTAGTTAAGACTGCACAGTCTGTAGCTAAGACTGCACAGTCTGCACTTAAGACTAAACAGCCTGTTCGTAAGACTGCACAGTCTGTTCTTAAGACTGCACAGTCTGCACTTAAGACTGCACAGTCTGTACTTAAGACTGCACAGTCTGCACTTAAGACTGCACAGTCTGTAGTTAAGACTGCACAGTCTGCACTTAAGACTGCACAGTCTGTACTTAAGACTGCACAGTCTGTTCTTAAGACTGCACAGTCTGTACTTAAGACTGCACAGTCTGCACTTAAGACTGCACAGTCTGTAGTTAAGACTGCACAGTCTGCACTTAAGACTGCACAGTCTGTAGTTAAGACTGCACAGTCTGTAGTTAAGACTGCACAGTCTGTACTTACAACTACACAGTCTGTCCTTAAGATTTCACAGTCTGTACTAAAGACTGCACAGTCTGTAGTTAAGACTGCACAGTCTGCACTTAAGACTGCACAGTTTGTACTTAAGACTGCACAGTCTGTTCTTAAGACTGCACAGTCTGCACTTAAGACTGCACAGTCTGTAGTTAAAACTGCACAGTCTGTACTTAAGACTGCACAGTCTGCACTTAAGACTGCACAGTCTGTACTTAAGACTGCACAGTCTGTACTTAAGACTGCACAGTCTGCACTTAAGACTGCACAGTCTGCACTTAAGACTGCACAGTCTGTAGTTAAGACTGCACAATCTGTAGTTAAGACTGCACAGTCTGTAGTTAAGACTGCACAGTCTGTAGTTAAGACTGCACAGTCTGTACCTAAGACTGCACAGTCTGCACTTAAGACTGCACAGTCTGCACTTAAGACTGCACAGTCTGTAGTTAAGACTGCACAGTCCCGCACTTAAGACTGCACAGTCTATAGTTAAGCTGCACAGTCTGTAGTTAAGACTGCACAGTCTGCACTTAAGACTGCACAGTCTGCACTTAAGACTGCACAGTCTGCACTTAAGACTGCACAGTCTGTAGTTAAGACTGCATAGTCTGTAGTTAAGACTGCACAGTCTGTAGTTAAGACTGCACAGTCTGTAGTTAAGACTGCACAGTCTGTAGCTAAGACTGCACAGTCTGTAGTTAAGACTGCACAGTCTGTACCTAAGACTGCACAGTCTGCACTTAAGACTGCACAGTCTGCACTTAAGACTGCACAGTCTGTAGTTAAGACTGCACAGTCCGCACTTAAGACTGCACAGTCTATAGTTAAGACTGCACAGTCTGTAGTTAAGACTGCACAGTCTGTAGTTAAGACTGCACAGTCTGTACTTAAGACTGCACAGTCTGCACTTAAGACTGCACAGTCTGTAGTTAAGACTGCACAGTCTGTTCTTAAGACTGCACAGTCTGTACTTAAGACTGCACAGTCTGCACTTAAGACCGCTCAGTCTGCACTTAAGACTGCACAGTCTGTAGTTAAGACTGCACAGTCTGCACTTAAGACTGCACAGTCTGTAGTTAAGACTGCACAGTCTGTTCTTAAGACTGCACAGTCTGTACTTAAGACTGCACAGTCTGCACTTAAGACCGCTCAGTCTGCACTTAAGACTGCACAGTCTGTAGTTAAGACTGCACAGTCTGCACTTAAGACTGCACAGTCTGCACTTAAGACTGCACAGTCTGTAGTTAAGACTGCACAGTCTGTACTTAAGACTGCACAGTCTGTAGTTAAGACTGCACAGTCTGTAGTTAAGACTGCACAGTCTGCACTTAAGACTGCACAGTCTGCACTTAAGACTGCACAGTCTGTAGTTAAGACTGCACAGTCTGCACTTAAGACTGCACAGTCTGTAGTTAAGACTGCACAGTCTGTAGTTAAGACTGCACAGTCTGTACTAAAGACTGCACAGTCTGTAGTTAAGACTGCACAGCCTGTAGTTAAGACTGCGCAGTCTGCACTTAAGACTGCACAGTCTGTAGTTAAGACTGCACAGTTTGTACTTAAGACTGCACAGTCTGCACTTAAGACTGCACAGTCTGCACTTAAGACTGCACAGTCTGTACTTAAAACTGCACAGTCTGTACTTAAGATTGCACAGTCTGCACTTAAGACTGCACAGTCTGTAGTTAAGACTGCACAGTCTGTAGTTAAGACTGCACAGTCTGCACTTAAGACTGCACAGCCTGTTCTTAAGACTGCACAGTCTGCACTTAAGACTGCACAGTCTGTAGTTAAGACTGCACGGTCTGTAGTTAAGACTGCACAGTCTGTAGTTAAGACTGCACAGTCTGTAGTTAAGACTGCACAGTCTGTAGTTAAGACTGCACAGTCTGCACTTAAGACTGCACAGCCTGTTGTTAAGACTGCACAGTCCGCACTTAAGACTGCACAGTCTATAGTTAAGACTGCACAGTCTGTAGTTAAGACTGCACAGTCTGTAGTTAAGACTGCACAGTCTGTACTTAAGACTGCACAGTCTGCACTTAAGACTGCACAGTCTGTAGTTAAGACTGCACAGTCTGTAGTTAAGACTGCACAGTCTGCACTTAAGACTGCACAGCCTGTTGTTAAGACTGCACAGTCTGCACTTAAGACTGCACAGTTTGTACTTAAGACTGCACAGTCTGTTCTTAAGACTGCACAGTCTGCACTTAAGACTGCACAGTCTGTACTTAAAACTGCACAGTCTGTACTTAAGATTGCACAGTCTGCACTTAAGACTGCACAGTCTGTAGTTAAGACTGCACAGTCTGTAGTTAAGACTGCACAGTCTGTAGTTAAGACTGCACAGTCTGCACTTAAGACTGCACAGCCTGTTGTTAAGACTGCACAGTCTGCACTTAAGACTGCACAGTTTGTACTTAAGACTGCACAGTCTGTTCTTAAGACTGCACAGTCTGCACTTAAGACTGCACAGTCTGTACTTAAAACTGCACAGTCTGTACTTAAGATTGCACAGTCTGCACTTAAGACTGCACAGTCTGTAGTTAAGACTGCACAGTCTGTAGTTAAGACTGCACAGTCTGCACTTAAGACTGCACAGCCTGTTCTTAAGACTGCACAGTCTGCACTTAAGACTGCACAGTCTGTAGTTAAGACTGCACGGTCTGTAGTTAAGACTGCACAGTCTGCACTTAAGACTGCACAGTCTGTACTTAAGACTGCACAGTCTGTAGTTAAGACTGCACAGTCTGTACCTAAGACTGCACAGTCTGCACTTAAGACTGCACAGTCTGTACCTAAGACTGCACAGTCTGCACTTAAGACTGCACAGTCTGTAGTTAAGACTGCACAGTCTGTACTTAAGACTGCACAGTCTGTAGTTAAGACTGCACAGTCTGTAGTTAAGACTGCACAGTCTGTAGTTAAGACTGCACAGTCTGCACTTAAGACTGCACAGCCTGTTGTTAAGACTGCACAGTCTGCACTTAAGACTGCACAGTTTGTACTTAAGACTGCACAGTCTGTTCTTAAGACTGCACAGTCTGCACTTAAGACTGCACAGTCTGTACTTAAAACTGCACAGTCTGTACTTAAGATTGCACAGTCTGCACTTAAGACTGCACAGTCTGTAGTTAAGACTGCACAGTCTGTAGTTAAGACTGCACAGTCTGCACTTAAGACTGCACAGCCTGTTCTTAAGACTGCACAGTCTGCACTTAAGACTGCACAGTCTGTAGTTAAGACTGCACGGTCTGTAGTTAAGACTGCACAGTCTGCACTTAAGACTGCACAGTCTGTACTTAAGACTGCACAGTCTGTAGTTAAGACTGCACAGTCTGTACCTAAGACTGCACAGTCTGCACTTAAGACTGCACAGTCTGTAGTTAAGACTGCACAGTCTGCACTTAAGACTGCACAGTCTGTACTTAAGACTGCACAGTCTGTTCTTAAGACTGCACAGTCTGCACTTAAGACTGCACAGTCTGTAGTTAAGACTGCACAGTCTGTACTTAAGACTGCACAGTCTGCACTTAAGACTGCACAGTCTGTAGTTAAGACTGCACAGTCTGTAGCTAAGACTGCACAGTCTGCACTTAAGACTAAACAGCCTGTTCGTAAGACTGCACAGTCTGTTCTTAAGACTGCACAGTCTGCACTTAAGACTGCACAGTCTGTACTTAAGACTGCACAGTCTGCACTTAAGACTGCACAGTCTGTAGTTAAGACTGCACAGTCTGCACTTAAGACTGCACAGTCTGTACTTAAGACTGCACAGTCTGTTCTTAAGACTGCACAGTCTGCACTTAAGACTGCACAGTCTGTACTTAAGACTGCACAGTCTGCACTTAAGACTGCACAGTCTGTAGTTAAGACTGCACAGTCTGCACTTAAGACTGCACAGTCTGTAGTTAAGACTGCACAGTCTGTAGTTAAGACTGCACAGTCTGTACTTACAACTGCACAGTCTGTCCTTAAGATTTCACAGTCTGTACTAAAGACTGCACAGTCACAGTCTGTAGTTAAGACTGCACAGTCTGCACTTAAGACTGCACAGTCTGTACTTAAGACTGCACAGTCTGTTCTTAAGACTGCACAGTCTGCACTTAAGACTGCACAGTCTGTAGTTAAGACTGCACAGTCTGTACTTAAGACTGCACAGTCTGCACTTAAGACTGCACAGTCTGTACTTAAGACTGCGCAGTCTGTACTTAAGACTGCACAGTCTGCACTTAAGACTGCACAGTCTGCACTTAAGACTGCACAGTCTGTAGTTAAGACTGCACAGTCTGTAGTTAAGACTGCACAGTCTGTAGTTAAGACTGCACAGTCTGTAGTTAAGACTGCACAGTCTGTAGTTAAGACTGCACAGTCTGTAGTTAAGACTGCACAGTCTGTAGTTAAGACTGCACAGTCTGTAGTTAAGACTGCACAGTCTGTACCTAAGACTGCACAGTCTGCACTTAAGACTGCACAGTCTGCACTTAAGACTGCACAGTCTGTAGTTAAGACTGCACAGTCTGCACTTAAGACTGCACAGTCTGCACTTAAGACTGCACAGTCTGTAGTTAAGACTGCATAGTCTGTAGTTAAGACTGCACAGTCTGTAGTTAAGACTGCACAGTCTGTAGCTAAGACTGCACAGTCTGTAGTTAAGACTGCACAGTCTGTACCTAAGACTGCACAGTCTGCACTTAAGACTGCACAGTCTGCACTTAAGACTGCACAGTCTGTAGTTAAGACTGCACAGTCCGCACTTAAGACTGCACAGTCTATAGTTAAGACTGCACAGTCTGTAGTTAAGACTGCACAGTCTGTAGTTAAGACTGCACAGTCTGTACTTAAGACTGCACAGTCTGCACTTAAGACTGCACAGTCTGTAGTTAAGACTGCACAGTCTGTTCTTAAGACTGCACAGTCTGTACTTAAGACTGCACAGTCTGCACTTAAGACCGCTCAGTCTGCACTTAAGACTGCACAGTCTGTAGTTAAGACTGCACAGTCTGCACTTAAGACTGCACAGTCTGTAGTTAAGACTGCACAGTCTGTTCTTAAGACTGCACAGTCTGTACTTAAGACTGCACAGTCTGCACTTAAGACCGCTCAGTCTGCACTTAAGACTGCACAGTCTGTAGTTAAGACTGCACAGTCTGCACTTAAGACTGCACAGTCTGCACTTAAGACTGCACAGTCTGTAGTTAAGACTGCACAGTCTGTACTTAAGACTGCACAGTCTGTAGTTAAGACTGCACAGTCTGTAGTTAAGACTGCACAGTCTGCACTTAAGACTGCACAGTCTGCACTTAAGACTGCACAGTCTGTAGTTAAGACTGCACAGTCTGCACTTAAGACTGCACAGTCTGTAGTTAAGACTGCACAGTCTGTAGTTAAGACTGCACAGTCTGTACTAAAGACTGCACAGTCTGTAGTTAAGACTGCACAGCCTGTAGTTAAGACTGCGCAGTCTGCACTTAAGACTGCACAGTCTGTAGTTAAGACTGCACAGTTTGTACTTAAGACTGCACAGTCTGCACTTAAGACTGCACAGTCTGCACTTAAGACTGCGCAGTCTGTACTTAAAACTGCACAGTCTGTACTTAAGATTGCACAGTCTGCACTTAAGACTGCACAGTCTGTAGTTAAGACTGCACAGTCTGTAGTTAAGACTGCACAGTCTGCACTTAAGACTGCACAGCCTGTTCTTAAGACTGCACAGTCTGCACTTAAGACTGCACAGTCTGTAGTTAAGACTGCACGGTCTGTAGTTAAGACTGCACAGTCTGTAGTTAAGACTGCACAGTCTGTAGTTAAGACTGCACAGTCTGCACTTAAGACTGCACAGCCTGTTGTTAAGACTGCACAGTCCGCACTTAAGACTGCACAGTCTATAGTTAAGACTGCACAGTCTGTAGTTAAGACTGCACAGTCTGTAGTTAAGACTTCACAGTCTGTACTTAAGACTGCACAGTCTGCACTTAAGACTGCACAGTCTGTAGTTAAGACTGCACAGTCTGTAGTTAAGACTGCACAGTCTGCACTTAAGACTGCACAGCCTGTTGTTAAGACTGCACAGTCTGCACTTAAGACTGCACAGTTTGTACTTAAGACTGCACAGTCTGTTCTTAAGACTGCACAGTCTGCACTTAAGACTGCACAGTCTGTACTTAAAACTGCACAGTCTGTACTTAAGATTGCACAGTCTGCACTTAAGACTGCACAGTCTGTAGTTACTGCACAGTCTGCACTTAAGACTGCACAGCCTGTTGTTAAGACTGCACAGTCTGCACTTAAGACTGCACAGTTTGTACTTAAGACTGCACAGTCTGTTCTTAAGACTGCACAGTCTGCACTTAAGACTGCACAGTCTGTACTTAAAACTGCACAGTCTGTACTTAAGATTGCACAGTCTGCACTTAAGACTGCACAGTCTGTAGTTAAGACTGCACAGTCTGTAGTTAAGACTGCACAGTCTGCACTTAAGACTGCACAGCCTGTTCTTAAGACTGCACAGTCTGCACTTAAGACTGCACAGTCTGTAGTTAAGACTGCACGGTCTGTAGTTAAGACTGCACAGTCTGCACTTAAGACTGCACAGTCTGTACTTAAGACTGCACAGTCTGTAGTTAAGACTGCACAGTCTGTACCTAAGACTGCACAGTCTGCACTTAAGACTGCACAGTCTGTACCTAAGACTGCACAGTCTGCACTTAAGACTGCACAGTCTGTAGTTAAGACTGCACAGTCTGTACTTAAGACTGCACAGTCTGTAGTTAAGACTGCACAGTCTGTAGTTAAGACTGCACAGTCTGTAGTTAAGACTGCACAGTCTGTAGTTAAGACTGCACAGTCTGCACTTAAGACTGCACAGCCTGTTGTTAAGACTGCACAGTCTGCACTTAAGACTGCACAGTTTGTACTTAAGACTGCACAGTCTGTTCTTAAGACTGCACAGTCCGCACTTAAGACTGCACAGTCTGTACTTAAAACTGCACAGTCTGTACTTAAGATTGCACAGTCTGCACTTAAGACTGCACAGTCTGTAGTTAAGACTGCACAGTCTGTAGTTAAGACTGCACAGTCTGCACTTAAGACTGCACAGCCTGTTCTTAAGACTGCACAGTCTGCACTTAAGACTGCACAGTCTGTAGTTAAGACTGCACGGTCTGTAGTTAAGACTGCACAGTCTGCACTTAAGACTGCACAGTCTGTACTTAAGACTGCACAGTCTGTAGTTAAGACTGCACAGTCTGTACCTAAGACTGCACAGTCTGCACTTAAGACTACACAGTCTGTACCTAAGACTGCACAGTCTGCACTTAAGACTGCACAGTCTGTAGTTAAGACTGCACAGTCTGTACTTAAGACTGCACAGTCTGTAGTTAAGACTGCACAGTCTGTACTTAAGACTGCACAGTCTGCACTTAAGACTGCACAGTCTGTAGTTAAGACTGCACAGTCTGTAGCTAAGACTGCACAGTCTGCACTTAAGACTAAACAGCCTGTTCGTAAGACTGCACAGTCTGTTCTTAAGACTGCACAGTCTGCACTTAAGACTGCACAGTCTGTACTTAAGACTGCACAGTCTGCACTTAAGACTGCACAGTCTGTAGTTAAGACTGCACAGTCTGTACTTAAGACTGCACAGTCTGCACTTAAGACTGCACAGTCTGTAGTTAAGACTGCACAGTCTGTTCTTAAGACTGCACAGTCTGTACTTAAGACTGCACAGTCTGCACTTAAGACCGCACAGTCTGCACTTAAGACTGCACAGTCTGTAGTTAAGACTGCACAGTCTGCACTTAAGACTGCACAGTTTGTACTTAAGACTGCACAGTCTGCACTTAAGACTGCACAGTCTGCACTTAAGACTGCGCAGTCTGTACTTAAAACTGCACAGTCTGTACTTAAGATTGCACAGTCTGCACTTAAGACTGCACAGTCTGTAGTTAAGACTGCACAGTCTGTAGTTAAGACTGCACAGTCTGCACTTAAGACTGCACAGCCTGTTCTTAAGACTGCACAGTCTGCACTTAAGACTGCACAGTCTGTAGTTAAGACTGCACGGTCTGTAGTTAAGACTGCACAGTCTGTAGTTAAGACTGCACAGTCTGTAGTTAAGACTGCACAGTCTGCACTTAAGACTGCACAGCCTGTTGTTAAGACTGCACAGTCCGCACTTAAGACTGCACAGTCTATAGTTAAGACTGCACAGTCTGTAGTTAAGACTGCACAGTCTGTAGTTAAGACTGCACAGTCTGTACTTAAGACTGCACAGTCTGCACTTAAGACTGCACAGTCTGTAGTTAAGACTGCACAGTTTGTACTTAAGACTGCACAGTCTGCACTTAAGACTGCACAGTCTGCACTTAAGACTGCGCAGTCTGTACTTAAAACTGCACAGTCTGTACTTAAGATTGCACAGTCTGCACTTAAGACTGCACAGTCTGTAGTTAAGACTGCACAGTCTGTAGTTAAGACTGCACAGTCTGCACTTAAGACTGCACAGCCTGTTCTTAAGACTGCACAGTCTGCACTTAAGACTGCACAGTCTGTAGTTAAGACTGCACGGTCTGTAGTTAAGACTGCACAGTCTGTAGTTAAGACTGCACAGTCTGTAGTTAAGACTGCACAGTCTGCACTTAAGACTGCACAGCCTGTTGTTAAGACTGCACAGTCCGCACTTAAGACTGCACAGTCTATAGTTAAGACTGCACAGTCTGTAGTTAAGACTGCACAGTCTGTAGTTAAGACTGCACAGTCTGTACTTAAGACTGCACAGTCTGCACTTAAGACTGCACAGTCTGTAGTTAAGACTGCACAGTCTGTAGTTAAGACTGCACAGTCTGCACTTAAGACTGCACAGCCTGTTGTTAAGACTGCACAGTCTGCACTTAAGACTGCACAGTTTGTACTTAAGACTGCACAGTCTGTTCTTAAGACTGCACAGTCTGCACTTAAGACTGCACAGTCTGTACTTAAAACTGCACAGTCTGTACTTAAGATTGCACAGTCTGCACTTAAGACTGCACAGTCTGTAGTTACTGCACAGTCTGCACTTAAGACTGCACAGCCTGTTGTTAAGACTGCACAGTCTGCACTTAAGACTGCACAGTTTGTACTTAAGACTGCACAGTCTGTTCTTAAGACTGCACAGTCTGCACTTAAGACTGCACAGTCTGTACTTAAAACTGCACAGTCTGTACTTAAGATTGCACAGTCTGCACTTAAGACTGCACAGTCTGTAGTTAAGACTGCACAGTCTGTAGTTAAGACTGCACAGTCTGCACTTAAGACTGCACAGCCTGTTCTTAAGACTGCACAGTCTGCACTTAAGACTGCACAGTCTGTAGTTAAGACTGCACGGTCTGTAGTTAAGACTGCACAGTCTGCACTTAAGACTGCACAGTCTGTACTTAAGACTGCACAGTCTGTAGTTAAGACTGCACAGTCTGTACCTAAGACTGCACAGTCTGCACTTAAGACTGCACAGTCTGTACCTAAGACTGCACAGTCTGCACTTAAGACTGCACAGTCTGTAGTTAAGACTGCACAGTCTGTACTTAAGACTGCACAGTCTGTAGTTAAGACTGCACAGTCTGTAGTTAAGACTGCACAGTCTGTAGTTAAGACTGCACAGTCTGTAGTTAAGACTGCACAGTCTGCACTTAAGACTGCACAGCCTGTTGTTAAGACTGCACAGTCTGCACTTAAGACTGCACAGTTTGTACTTAAGACTGCACAGTCTGTTCTTAAGACTGCACAGTCCGCACTTAAGACTGCACAGTCTGTACTTAAAACTGCACAGTCTGTACTTAAGATTGCACAGTCTGCACTTAAGACTGCACAGTCTGTAGTTAAGACTGCACAGTCTGTAGTTAAGACTGCACAGTCTGCACTTAAGACTGCACAGCCTGTTCTTAAGACTGCACAGTCTGCACTTAAGACTGCACAGTCTGTAGTTAAGACTGCACGGTCTGTAGTTAAGACTGCACAGTCTGCACTTAAGACTGCACAGTCTGTACTTAAGACTGCACAGTCTGTAGTTAAGACTGCACAGTCTGTACCTAAGACTGCACAGTCTGCACTTAAGACTACACAGTCTGTACCTAAGACTGCACAGTCTGCACTTAAGACTGCACAGTCTGTAGTTAAGACTGCACACTCTGTACTTAAGACTGCACAGTCTGTAGTTAAGACTGCACAGTCTGTACTTAAGACTGCACAGTCTGCACTTAAGACTGCACAGTCTGTAGTTAAGACTGCACAGTCTGTAGCTAAGACTGCACAGTCTGCACTTAAGACTAAACAGCCTGTTCGTAAGACTGCACAGTCTGTTCTTAAGACTGCACAGTCTGCACTTAAGACTGCACAGTCTGTACTTAAGACTGCACAGTCTGCACTTAAGACTGCACAGTCTGTAGTTAAGACTGCACAGTCTGTACTTAAGACTGCACAGTCTGCACTTAAGACTGCACAGTCTGTAGTTAAGACTGCACAGTCTGTTCTTAAGACTGCACAGTCTGTACTTAAGACTGCACAGTCTGCACTTAAGACCGCACAGTCTGCACTTAAGACTGCACAGTCTGTAGTTAAGACTGCACAGTCTGCACTTAAGACTGCACAGTCTGCACTTAGGACTGCACAGTCTGCACTTAAGACTGCACAGTCTGCACTTAAGACTGCACAGTCTGCACTTAAGACTGCACAGTCTGTAGTTAAGACTGCACAGTCTGCACTTAAGACTGCACAGTCTGTACTTAAGACTGCACAGTCTGTACTTAAGACTGCACAGTCTGTTCTTAAGACTGCACAGTCTGCACTTAAGACTGCACAGTCTGTAGTTAAGACTGCACAGTCTGTAGTTAAGACTGCACAGTCTGTAGTTAAGACTGCACAGTCTGCACTTAAGACTGCACAGTCTGTAGTTAAGACTGCACAGTCTGCACTTAAGACTGCACAGTCTGTACCTAAGACTGCACAGTCTGCACTTAAGACTGCACAGTCTGTACCTAAGACTGCACAGTCTGCACTTAAGACTGCACAGTCTGTAGTTAAGACTGCACAGTCTGCACTTAATACTGCACAGTCTGTACTTAAGACTGCACAGTCTGCACTTAAGACCACACAGTCTGCACTTAAGACCACACAGTCTGCACTTAAGACTGCACAGTCTGTAGTTAAGACTGCACAGTCTGTAGTTAAGACTGCACAGTCTGCACTTAAGACTGCACAGTCTGTAGTTTAGACTGCACAGTCTGTAGTTAAGACTGCACAGTCTGTAGTTAAGACTGCATAGTCTGTACTTAAGACTGCACAGTCTGCACTTAAGACTGCACAGTCTGTAGTTAAGACTGCACAGTCTGTAGTTAAGACTGCACAGTCTGTACTTACAACTGCACAGTCTGTCCTTAAGATTTCACAGTCTGTACTAAAGACTGCACAGTCTGTAGTTAAGACTGCACAGTCTGCACTTAAGACTGCACAGTCTGTACTTAAGACTGCAGAGTCTGTTCTTAAGACTGCACAGTCTGCACTTAAGGCTGCACAGTCTGTAGTTAAGACTGCACAGTTTGTAGTTAAGACTGCACAGTCTGTACTTAAGACTGCACAGTCTGTAATTAAGACTGCACAGTCTGTAGCTCAGACTGCACAGTCTGCACTTAAGACTGCACAGTCTGTACTTAAGACTGCACAGTCTGCACTTAAGACCGCACAGTCTGCACTTAAGACTGCACAGTCTGTAGTTAAGACTGCACAGTCTGCACTTAAGACTGCACAGTCTGCACTTAAGACTGCACAGTCTGCACTTAAGACTGCACAGTCTGTAGTTAAGACTGCACAGTCTGCACTTAAGACTGCACAGTCTGTACTTAAGACTGCACAGTCTGTTCTTAAGACTGCACAGTCTACACTTAAGACTGCACAGTCTGTAGTTAAGACTGCACAGTCTGTACTTAAGACTGCACTGTCTGCACTTAAGACTGCACAGTCTGTAGTTAAGACTGCACAGTCTGTAGCTAAGACTGCACAGTCTGCACTTAAGACTAAACAGCCTGTTCTTAAGACTGCACAGTCTGCACTTAAGACTGCACAGTCTGTACTTAAGACTGCACAGTCTGTAGTTAAGACTGCAAGTCTGCACTTAAGACTGCACAGTCTGCACTTAAGACTGCACAGTCTGTACTTAAGACTGCACAGTCTGTTCTTAAGACTGCACAGTCTGCACTTAAGACTGCACAGTCTGTACTTAAGACTGCACAGTCTGCACTTAAGACTGCACAGTCTGTAGTTAAGACTGCACAGTCTGCACTTAAGACTGCACAGTCTGCACTTAAGACTGCACAGTCTGTAGTTAAGACTGCACAGTCTGTAGTTAAGACTGCACAGTCTGTAGTTAAGACTGCACAGTCTGTACTTACAACTACACAGTCTGTCCTTAAGATTTCACAGTCTGTACTAAAGACTGCACAGTCTGTAGTTAAGACTGCACAGTCTGCACTTAAGACTGCACAGTTTGTACTTAAGACTGCACAGTCTGTTCTTAAGACTGCACAGTCTGCACTTAAGACTGCACAGTCTGTAGTTAAGACTGCACAGTCTGTACTTAAGACTGCACAGTCTGCACTTAAGACTGCACAGTCTGCACTTAAGACTGCACAGTCTGTAGTTAAGACTGCACAATCTGTAGTTAAGACTGCACAGTCTGTAGTTAAGACTGCACAGTCTGTAGTTAAGACTGCACAGTCTGTACCTAAGACTGCACAGTCTGCACTTAAGACTGCACAGTCTGCACTTAAGACTGCACAGTCTGTAGTTAAGACTGCACAGTCCGCACTTAAGACTGCACAGTCTATAGTTAAGACTGCACAGTCTGTAGTTAAGACTGCACAGTCTGTAGTTAAGACTGCACAGTCTGTAGTTAAGACTGCACAGTCTGAACTTAAGACTGCACAGTCTGCACTTAAGACTGCACAGTCTGTAGTTAAGACTGCACAGTCTGTTCTTAAGACTGCATAGTCTGTACTTAAGACTGCACAGTCTGCACTTAAGACCGCACAGTCTGCACTTAAGACTGCACAGTCTGTAGTTAAGACTGCACAGTCTGCACTTAAGACTGCACAGTCTGCACTTAGGACTGCACAGTCTGCACTTAAGACTGCACAGTCTGCACTTAAGACTGCACAGTCTGCACTTAAGACTGCACAGTCTGTAGTTAAGACTGCACAGTCTGCACTTAAGACTGCACAGTCTGTACTTAAGACTGCACAGTCTGTACTTAAGACTGCACAGTCTGCACTTAAGACTGCACAGTCTGTAGTTAAGACTGCACAGTCTGCACTTAAGACTGCACAATCTACACTTAAGACTGCACAGTCTGTACTTAAGACTGCACAGTCTGTTCTTAAGACTGCACAGTCTGCACTTAAGACTGCACAGTCTGTACTTAAGACTGCACAGTCTGCACTTAAGACTGCACAGTCTGCACTTAAGACTGCACAGTCTGTTGTTAGGACTGCACAGTCTGCACTTAAGACTGCACAGTCTGTAGTTAAGACTGCACAGTCTGTAGTTAAGACTGCACAGTCTGTACTTACAACTGCACAGTCTGTCCTTAAGATTTCACAGTCTGTACTAAAGACTGCACAGTCTGTAGTTAAGACTGCACAGTCTGCACTTAAGACTGCACAGTCTGTACTTAAGACTGCACAGTCTGTTCTTAAGACTGCACAGTCTGCACTTAAGACTGCACAGTCTGTAGTTAAGACTGCACAGTCTGTACTTAAGACTGCACAGTCTGCACTTAAGACTGCACAGTCTGTACTTAAGACTGCACAGTCTGTACTTAAGACTGCACAGTCTGCACTTAAGACTGCACAGTCTGCACTTAAGACTGCACAGTCTGTAGTTAAGACTGCACAGTCTGTAGTTAAGACTGCACAGTCTGTAGTTAAGACTGCACAGTCTGTAGTTAAGACTGCACAGTCTGTACCTAAGACTGCACAGTCTGCACTTAAGACTGCACAGTCTGCACTTAAGACTGCACAGTCTGTAGTTAAGACTGCACAGTCCGCACTTAAGACTGCACAGTCTATAGTTAAGACTGCACAGTCTGTAGTGAAGACTGCACAGTCTGTAGTTAAGACTGCACAGTCTGTACTTAAGACTGCACCGTCTGCACTTAAGACTGCACAGTCTGTAGTTAAGACTGCACAGTCTGTTCTTAAGACTGCACAGTCTGTACTTAAGACTGCACAGTCTGCACATAAGACCGCTCAGTCTGCACTTAAGACTGCACAGTCTGCACTTAAGACTGCACAGTCTGTACTTAAGACTGCACAGTCTGTTCTTAAGACTGCACAGTCTGCACTTAAGACTGCACAGTCTGTAGTTAAGACTGCACAGTCTGTACTTAAGACTGCACAGTCTGTAGTTAAGACTGCACAGTCTGTAGTTAAGACTGCACAGTCTGCACTTAAGACTGCACAGTCTGCACTTAAGACTGCACAGTCTGTAGTTAAGACTGCACAGTCTGCACTTAAGACTGCACAGTCTGTAGTTAAGACTGCACAGTCTGTAGTTAAGACTGCACAGTCTGTAGTTAAGACTGCACAGTCTGTACTAAAGACTGCACAGTCTGTAGTTAACACTGCACAGCCTGTAGTTAAGACTGCACAGTCTGCACTTAAGACTGCACAGTCTGTAGTTAAGACTGCACAGTCTGTACTTAAGACTGCACAGTCTGTAGTTAAGACTGCACAGTCTGTAGTTAAGACTGCACAGTCTGTAGTTAAGACTGCACAGTCTGTAGTTAAGACTGCACAGTCTGTAGTTAAGACTGCACAGTCTGTACCTAAGACTGCACAGTCTGCACTTAAGACTGCACAGTCCGCACTTAAGACTGCACAGTCTATAGTTAAGACTGCACAGTCTGTAGTTAAGACTGCACAGTCTGTAGTTAAGACTGCACAGTCTGTACTTAAGACTGCACAGTCTGCACTTAAGACTGCACAGTCTGTAGTTAAGACTGCACAGTCTGTTCTTAAGACTGCACAGTCTGTACTTAAGACTGCACAGTCTGCACTTAAGACCGCACAGTCTGCACTTAAGACTGCACAGTCTGTAGTTAAGACTGCACAGTCTGCACTTAAGACTGCACAGTCTGCACTTAGGACTGCACAGTCTGCACTTAAGACTGCACAGTCTGCACTTAAGACTGCACAGTCTGCACTTAAGACTGCACAGTCTGTAGTTAAGACTGCACAGTCTGCACTTAAGACTGCACAGTCTGTACTTAAGACTGCACAGTCTGTACTTAAGACTGCACAGTCTGTTCTTAAGACTGCACAGTCTGCACTTAAGACTGCACAGTCTGTAGTTAAGACTGCACAGTCTGTAGTTAAGACTGCACAGTCTGTAGTTAAGACTGCACAGTCTGCACTTAAGACTGCACAGTCTGTAGTTAAGACTGCACAGTCTGCACTTAAGACTGCACAGTCTGTACTTAAGACTGCACAGTCTGTACTTAAGACTGCACAGTCTGTACCTAAGACTGCACAGTCTGCACTTAAGACTGCACAGTCTGTACCTAAGACTGCACAGTCTGCACTTAAGACTGCACAGTCTGTAGTTAAGACTGCACAGTCTGCACTTAATACTGCACAGTCTGTACTTAAGACTGCACAGTCTGCACTTAAGACCACACAGTCTGCACTTAAGACCACACAGTCTGCACTTAAGACTGCACAGTCTGTAGTTAAGACTGCACAGTCTGTAGTTAAGACTGCACAGTCTGCACTTAAGACTGCACAGTCTGTAGTTAAGACTGCACAGTCTGTAGTTAAGACTGCACAGTCTGTAGTTAAGACTGCATAGTCTGTACTTAAGACTGCACAGTCTGCACTTAAGACTGCACAGTCTGTAGTTAAGACTGCACAGTCTGCACTTCAGACTGCACAGTCTGTAGTTAAGACTGCACAGTTTGTAGTTAAGACTGCACAGTCTGCACTTAAGACTGCACAGTCTGTACTTAAGACTGCACAGTCTGTTCTTAAGACTGCACAGTCTGCACTTAAGACTGCACAGTCTGTACTTAAGACTGCACAGTCTGCACTTAAGACTGCACAGTCTGCACTTAAGACTGCACAGTCTGTAGTTAAGACTGCACAGTCTGCACTTAAGACTGCACAGTCTGTAGTTAAGACTGCACAGTCTGTAGTTAAGACTGCACAGTCTGTACTTACAACTGCACAGTCTGTCCTTAAGATTTCACAGTCTGTACTAAAGACTGCACAGTCTGTAGTTAAGACTGCACAGTCTGCACTTAAGACTGCACAGTCTGTACTTAAGACTGCAGAGTCTGTTCTTAAGACTGCACAGTCTGCACTTAAGACTGCACAGTCTGTAGTTAAGACTGCACAGTCTGTACTTAAGACTGCACTGTCTGTAGTTAAGACTGCACAGTTTGTAGTTAAGACTGCACAGTCTGTACTTAAGACTGCACAGTCTGTAATTAAGACTGCACAGTCTGTAGCTCAGACTGCACAGTCTGCACTTAAGACTGCACAGTCTGTACTTAAGACTGCACAGTCTGCACTTAAGACCGCACAGTCTGCACTTAAGACTGCACAGTCTGTAGTTAAGACTGCACAGTCTGCACTTAAGACTGCACAGTCTGCACTTAAGACTGCACAGTCTGTAGTTAAGACTGCACAGTCTGCACTTAAGACTGCACAGTCTGTAGTTAAGACTGCACAGTCTGTACTTAAGACTGCACAGTCTGCACTTAAGACTGCACAGTCTGTAGTTAAGACTGCAAGTCTGCACTTAAGACTGCACAGTCTGCACTTAAGACTGCACAGTCTGTACTTAAGACTGCACAGTCTGTTCTTAAGACTGCACAGTCTGCACTTAAGACTGCACAGTCTGTACTTAAGACTGCACAGTCTGCACTTAAGACTGCACAGTCTGCACTTAAGACTGCACAGTCTGTAGTTAAGACTGCACAGTCTGCACTTAAGACTGCACAGTCTGTATTTAAGACTGCACAGTCTGTAGTTAAGACTGCACAGTCTGTACTTACAACTGCACAGTCTGTCCTTAAGATTTCACAGTCTGTACTAAAGACTGCACAGTCTGTAGTTAAGACTGCACAGTCTGCACTTAAGACTGCACAGTCTGTACTTAAGACTGCACAGTCTGTTCTTAAGACTGCACAGTCTGCACTTAAGACTGCACAGTCTGTAGTTAAGACTGCACAGTCTGTACTTAAGACTGCACAGTCTGCACTTAAGACTGCACAGTCTGTACTTAAGACTGCACAGTCTGTACTTAAGACTGCACAGTCTGCACTTAAGACTGCACAGTCTGCACTTAAGACTGCACAGTCTGTAGTTAAGACTGCACAGTCTGTAGTTAAGACTGCACAGTCTGTAGTTAAGACTGCACAGTCTGTAGTTAAGACTGCACAGTCTGTAGTTAAGACTGCACAGTCTGTACCTAAGACTGCACAGTCTGCACTTAAGACTGCACAGTCTGCACTTAAGACTGCACAGTCTGTAGTTAAGACTGCACAGTCCGCACTTAAGACTGCACAGTCTATAGTTAAGACTGCACAGTCTGTAGTTAAGACTGCACAGTCTGCACTTAAGACTGCACAGTCTGCACTTAAGACTGCACAGTCTGTAGTTAAGACTGCACAGTCCGCACTTAAGACTGCACAGTCTATAGTTAAGACTGCACAGTCTGTAGTTAAGACTGCACAGTCTGTAGTTAAGACTGCACAGTCTGTAGTTAAGACTGCACAGTCCGCACTTAAGACTGCACAGTCTATGGTTAAGACTGCACAGTCTGTAGTTAAGACTGCACAGTCTGCACTTAAGACTGCACAGTCTGCACTTAAGACTGCACAGTCTGCACTTAGGACTGCACAGTCTGTACTTAAGACTGCACAGTCTGCACTTAAGACTGCACAGTCTGCGCTTAAGACTGCACAGTCTGTAGTTAAGACTGCACAGTCTGCACTTCAGACTGCACAGTCTGTAGTTAAGACTGCACAGTTTGTAGTTAAGACTGCACAGTCTGTACTTAAGACTGCACAGTCTGTAATTAAGACTGCACAGTCTGTAGCTAAGACTGCACAGTCTGCACTTAAGACTGCACAGCCTGTTATTAAGACTGCACAGTCTGTAGTTAAGACTGCACAGTCTGCACTTAAGACTGCACAGTCTGTAGTTAAGACTGCACAGTCTGTACTTAAGACTGCACAGTCTGCACATAAGACTGCACAGTCTGCACTTAAGACTGCACAGTCTGTAGTTAAGACTGCACAGTCTGTTCTTAAGACTGCACAGTCTGCACTTAATACTGCACAGTCTGTACTTAAGACTGCACAGTCTGCACTTAAGACCACACAGTCTGCACTTAAGACTGCACAGTCTGTAATTAAGACTGCACAGTCTGTAGTTAAGACTGCACAGCCTGTTCTTAATACTGCACAGTCTGCACTTAAGACTGCACAGTCTGTACTTAAGACTGCACAGTCTGCACTTAAGACTGCACAGTCTGTACTTAAGACTGCACAGTCTGTAATTAAGACTGCACAGTCTGTAGTTAAGACTGCACAGCCTGTTCTTAAGACTGCACAGTCTGCACTTAAGACTGCACAGTCTGTACCTAAGACTGCACAGTCTGCACTTAAGACTGCACAGTCTGTAGTTAAGACTGCACGGTCTGTAGTTAAGACTGCACAGTCTGCACTTAAGACTGCACAGTCTGTACTTAAGACTGCACAGTCTGTAGTTAAGACTGCACAGTCTGTACCTAAGACTGCACAGTCTGCACTTAAGACTGCACAGTCTGTACCTAAGACTGCACAGTCTGCACTTAAGACTGCACAGTCTGTAGTTAAGACTGCACAGTCTGTACTTAAGACTGCACAGTCTGTAATTAAGACTGCACAGTCTGTAGTTAAGACTGCACAGCCTGTTCTTAAGACTGCACAGTCTGTACTTAAGACTGCACAGTCTGCACTTAAGACTGCACAGTCTGCACTTAAGACTGCACAGTCTGTAGTTAAGACTGCACAGTCTGTTCTTAAGACTGCACAGTCTGCACTTAATACTGCACAGTCTGTACTTAAGACTGCACAGTCTGCACTTAAGACCACACAGTCTGCACTTAAGACTGCACAGTCTGTAGTTAAGACTGCACAGTCTGTAGTTAAGACTGCACAGTCTGCACTTAAGACTGCACAGTCTGTAGTTAAGACTGCACAGTCTGTAGTTAAGACTGCATAGTCTGTACTTAAGACTGCACAGTCTGCACTTAAGACTGCACAGTCTGTAGTTAAGACTGCACAGTCTGCACTTCAGACTGCACAGTCTGTAGTTAAGACTGCACAGTTTGTAGTTAAGACTGCACAGTCTGCACTTAAGACTGCACAGTCTGCACTTAAGACTGCACAGTCTGTACTTAAGACTGCACAGTCTGTTCTTAAGACTGCACTTAAGACTGCACAGTCTGTACTTAAGACTGCACAGTCTGCACTTAAGACTGCACAGTCTGCACTTAAGACTGCACAGTCTGTAGTTAAGACTGCACAGTCTGCACTTAAGACTGCACAGTCTGTAGTTAAGACTGCACAGTCTGTAGTTAAGACTGCACAGTCTGTACTTACAACTGCACAGTCTGTCCTTAAGATTTCACAGTCTGTACTAAAGACTGCACAGTCTGTAGTTAAGACTGCACAGTCTGCACTTAAGACTGCACAGTCTGTACTTAAGACTGCAGAGTCTGTTCTTAAGACTGCACAGTCTGCACTTAAGACTGCACAGTCTGTAGTTAAGACTGCACAGTCTGTACTTAAGACTGCACAGTCTGTAGTTAAAACTGCACAGTTTGTAGTTAAGACTGCACAGTCTGTAATTAAGACTGCACAGTCTGTAGCTCAGACTGCACAGTCTGCACTTAAGACTGCACAGTCTGTACTTAAGACTGCACAGTCTGCACTTAAGACCGCACAGTCTGCACTTAAGACTGCACAGTCTGTAGTTAAGACTGCACAGTCTGCACTTAAGACTGCACAGTCTGCACTTAAGACTGCACAGTCTGCACTTAAGACTGCACAGTCTGTAGTTAAGACTGCACAGTCTGCACTTAAGACTGCACAGTCTGTTCTTAAGACTGCACAGTCTGCACTTAAGACTGCACAGTCTGTACTTAAGACTGCACAGTCTGTAATTAAGACTGCACAGTCTGTAGTTAAGACTGCACAGCCTGTTCTTAAGACTGCACAGTCTGCACTTAAGACTGCACAGTCTGTACCTAAGACTGCACAGTCTGCACTTAAGACTGCACAGTCTGTAGTTAAGACTGCACGGTCTGTAGTTAAGACTGCACAGTCTGCACTTAAGACTGCACAGTCTGTACTTAAGACTGCACAGTCTGTAGTTAAGACTGCACAGTCTGTACCTAAGACTGCACAGTCTGCACTTAAGACTGCACAGTCTGTACCTAAGACTGCACAGTCTGCACTTAAGACTGCACAGTCTGTAGTTAAGACTGCACAGTCTGTACTTAAGACTGCACAGTCTGTAATTAAGACTGCACAGTCTGTAGTTAAGACTGCACAGCCTGTTCTTAAGACTGCACAGTCTGTACTTAAGACTGCACAGTCTGCACTTAAGACTGCACAGTCTGCACTTAAGACTGCACAGTCTGTAGTTAAGACTGCACAGTCTGTTCTTAAGACTGCACAGTCTGCACTTAATACTGCACAGTCTGTACTTAAGACTGCACAGTCTGCACTTAAGACCACACAGTCTGCACTTAAGACTGCACAGTCTGTAGTTAAGACTGCACAGTCTGTAGTTAAGACTGCACAGTCTGCACTTAAGACTGCACAGTCTGTAGTTAAGACTGCACAGTCTGTAGTTAAGACTGCATAGTCTGTACTTAAGACTGCACAGTCTGCACTTAAGACTGCACAGTCTGTAGTTAAGACTGCACAGTCTGCACTTCAGACTGCACAGTCTGTAGTTAAGACTGCACAGTTTGTAGTTAAGACTGCACAGTCTGCACTTAAGACTGCACAGTCTGCACTTAAGACTGCACAGTCTGTACTTAAGACTGCACAGTCTGTTCTTAAGACTGCACTTAAGACTGCACAGTCTGTACTTAAGACTGCACAGTCTGCACTTAAGACTGCACAGTCTGCACTTAAGACTGCACAGTCTGTAGTTAAGACTGCACAGTCTGCACTTAAGACTGCACAGTCTGTAGTTAAGACTGCACAGTCTGTAGTTAAGACTGCACAGTCTGTACTTACAACTGCACAGTCTGTCCTTAAGATTTCACAGTCTGTACTAAAGACTGCACAGTCTGTAGTTAAGACTGCACAGTCTGCACTTAAGACTGCACAGTCTGTACTTAAGACTGCAGAGTCTGTTCTTAAGACTGCACAGTCTGCACTTAAGACTGCACAGTCTGTAGTTAAGACTGCACAGTCTGTACTTAAGACTGCACAGTCTGTAGTTAAAACTGCACAGTTTGTAGTTAAGACTGCACAGTCTGTAATTAAGACTGCACAGTCTGTAGCTCAGACTGCACAGTCTGCACTTAAGACTGCACAGTCTGTACTTAAGACTGCACAGTCTGCACTTAAGACCGCACAGTCTGCACTTAAGACTGCACAGTCTGTAGTTAAGACTGCACAGTCTGCACTTAAGACTGCACAGTCTGCACTTAAGACTGCACAGTCTGCACTTAAGACTGCACAGTCTGTAGTTAAGACTGCACAGTCTGCACTTAAGACTGCACAGTCTGTTCTTAAGACTGCACAGTCTGCACTTAAGACTGCACAGTCTGTAGTTAAGACTGCACAGTCTGTACTTAAGACTGCACAGTCTGCACTTAAGACTGCACAGTCTGTAGTTAAGACTGCACAGTCTGTAGCTAAGACTGCACAGTCTGCACTTAAGACTAAACAGCCTGTTCTTAAGACTGCACAGTCTGCACTTAAGACTGCACAGTCTGTACTTAAGACTGCACAGTCTGTAGTTAAGACTGCAAGTCTGCACTTAAGACTGCACAGTCTGCACTTAAGACTGCACAGTCTGTACTTAAGACTGCACAGTCTGTTCTTAAGACTGCACAGTCTGCACTTAAGACTGCACAGTCTGTACTTAAGACTGCACAGTCTGCACTTAAGACTGCACAGTCTGTAGTTAAGACTGCACAGTCTGCACTTAAGACTGCACAGTCTGTAGTTAAGACTGCACAGTCTGTAGTTAAGACTGCACAGTCTGTACTTACAACTGCACAGTCTGTCCTTAAGATTTCACAGTCTGTACTAAAGACTGCACAGTCTGTAGTTAAGACTGCACAGTCTGCACTTAAGACTGCACAGTCTGTACTTAAGACTGCACAGTCTGTTCTTAAGACTGCACAGTCTGCACTTAAGACTGCACAGTCTGTAGTTAAGACTGCACAGTCTGTACTTAAGACTGCACAGTCTGCACTTAAGACTGCACAGTCTGTACTTAAGACTGCACAGTCTGTACTTAAGACTGCACAGTCTGCACTTAAGACTGCACAGTCTGCACTTAAGACTGCACAGTCTGTAGTTAAGACTGCACAGTCTGTAGTTAAGACTGCACAGTCTGTAGTTAAGACTGCACAGTCTGTAGTTAAGACTGCACAGTCTGTAGTTAAGACTGCACAGTCTGTAGTTAAGACTGCACAGTCTGTAGTTAAGACTGCACAGTCTGTACCTAAGACTGCACAGTCTGTACCTAAGACTGCACAGTCTGCACTTAAGACTGCACAGTCTGCACTTAAGACTGCACAGTCTGTAGTTAAGACTGCACAGTCCGCACTTAAGACTGCACAGTCTGTACTTAAGACTGCACAGTCTGCACTTAAGACTGCACAGTCTGTACTTAAGACTGCACAGTCTGTACTTAAGACTGCACAGTCTGTTCTTAAGACTGCACAGTCTGCACTTAAGACTGCACAGTCTGTACTTAAGACTGCACAGTCTGTACTTAAGACTGCACAGTCTGTTCTTAAGACTGCACAGTCTGCACTTAAGACTGCACAGTCTGTAGTTAAGACTGCACAGTCTGTACTTA
This sequence comes from Neoascia interrupta, assembly GCA_947623515.1. Taxonomy (NCBI): domain Eukaryota; kingdom Metazoa; phylum Arthropoda; class Insecta; order Diptera; family Syrphidae; genus Neoascia; species Neoascia interrupta. Next base: position 440,282 of record CANQKQ010000016.1, read on the forward strand.
AGACTGCACAGTCTGTAGTTAAGACTGCACAGTCTGTAGTTAAGACTGCACAGTCTGTAGTTAAGACTGCACAGTCTGTAGTTAAGACTGCACAGTCTGTAGTTAAGACTGCACAGTCTGTACCTAAGACTGCACAGTCTGCACTTAAGACTGCACAGTCTGCACTTAAGACTGCACAGTCCGCACTTAAGACTGCACAGTCTATAGTTAAGACTGCACAGTCTGCACTTAAGACTGCACAGTCTGTACTTAAGACTGCACAGTCTGTAGTTAAGACTGCACAGTCTGCACTTAAGACTGCACAGTCTGCACTTAAGACTGCACAGTCTGTACTTAAGACTGCACAGTCTGTTCTTAAGACTGCACAGTCTGCACTTAAGACTGCACAGTCTGTACTTAAGACTGCACAGTCTGCACTTAAGACTGCACAGTCTGCACTTAAGACTGCACAGTCTGTAGTAAGGACTGCACAGTCTGCACTTAAGACTGCACAGTCTGTAGTTAAGACTGCACAGTCTGTAGTTAAGACTGCACAGTCTGTACTTACAACTGCACAGTCTGTCCTTAAGACTGCACAGTCTGCACTTAAGACTGCACAGTCTGTACTTAAGACTGCACAGTCTGCACTTAAGACTGCACAGTCTGTAGTTAGGACTGCACAGTCTGCACTTAAGACTGCACAGTCTGTAGTTAAGACTGCACAGTCTGTTCTTAAGACTGCACAGTCTGTACTTAAGACTGCACAGTCTGCACTTAAGACCGCACAGTCTGCACTTAAGACTGCACAGTCTGTAGTTAAGACTGCACAGTCTGCACTTAAGACTGCACAGTCTGCACTTAAGACTGCACAGTCTGTTCTTAAGACTGCACAGTCTGCACTTAAGACTGCACAGTCTGTACTTAAGACTGCACAGTCTGCACTTAAGACTGCACAGTCTGCACTTAAGACTGCACAGTCTGTAGTTAGGACTGCACAGTCTGCACTTAAGACTGCACAGTCTGTAGTTAAGACTGCACAGTCTGCACTTAAGACTGCACAGTCTGCACTTAAGACTGCACAGTCTGTACTTAAGACTGCACAGTCTGTTCTTAAGACTGCACAGTCTGCACTTAAGACTGCACAGTCTGCACTTAAGACTGCACAGTCTGTACTTAAGACTGCACAGTCTGTTCTTAAGACTGCACAGTCTGCACTTAAGACTGCACAGTCTGTACTTAAGACTGCACAGTCTGCACTTAAGACTGCACAGTCTGCACTTAAGACTGCACAGTCTGTGGTAAGGACTGCACAGTCTGCACTTAAGACTGCACAGTCTGTAGTTAAGACTGCACAGTCTGTAGTTAAGACTGCACAGTCTGCACTTAAGACTGCACAGTCTGTAGTTAGGACTGCACAGTCTGCACTTAAGACTGCACAGTCTGTAGTTAAGACTGCACAGTCTGTAGTTAAGACTGCACAGTCTGCACTTAAGACTGCACAGTCTGTACTTAAGACTGCACAGTCTGTTCTTAAGACTGCACAGTCTGCACTTAAGACTGCACAGTCTGTAGTTAAGACTGCACAGTCTGTACTTAAGACTGCACAGTCTGCACTTAAGACTGCACAGTCTGTACTTAAGACTGCACAGTCTGTACTTAAGACTGCACAGTCTGCACTTAAGACTGCACAGTCTGCACTTAAGACTGCACAGTCTGTAGTTAAGACTGCACAGTCTGTAGTTAAGACTGCACAGTCTGTAGTTAAGACTGCACAGTCTGTAGTTAAGACTGCACAGTCTATAGTTAAGACTGCACAGTCTGTAGTGAAGACTGCACAGTCTGTAGTTAAGACTGCACAGTCTGTACTTAAGACTGCACCGTCTGCACTTAAGACTGCACAGTCTGTAGTTAAGACTGCACAGTCTGTTCTTAAGACTGCACAGTCTGTACTTAAGACTGCACAGTCTGCACTTAAGACCGCTCAGTCTGCACTTAAGACTGCACAGTCTGTAGTTAAGACTGCACAGTCTGCACTTAAGACTGCACAGTCTGTACTTAAGACTGCACAGTCTGTTCTTAAGACTGCACAGTCTGCACTTAAGACTGCACAGTCTGTAGTTAAGACTGCACAGTCTGTACTTAAGACTGCACAGTCTGTAGTTAAGACTGCACAGTCTGTAGTTAAGACTGCACAGTCTGCACTTAAGACTGCACAGTCTGCACTTAAGACTGCACAGTCTGTAGTTAAGACTGCACAGTCTGCACTCAAGACTGCACAGTCTGTAGTTAAGACTGCACAGTCTGTAGTTAAGACTGCACAGTCTGTACTAAAGACTGCACAGTCTGTAGTTAAGACTGCACAGCCTGTAGTTAAGACTGCGCAGTCTGCACTTAAGACTGCACAGTCTGTAGTTAAGACTGCACAGTTTGTACTTAAGACTGCACAGTCTGCACTTAAGACTGCACAGTCTGCACTTAAGACTGCACAGCCTGTTGTTAAGACTGCACAGTCTGCACTTAAGACTGCACAGTTTGTACTTAAGACTGCACAGTCTGTTCTTAAGACTGCACAGTCTGCACTTAAGACTGCACAGTCTGTACTTAAAACTGCACAGTCTGTAGTTAAGACTGCACAGTCTGTACTTAAGATTGCACAGTCTGCACTTAAGACTGCACAGTCTGTAGTTAAGACTGCACAGTCTGCACTTAAGACTGCACAGCCTGTTCTTAAGACTGCACAGTCTGCACTTAAGACTGCACAGTCTGTAGTTAAGACTGCACGGTCTGTAGTTAAGACTGCACAGTCTGCACTTAAGACTGCACAGTCTGTACTTAAGACTGCACAGTCTGTAGTTAAGACTGCACAGTCTGTACCTAAGACTGCACAGTCTGCACTTAAGACTGCACAGTCTGTACCTAAGACTGCACAGTCTGCACTTAAGACTGCACAGTCTGTAGTTAAGACTGCACAGTCTGTACTTAAGACTGCACAGTCTGTAGTTAAGACTGCACAGTCTGTAGTTAAGACTGCACAGTCTGTAGTTAAGACTGCACAGTCTGTAGTTAAGACTGCACAGTCTGTACCTAAGACTGCACAGTCTGTACTTAAGACTGCACAGTCTGCACTTAAGACTGCACAGTCTGTAGTTAAGACTGCACAGTCCGCACTTAAGACTGCACAGTCTATAGTTAAGACTGCACAGTCTGTAGTTAAGACTGCACAGTCTGTAGTTAAGACTGCACAGTCTGTACTTAAGACTGCACAGTCTGCACTTAAGACTGCACAGTCTGTAGTTAAGACTGCACAGTCTGTTCTTAAGACTGCACAGTCTGTACTTAAGACTGCACAGTCTGCACTTAAGACCGCACAGTCTGCACTTAAGACTGCACAGTCTGTAGTTAAGACTGCACAGTCTGCACTTAAGACTGCACAGTCTGCACTTAGGACTGCACAGTCTGCACTTAAGACTGCACAGTCTGTACTTAAGACTGCACAGTCTGTTCTTAAGACTGCACAGTCTGCACTTAAGACTGCACAGTCTGCACTTAAGACTGCACAGTCTGCACTTAAGACTGCACAGTCTGTACTTAAGACTGCACAGTCTGCACTTAAGACTGCACAGTCTGCGCTTAAGACTACACAGTCTGTAGTTAAGACTGCACAGTCTGCACTTCAGACTGCACAGTCTGTAGTTAAGACTGCACAGTCTGTAGTTAAGACTGCACAGTCTGTAGTTAAGACTGCACAGTCTGTACTTACAACTGCACAGTCTGTCCTTAAGATTTCACAGTCTGTACTAAAGACTGCACAGTCTGTAGTTAAGACTGCACAGTCTGCACTTAAGACTGCACAGTCTGTAGTTAGGACTGCACAGTCTGCACTTAAGACTGCACAGTCTGTAGTTAAGACTGCACAGTCTGTAGTTAAGACTGCACAGTCTGCACTTAAGACTGCACAGTCTGTAGTTAGGACTGCACAGTCTGCACTTAAGACTGCACAGTCTGTAGTTAAGACTGCACAGTCTGTAGTTAAGACTGCACAGTCTGCACTTAAGACTGCACAGTCTGTACTTAAGACTGCACAGTCTGTTCTTAAGACTGCACAGTCTGCACTTAAGACTGCACAGTCTGTAGTTAAGACTGCACAGTCTGTACTTAAGACTGCACAGTCTGCACTTAAGACTGCACAGTCTGTACTTAAGACTGCACAGTCTGTACTTAAGACTGTACAGTCTGCACTTAAGACTGCACAGTCTGCACTTAAGACTGCACAGTCTGTAGTTAAGACTGCACAGTCTGTAGTTAAGACTGCACAGTCTGTAGTTAAGACTGCACAGTCTGTAGTTAAGACTGCACAGTCTGTAGTTAAGACTGCACAGTCTGTACCTAAGACTGCACAGTCTGCACTTAAGACTGCACAGTCTGCACTTAAGACTGCACAGTCTGTAGTTAAGACTGCACAGTCCGCACTTAAGACTGCACAGTCTATAGTTAAGACTGCACAGTCTGTAGTGAAGACTGCACAGTCTGTAGTTAAGACTGCACAGTCTGTACTTAAGACTGCACCGTCTGCACTTAAGACTGCACAGTCTGTAGTTAAGACTGCACAGTCTGTTCTTAAGACTGCACAGTCTGTACTTAAGACTGCACAGTCTGCACTTAAGACCGCTCAGTCTGCACTTAAGACTGCACAGTCTGTAGTTAAGACTGCACAGTCTGCACTTAAGACTGCACAGTCTGTACTTAAGACTGCACAGTCTGTTCTTAAGACTGCACAGTCTGCACTTAAGACTGCACAGTCTGTAGTTAAGACTGCACAGTCTGTACTTAAGACTGCACAGTCTGTAGTTAAGACTGCACAGTCTGTACTTAAGACTGCACAGTCTGTAGTTAAGACTGCACAGTCTGTAGTTAAGACTGCACAGTCTGCACTTAAGACTGCACAGTCTGCACTTAAGACTGCACAGTCTGTAGTTAAGACTGCACAGTCTGTAGTTAAACTGCACAGTCTGTACTAAAGACTGCACAGTCTGTAGTTAAGACTGCACAGCCTGTAGTTAAGACTGCGCAGTCTGCACTTAAGACTGCACAGTCTGTAGTTAAGACTGCACAGTTTGTACTTAAGACTGCACAGTCTGCACTTAAGACTGCACAGTCTGCACTTAAGACTGCACAGCCTGTTGTTAAGACTGCACAGTCTGCACTTAAGACTGCACAGTTTGTACTTAAGACTGCACAGTCTGTTCTTAAGACTGCACAGTCTGCACTTAAGACTGCACAGTCTGTACTTAAAACTGCACAGTCTGTAGTTAAGACTGCACAGTCTGTACTTAAGATTGCACAGTCTGCACTTAAGACTGCACAGTCTGTAGTTAAGACTGCACAGTCTGCACTTAAGACTGCACAGCCTGTTCTTAAGACTGCACAGTCTGCACTTAAGACTGCACAGTCTGTAGTTAAGACTGCACGGTCTGTAGTTAAGACTGCACAGTCTGCACTTAAGACTGCACAGTCTGTACTTAAGACTGCACAGTCTGTAGTTAAGACTGCACAGTCTGTACCTAAGACTGCACAGTCTGCACTTAAGACTGCACAGTCTGTACCTAAGACTGCACAGTCTGCACTTAAGACTGCACAGTCTGTAGTTAAGACTGCACAGTCTGTACTTAAGACTGCACAGTCTGTAGTTAAGACTGCACAGTCTGTAGTTAAGACTGCACAGTCTGTAGTTAAGACTGCACAGTCTGTACCTAAGACTGCACAATCTGCACTTAAGACTGCACAGTCTGCACTTAAGACTGCACAGTCTGTAGTTAAGACTGCACAGTCCGCACTTAAGACTGCACAGTCTATAGTTAAGACTGCACAGTCTGTAGTTAAGACTGCACAGTCTGTAGTTAAGACTGCACAGTCTGTACTTAAGACTGCACAGTCTGCACTTAAGACTGCACAGTCTGTAGTTAAGACTGCACAGTCTGTTCTTAAGACTGCACAGTCTGTACTTAAGACTGCACAGTCTGCACTTAAGACCGCACAGTCTGCACTTAAGACTGCACAGTCTGTAGTTAAGACTGCACAGTCTGCACTTAAGACTGCACAGTCTGCACTTAGGACTGCACAGTCTGCACTTAAGACTGCACAGTCTGTACTTAAGACTGCACAGTCTGTACTTAAGACTGCACAGTCTGTTCTTAAGACTGCACAGTCTGCACTTAAGACTGCACAGTCTGCACTTAAGACTGCACAGTCTGCACTTAAGACTGCACAGTCTGTACTTAAGACTGCACAGTCTGCACTTAAGACTGCACAGTCTGCGCTTAAGACTGCACAGTCTGTAGTTAAGACTGCACAGTCTGCACTTCAGACTGCACAGTCTGTAGTTAAGACTGCACAGTCTGTAGTTAAGACTGCACAGTCTGTACTTACAACTGCACAGTCTGTCCTTAAGATTTCACAGTCTGTACTAAAGACTGCACAGTCTGTAGTTAAGACTGCACAGTCTGCACTTAAGACTGCACAGTCTGTAGTTAAGACTGCACAGTCTGTAGTTAAGACTGCACAGTCTGTACCTAAGACTGCACAGTCTGCACTTAAGACTGCACAGTCTGCACTTAAGACTGCACAGTCTGTAGTTAAGACTGCACAGTCCGCACTTAAGACTGCACAGTCTATAGTTAAGACTGCACAGTCTGTAGTGAAGACTGCACAGTCTGTAGTTAAGACTGCACAGTCTGTACTTAAGACTGCACAGTCTGCACTTAAGACTGCACAGTCTGTAGTTAAGACTGCACAGTCTGTTCTTAAGACTGCACAGTCTGTACTTAAGACTGCACAGTCTGCACTTAAGACCACACAGTCTGCACTTAAGACTGCACAGTCTGTAGTTAAGACTGCACAGTCTGCACTTAAGACTGCACAGTCTGCACTTAGGACTGCACTTAAGACTGCACAGTCTGCACTTAAGACTGCACAGTCTGTAGTTAAGACTGCACAGTCTGCACTTAAGACTGCACAGTCTGTACTTAAGACTGCACAGTCTGTTCTTAAGACTGCACAGTCTGCACTTAAGACTGCACAGTCTGTAGTTAAGACTGCACAGTCTGTAGTTAAGACTGCACAGTCTGCACTTAAGACTGCACAGTCTGTACCTAAGACTGCACAGTCTGCACTTAAGACTGCACAGTCTGTAGTTAAGACTGCACAGTCTGTACTTAAGACTGCACAGTCTGTAGTTAAGACTGCACAGTCTGTAGTTAAGACTGCACAGTCTGTAGTTAAGACTGCATAGTCTGTACTTAAGACTGCACAGTCTGCACTTAAGACTGCACAGTCTGCACTTAAGACTGCACAGTCTGTACTTAAGACTGCACAGTCTGCACTTAAGACTGCACAGTCTGCGCTTAAGACTGCACAGTCTGTAGTTAAGACTGCACAGTCTGCACTTCAGACTGCACAGTCTGTAGTTAAGACTGCACAGTTTGTAGTTAAGACTGCACAGTCTGTACTTAAGACTGCACAGTCTGTAATTAAGACTGCACAGTCTGTAGCTAAGACTGCACAGTCTGCACTTAAGACTGCACAGCCTGTTATTAAGACTGCACAGTCTGTAGTTAAGACTGCACAGTCTGCACTTAAGACTGCACAGTCTGTAGTTAAGACTGCACAGTCTGTACCTAAGACTGCACAGTCTGCACTTAAGACTGCACAGTCTGCACTTAAGACTGCACAGTCTGTAGTTAAGACTGCACAGTTTGTTCTTAAGACTGCACAGTCTGCACTTAATACTGCACAGTCTGTACTTAAGACTGCACAGTCTGCACTTAAGACCACACAGTCTGCACTTAAGACTGCATAGTCTGTAGTTAAGACTGCACAGTCTGTAGTTAAGACTGCACAGTCTGCATTTAAGACTGCACAGTCTGTAGTTAAGACTGCACAGTCTGCACTTAAGACTGCACAGTCTGTAGTTAAGACTGCACAGTCTGTAGTTAAGACTGCACAGTCTGTACTTAAGACTGCACAGTCTGTAATTAAGACTGCACAGTCTGTAGTTAAGACTGCACAGCCTGTTCTTAAGACTGCACAGTCTGCACTTAAGACTGCACAGTCTGTACCTAAGACTGCACAGTCTGCACTTAAGACTGCACAGTCTGTAGTTAAGACTGCACGGTCTGTAGTTAAGACTGCACAGTCTGCACTTAAGACTGCACAGTCTGTACTTAAGACTGCACAGTCTGTAGTTAAGACTGCACAGTCTGTACCTAAGACTGCACAGTCTGCACTTAAGACTGCACAGTCTGTACCTAAGACTGCACAGTCTGCACTTAAGACTGCACAGTCTGTAGTTAAGACTGCAAAGTCTGTACTGAAGACTGCACAGTCTGTAATTAAGACTGCACAGTCTGTAGTTAAGACTGCACAGCCTGTTCTTAAGACTGCACAGTCTGTACTTAAGACTGCACAGTCTGCACTTAAGACTGCACAGTCTGCACTTAAGACTGCACAGTCTGTAGTTAAGAATGCACAGTCTGTACTTAAGACTGCACAGTCTGCACTTAATACTGCACAGTCTGTACTTAAGACTGCACAGTCTGCACTTAAGACCACACAGTCTGCACTTAAGACTGCACAGTCTGTAGTTAAGACTGCACAGTCTGTAGTTAAGACTGCACAGTCTGCACTTAAGACTGCACAGTCTGTAGTTAAGACTGCACAGTCTGTAGTTAAGACTGCACAGTCTGTAGTTAAGACTGCACAGTCTGTAGTTAAGACTGCACAGTCTGTAGTTAAGACTGCATAGTCTGTACTTAAGACTGCACAGTCTGCACTTAAGACTGCACAGTCTGTAGTTAGGACTGCACAGTCTGCACTTCAGACTGCACAGTCTGTAGTTAAGACTGCACAGTTTGTAGTTAAGACTGCACAGTCTGCACTTAAGACTGCACAGTCTGCATTTAAGACTGCACAGTCTGTACTTAAGACTGCACAGTCTGTTCTTAAGACTGCACAGTCTGCACTTAAGACTGCACAGTCTGTACTTAAGACTGCACAGTCTGCACTTAAGACTGCACAGTCTGCACTTAAGACTGCACAGTCTGTAGTTAAGACTGCACAGTCTGCACTTAAGACTGCACAGTCTGTAGTTAAGACTGCACAGGCTGTAGTTAAGACTGCACAGTCTGTACTTACAACTGCACAGTCTGTCCTTAAGATTTCACAGTCTGTACTAAAGACTGCACAGTCTGTAGTTAAAACTGCACAGTCTGCACTTAAGACTGCACAGTCTGTACTTAAGACTGCAGAGTCTGTTCTTAAGACTGCACAGTCTGCACTTAAGACTGCACAGTCTGTAGTTAAGACTGCACAGTCTGTACTTAAGACTGCACAGTCTGTAGTTAAGACTGCACAGTTTGTAGTTAAGACTGCACAGTCTGTACTTAAGACTGCACAGTCTGTAATTAAGACTGCACAGTCTGTAGCTCAGACTGCACAGTCTGCACTTAAGACTGCACAGTCTGTACTTAAGACTGCACAGTCTGTACTTAAGACTGCACAGTCTGCACTTAAGTCTGCACAGTCTGCACTTAAGACTGCACAGTCTGCACTTAAGACTGCACAGTCTGTAGTTAAGACTGCACAGTCTGCACTTAAGACTGCACAGTCTGTACTTAAGACTGCACAGTCTGTTCTTAAGACTGCACAGTCTGCACTTAAGACTGCACAGTCTGTAGTTAAGACTGCACAGTCTGTACTTAAGACTGCACAGTCTGCACTTAAGACTGCACAGTCTGTAGTTAAGACTGCACAGTCTGTAGCTAAGACTGCACAGTCTGCACTTAAGACTAAACAGCCTGTTCTTAAGACTACACATTCTGCACTTAAGACTGCACAGTCTGTACTTAAGACTGCACAGTCTGTAGTTAAGACTGCAAGTCTGCACTTAAGACTGCACAGTCTGCACTTAAGACTGCACAGTCTGTACTTAAGACTGCACAGTCTGTTCTTAAGACTGCACAGTCTGCACTTAAGACTGCACAGTCTGTACTTAAGACTGCACAGTCTGCACTTAAGACTGCACAGTCTGCACTTAAGACTGCACAGTCTGTAGTTAAGACTGCACAGTCTGCACTTAAGACTGCACAGTCTGTAGTTAAGACTGCAAAGTCTGTTGTTAAGACTGCACAGTCTGTACTTACAACTGCACAGTCTGTCCTTAAGATTTCACAGTCTGTACTAAAGACTGCACAGTCTGTAGTTAAGACTGCACAGTCTGCACTTAAGACTGCACAGTCTGTACTTAAGACTGCACAGTCTGTTCTTAAGACTGCACAGTCTGCACTTAAGACTGCACAGTCTGTAGTTAAGACTGCACAGTCTGTACTTAAGACTGCACAGTCTGCACTTAAGACTGCACAGTCTGTACTTAAGACTGCACAGTCTGTACTTAAGACTGCACAGTCTGCACTTAAGACTGCACAGTCTGCACTTAAGACTGCACAGTCTGTAGTTAAGACTGCACAGTCTGTAGTTAAGACTGCACAGTCTGTAGTTAAGACTGCACAGTCTGTAGTTAAGACTGCACAGTCTGTAGTTAAGACTGCACAGTCTGTACCTAAGACTGCACAGTCTGCACTTAAGACTGCACAGTCTGCACTTAAGACTGCACAGTCTGTAGTTAAGACTGCACAGTCTGTTCTTAAGACTGCACAGTCTGTAGTAAAGACTGAACAGTCTGCACTTAAGACTGCACAGTCTGCACTTAGGACTGCACAGTCTGTAGTTAAGACTGCACAGTCTGCACTTAAGACTGCACAGTCTGCACTTAGGACTGCACAGTCTGCACTTAGGACTGCACAGTCTGCACTTAAGACTGCACAGTCTGCACTTAAGACTGCACAGTCTGTACTTAAGACTGCACAGTCTGTACTTAAGACTGCACAGTCTGTTCTTAAGACTGCACAGTCTGCACTTAAGACTGCACAGTCTGTACTTAAGACTGCACAGTCTGTAGTTAAGACTGCACAGTCTATAGTTAAGACTGCACAGTCTGTAGTTAAGACTGCACAGTCTGTAGTTAAGACTGCACAGTCTGTAGTTAAGACTGCACAGTCTGTTGTTAAGACTGCACAGTCTGTACTTACAACTGCACAGTCTGTCCTTAAGATTTCACAGTCTGTACTAAAGACTGCACAGTCTGTAGTTAAGACTGCACAGTCTGCACTTAAGACTGCACAGTCTGTACTTAAGACTGCACAGTCTGTTCTTAAGACTGCACAGTCTGCACTTAAGACTGCACAGTCTGTAGTTAAGACTGCACAGTCTGTACTTAAGACTGCACAGTCTGCACTTAAGACTGCACAGTCTGTACTTAAGACTGCACAGTCTGTACTTAAGACTGCACAGTCTGCACTTAAGACTGCACAGTCTGCACTTAAGACTGCACAGTCTGTAGTTAAGACTGCACAGTCTGTAGTTAAGGCTGCACAGTCTGTAGTTAAGACTGCACAGTCTGTAGTTAAGACTGCACAGTCTGTAGTTAAGACTGCACAGTCTGTACCTAAGACTGCACAGTCTGCACTTATGACTGCACAGTCTGCACTTAAGACTGCACAGTCTGTAGTTAAGACTGCACAGTCTGTTCTTAAGACTGCACAGTCTGTAGTAAAGACTGAACAGTCTGCACTTAAGACTGCACAGTCTGCACTTAGGACTGCACAGTCTGTAGTTAAGACTGCACAGTCTGCACTTAAGACTGCACAGTCTGCACTTAGGACTGCACAGTCTGCACTTAGGACTGCACAGTCTGCACTTAAGACTGCACAGTCTGCACTTAAGACTGCACAGTCTGTACTTAAGACTGCACAGTCTGTACTTAAGACTGCACAGTCTGTTCTTAAGACTGCACAGTCTGCACTTAAGACTGTACAGTCTGTACTTAAGACTGCACAGTCTGTAGTTAAGACTGCACAGTCTATAGTTAAGACTGCACAGTCTGTAGTTAAGACTGCACAGTCTGTAGTTAAGACTGCACAGTCTGTAGTTAAGACTGCACAGTCTGTAGTTAAGACTGCACAGTCTGCACTTAAGACTGCACAGTCTGCACTTAAGACTGCACAGTCTGCACTTAAGACTGCACAGTCTGTAGTTAAGACTGCACAGTCCGCACTTAAGACTGCACAGTCTATAGTTAAGACTGCACAGTCTGCACTTAAGACTGCACAGTCTGTACTTAAGACTGCACAGTCTGTAGTTAAGACTGCACAGTCTGCACTTAAGACTGCACAGTCTGCACTTAAGACTGCACAGTCTGTACTTAAGACTGCACAGTCTGTTCTTAAGACTGCACAGTCTGCACTTAAGACTGCACAGTCTGTACTTAAGACTGCACAGTCTGCACTTAAGAC
>CANQKQ010000016.1:452864-474021 GCA_947623515.1 Neoascia interrupta
AAGACTGCACAGTCTGCACTTAAGACTGCACAGTCTGCACTTAAGACTGCACAGTCTGTACTTAAGACTGCACAGTTTGCACTTAAGACTGCACAGTCTGTAGTTAAGACTGCACAGTCTGTACTTAAGATTGCACAGTCTGTACTTAAGACTGCACAGTCTGCACTTAAGACTGCACAGTCTGCACTTAAGACTGCACAGTCTGTAGTTAAGACTGCACAGTCTGTAGTTAAGACTGCACAGTTTGCACTTAAGACTGCACAGTCTGTAGTTAAGACTGCACAGTCTGCACTTAAGACTGCACAGTCTGCACTTAAGACTGCACAGTCTGCACTTAAGACTGCACAGTCTGTACTTAAGACTGCACAGTTTGCACTTAAGACTGCACAGTCTGTAGTTAAGACTGCACAGTCTGCACTTAAGACTGCACAGTCTGTAGTTAAGACTGCACAGTCTGCACTTAAGACTGCACAGTCTGCACTTAAGACTGCACAGTCTGCACTTAAGACTGCACAGTCTGTACTTAAGACTGCACAGTTTGCACTTAAGACTGCACAGTCTGTAGTTAAGACTGCACAGTCTGTACTTAAGATTGCACAGTCTGTACTTAAGACTGCACAGTCTGCACTTAAGACTGCACAGTCTGTACTTAAGACTGCACAGTTTGCACTTAAGACTGCACAGTCTGTAGTTAAGACTGCACAGTCTGCACTTAAGACTGCACAGTCTGTAGTTAAGACTGCACAGTCTGCACTTAAGACTGCACAGTCTGCACTTAAGACTGCACAGTCTGCACTTAAGACTGCACAGTCTGTACTTAAGACTGCACAGTCTGCACTTAAGACTGCACAGTCTGTACTTAAGACTGCACAGTTTGCACTTAAGACTGCACAGTCTGTAGTTAAGACTGCACAGTCTGCACTTAAGACTGCACAGTCTGTAGTTAAGACTGCACAGTCTGCACTTAAGACTGCACAGTCTGCACTTAAGACTGCACAGTCTGCACTTAAGACTGCACAGTCTGTAGTTAAGACTGCACAGTTTGCACTTAAGACTGCACAGTCTGTAGTTAAGACTGCACAGTCTGTACTTAAGATTGCACAGTCTGTACTTAAGACTGCACAGTCTGCACTTAAGACTGCTCAGTCTGTTATTAAGACTGCACAGTCTGCACTTAAGACTGCACAGTCTGAAGTTAAGACTGCACAGTCTGTAGTTAAGACTGCACAGTCTGTAGTTAAGACTGCACAGTCTGCACTTAAGACTGCACAGTCTGTAGTTAAGACTGCACAGTCTGCACTTAAGACTGCACAGTCTGCACTTAAGACTGCACAGTCTGTAGTTAAGACTGCACAGTCTGCACTTAAGACTGCACAGTCTGCACTTAAGACTGCACAGTCTGCACTTAAGACTGCACAGTCTGCACTTAAGACTGCACAGTCTGTAGCTAAGACTGCACAGTCTGTAGCTAAGACTGCACAGTCTGTAGTTAAGACTGCACAGTCTGTACTTAGGACTGCACAGTCTGCACTTAAGACTGCACAGTCTGCACAGTCTGCACTTAAGATTGCACAGTCTACACAGTCTGCACTTAAGACTGCACAGTCTGCACTTAAGACTGCACAGTCTGTAGTTAAGACTGCACAGTCTGTAGTTAAGACTGCACAGTCTGTAGTTAAGACTGCACAGTCTGTAGTTAAGACTGCAAAGTCTGTAGTTAAGACTGCAAAGTCTGTACTTAAGACGCACAGTCTGCACTTAAGACTGCACAGTCTGTAGTTAAGACTGCACAGTCTGTAGTTAAGACTGCACAGCCTGTAGTTAAGACTACATAGTCTGTAGCTAAAACTGCACAGTCTGCACTTAAGACTGCACAGTCTGTAGTTAAGACTGCACAGTCTGCACTTAAGACTGCACAGGCTGTAGTTAAGACTAAACAGTCTGTACTTAAGACTGCACAGTCTGCACTTAAGACTGCACAGTCTGTAGTTAAGACTGCACAGTCTGCACTTAAGACTGCACAGTCTGCACTTAAGACTGCACAGTCTGCACTTAAGACTGCACAGTCTGTAGTTAAGACTGCACAGTCTGCACTTAAGACTGCACAGTCTGCACTTAAGACTGCACAGTCTGCACTTAAGACTGCACAGTCTGTAGCTAAGACTGCACAGTCTGTAGTTAAGACTGCACAGTCTGCACTTAAGACTGCACAGTCTGTAGTTAAGACTGCACAGTCTGCACTTAAGACTGCACAGTCTGCACTTAAGACTGCACAGTCTGCCCTTAAGACTGCACAGTCTGCACTTAAGACTGCACAGTCTGTAGCTAAGACTGCACAGTCTGTAGCTAAGACTGCACAGTCTGTAGTTAAGACTGCACAGTCTGTACTTAGGACTGCACAGTCTGCACTTAAGACTGCACAGTCTGCACAGTCTGCACTTAAGACTGCACAGTCTGTAGCTAAGACTGCACAGTCTGTAGCTAAGACTGCACAGTCTGTAGTTAAGACTGCACAGTCTGTACTTAAGACTGCACAGTCTGCACTTAAGACTGCACAGTCTGTAGTTAAGACTGCACAGTCTGTAGTTAAGACTGCACAGTCTGTAGTTAAGACTGCACAGTCTGTAGTTAGGACTGCACATTTTGTACTTAAGACTGCACAGTTTGCACTTAAGACTGCACAGTCTGTAGTTAAGACTGCACAGTCTGTACTTAAGATTGCACAGTCTGTACTTAAGACTGCACAGTCTGCACTTAAGACTGCTCAGTCTGTTATTAAGACTGCACAGTCTGCACTTAAGACTGCACAGTCTGTAGTTAAGACTGCACAGTCTGTAGTTAAGACTGCACAGTCTGCACTTAAGACTGCACAGTCTGCACTTAAGACTGCACAGTCTGTAGTTAAGACTGCACAGTCTGCACTTAAGACTGCACAGTCTGCACTTAAGACTGCACAGTCTGCACTTAAGACTGCACAGTCTGCACTTAAGACTGCACAGTCTGTAGCTAAGACTGCACAGTCTGTAGCTAAGACTGCACAGTCTGTAGTTAAGACTGCACAGTCTGTACTTAGGACTGCACAGTCTGCACTTAAGACTGCACAGTCTGCACAGTCTGCACTTAAGATTGCACAGTCTGCACAGTCTGCACTTAAGACTGCACAGTCTGCACTTAAGACTGCACAGTCTGTAGTTAAGACTGCACAGTCTGTAGTTAAGACTGCATAGTCTGTAGTTAAGACTGCACAGTCTGCACTTAAGACTGCACAGTCTGTAGTTAAGACTGCACAGTCTGCACTTAAGACTGCACAGTCTGCACTTAAGACTGCACAGTCTGCACTTAAGACTGCACAGGCTGTAGCTAAGACTGCACAGTCTGTAGCTAAGACTGCACAGTCTGTAGTTAAGACTGCACAGTCTGTACTTAGGACTGCACAGTCTGCACTTAAGACTGCACAGTCTGCACAGTCTGCACTTAAGATTGCACAGTCTGCACAGTCTGCACTGAAGACTGCACAGTCTGCACTTAAGACTGCACAGTCTGCACTTAAGACTGCACAGTCTGTAGTTAAGACTGCACAGTCTGTAGTTAAGACTGCACAGTCTGTAGTTAAGACTGCACAGTCTGCACTTAAGACTGCACAGTCTGTAGTTAAGACTGCACAGTCTGCACTTAAGACTGCACAGTCTGCACTTAAGACTGCACAGTCTGCACTTAAGACTGCACAGTCTGTAGCTAAGACTGCACAGTCTGTAGCTAAGACTGCACAGTCTGTAGTTAAGACTGCACAGTCTGTACTTAGGACTGCACAGTCTGCACTTAAGACTGCACAGTCTGCACAGTCTGCACTTAAGACTGCACAGTCTGCACAGTCTGCACTTAAGATTGCACAGTCTGCACAGTCTGCACTTAAGACTGCACAGTCTGCACTTAAGACTGCACAGTCTTAAGCACTTAAGACTGCACAGTCTGTAGTTAAGACTGCACAGTCTGTAGTTAAGACTGCACAGTCTGTAGTTAAGACTGCACAGTCTGTAGTTAAGACTGCACAGTCTGTAGTTAAGACTGCAAAGTCTGTAGTTAAGACTGCAAAGTCTGTAGTTAAGACTGCAAAGTCTGTACTTAAGACGCACAGTCTGCACTTAAGACTGCACAGTCTGTAGTTAAGACTGCACAGTCTGTAGTTAAGACTGCACAGTCTGCACTTAAGACTGCACAGTCTGTAGCTAAGACTGCACAGTCTGTAGTTAAGACTGCACAGTCTGCACTTAAGACTGCACAGTCTGTAGTTAAGACTGCACAGTCTGCACTTAAGACTGCACAGTCTGCACTTAAGACTGCACAGTCTGCCCTTAAGACTGCACAGTCTGCACTTAAGACTGCACAGTCTGTAGCTAAGACTGCACAGTCTGTAGCTAAGACTGCACAGTCTGTAGTTAAGACTGCACAGTCTGTACTTAGGACTGCACAGTCTGCACTTAAGACTGCACAGTCTGCACAGTCTGCACTTAAGACTGCACAGTCTGTAGCTAAGACTGCACAGTCTGTAGCTAAGACTGCACAGTCTGTAGTTAAGACTGCACAGTCTGTATTTAAGACTGCACAGTCTGCACTTAAGACTGCACAGTCTGCACTTAAGACTGCACAGTCTGTAGTTAAGACTGCACAGTCTGTAGTTAAGACTGCACAGTCTGTAGTTAAGACTGCACAGTCTGCACTTAAGACTGCACAGTCTGTAGTTAAGACTGCACAGTCTGTAGTTAAGACTGCACAGTCTGTAGTTAAGACTGCACAGTCTGTAGTTAGGACTGCACATTTTGTACTTAAGACTGCACAGTTTGCACTTAAGACTGCACAGTCTGTAGTTAAGACTGCACAGTCTGTACTTAAGATTGCACAGTCTGTACTTAAGACTGCACAGTCTGCACTTAAGACTGCTCAGTCTGTTATTAAGACTGCACAGTCTGCACTTAAGACTGCACAGTCTGTAGTTAAGACTGCACTGTGCAGTCTTAAGTGCAAACTGTGCAGTCTTAAGTACAAAATGTGCAGTCCTAACTACAGACTGTGCAGTCTTAACTACAGACTGTGCAGTCTTAACTACAGACTGTGCAGTCTTAACTACAGACTGTGCAGTCTTAAGTGCAGACTGTGCAGTCTTAAGTGCAGACTGTGCAGTCTTCAGTGCAGACTGTGCAGACTGTGCAATCTTAAGTGCAGACTGTGCAGACTGTGCAGTCTTAAGTGCAGACTGTGCAGTCCTAAGTACAGACTGTGCAGTCTTAACTACAGACTGTGCAGTCTTAGCTACAGACTGTGCAGTCTTAGCTACAGCCTGTGCAGTCTTAAGTGCAGACTGTGCAGTCTTAAGTGCAGACTGTGCAGTCTTAAGTGCAGACTGTGCAGTCTTAACTACAGACTGTGCAGTCTTAAGTGCAGACTGTGCAGTCTTAACTACAGACTGTGCAGTCTTAACTACAGACTGTGCAGTCTTAACTACAGACTGTGCAGTCTTAAGTGCAGACTGTGCAGTCTTAAGTGCAGACTGTGCAGACTGTGCAATCTTAAGTGCAGACTGTGCAGACTGTGCAGTCTTAAGTGCAGACTGTGCAGTCCTAAGTACAGACTGTGCAGTCTTAACTACAGACTGTGCAGTCTTAGCTACAGACTGTGCAGTCTTAGCTACAGACTGTGCAGTCTTAAGTGCAGACTGTGCAGTCTTAAGTGCAGACTGTGCAGTCTTAAGTGCAGACTGTGCAGTCTTAAGTACAGACTGTGCAGTCTTAGCTACAGACTGTGCAGTCTTAAGTACAGACTTTGCAGTCTTAACTACAGACTGTGCAGTCTTAACTACAGACTGTGCAGTCTTAAGTGCAGGCTGTGCAGTCTTAACTACAGACTGTGCAGTCTTAACTACAGACTGTGCAGTCTTAAGTGCAGACTGTGCAGTCTTAAGTGCAAACTGTGCAGTCTTAAGTACAAAATGTGCAGTCCTAACTACAGACTGTGCAGTCTTAACTACAGACTGTGCAGTCTTAAGTGCAGACTGTGCAGTCTTAAGTGCAGACTGTGCAGTCTTAACTACAGACTGTGCAGTCTTAAGTGCAGACTGTGCAGTCTTAAGTGCAGACTGTGCAGTCTTAACTACAGACTGTGCAGTCTTAAGTGCAGACTGTGCAGTCTTAACTACAGACTGTGCAGTCTTAGCTACAGACTGTGCAGTCTTAAGTGCAGACTGTGCAGTCTTAACTACAGACTGTGCAGACTGTGCAGTCTTAATAACAGACTGAGCAGTCTTAAGTGCAGACTGTGCAGTCTTAGCTACAGACTGTGCAGTCTTAAGTGCAGACTGTGCAGTCTTAAGTGCAGACTGTGCAGTCTTAACTACAGACTGTGCAGTCTTAAGTGCAGACTGTGCAGTCTTAAGTGCAGACTGTGCAGTCTTAACTACAGACTGTGCAGTCTTAAGTGCAGACTGTGCAGTCTTAAGTGCAGACTGTGCAGTCTTAAGTACAGACTGTTTAGTCTTAACTACAGACTGTGCAGTCTTAAGTGCAGACTGTGCAGTCTTAACTACAGACTGTGCAGTCTTAAGTGCAGACTGTGCAGTTTTAGCTACAGACTGTGTAGTCTTAACTACAGACTGTGCAGTTTTAACTACAGACTGTGCAGTCTTAAGTGCAGACTGTGCGTCTTAAGTACCGACTTTGCAGTCTTAACTACAGACTTTGCAGTCTTAACTACAGACTGTGCAGTCTTAACTACAGACTGTGCAGTCTTAACTACAGACTGTGCAGTCTTAACTACAGACTGTGCAGTCTTAAGTGCAGACTGTGCAGTCTTAAGTGCAGACTGTGCAGTCTTAAGTGCAGACTGTGCAGACTGTGCAGACTGTGCAGTCTTAAGTGCAGACTGTGCAGTCCTAAGTACAGACTGTGCAGTCTTAACTACAGACGGTGCAGTCTTAGCTACAGACTGTGCAGTCTTAGCTACAGACTGTGCAGTCTTAAGTGCAGACTGTGCAGTCTTAAGTGCAGACTGTGCAGTCTTAAGTGCAGACTGTGCAGTCTTAACTACAGACTGTGCAGTCTTAAGTGCAGACTGTGCAGTCTTAACTACAGACTGTGCAGTCTTAACTACAGACTGTGCAGTCTTAAGTGCAGACTGTGCAGTCTTAAGTGCAGACTGTGCAGTCTTAAGTGCAGACTGTGCAATCTTAAGTGCAGACTGTGCAGACTGTGCAGTCTTAAGTGCAGACTGTGCAGTCCTAAGTACAGACTGTGCAGTCTTAACTACAGACTGTGCAGTCTTAGCTACAGACTGTGCAGTCTTAGCTACAGACTGTGCAGTCTTAAGTGCAGACTGTGCAGTCTTAAGTGCAGACTGTTCAGTCTTAAGTGCAGACTGTGCAGTCTTAAGTGCAGACTGTGCAGTCTTAAGTGCAGACTGTGCAGTCTTAACTACAGACTGTGCAGTCTTAAGTGCAGACTGTGCAGTCTTAACTACAGACTGTGCAGTCTTAACTACAGACTGTGCAGTCTTAAGTGCAGACTGTGCAGTCTTAATAACAGACTGAGCAGTCTTAAGTGCAGACTGTGCAGTCTTAAGTACAGTCTGTACTTAAGTCTTACAGTCTGTAGCTAAGACTGCACAGTCTGCACTTAAGACTGCTCAGTCTGTTATTAAGACTGCACAGTCTGCACAGTCTGTAGTTAAGACTGCACAGTCTGCACTTAAGACTGCACAGTCTGTAGCTAAGACTGCACAGTCTGTAGTTAAGACTGCACAGTCTGCACTTAAGACTGCACAGTCTGCACTTAAGACTGCACAGTCTGTAGTTAAGACTGCACAGTCTGCACTTAAGACTGCACAGTCTGCACTTAAGACTGCACAGTCTGTAGTTAAGACTGCACAGTCTGCACTTAAGACTGCACAGTCTGCACTTAAGACTGCACAGTCTGTAGTTAAGACTGCACAGTCTGTAGTTAAGACTGCACAGTCTGTAGTTAGGACTGCACATTTTGTACTTAAGACTGCACAGTTTGCACTTAAGACTGCACAGTCTGCACTTAAGACTGCACAGTCTGTAGTTAAGACTGCACAGTCTGTAGTTAAGACTGCACAGCCTGCACTTAAGACTGCACAGTCTGTAGTTAAGACTGCACAGTCTGTAGTTAAGACTGCAAAGTCTGTACTTAAGACTGCACAGTCTGTAGCTAAGACTGCACAGTCTGTACTTAAGACTGCACAGTCTGCACTTAAGACTGCACAGTCTGCACTTAAGACTGCACAGTCTGTAGTTAAGACTGCACAGTCTGTAGTTAAGACTGCACAGTCTGCACTTAAGACTGCACAGTCTGTAGTTAAGACTGCGCAGTCTGTAGTTAAGACTGCACAGTCTGTACTTAAGACTGCACAGTCTGCACAGTCTGCACTTAAGACTGCACAGTCTGTAGCTAAGACTGCACAGTCTGTACTTAAGACTGCACAGTCTGCACTTAAGACTGCACAGTCTGCACTTAAGACTGCACAGTCTGTAGTTAAGACTGCACAGTCTGTAGTTAAGACTGCACAGTCTGTAGTTAAGACTGCAAAGTCTGTACTTAAGACTGCACAGTCTGTAGCTAAGACTGCACAGTCTGTACTTAAGACTGCACAGTCTGCACTTAAGACTGCACAGTCTGCACTTAAGACTGCACAGTCTGTAGTTAAGACTGCACAGTCTGTAGTTAAGACTGCAAAGTCTGTACTTAAGACTGCACAGTCTGTAGCTAAGACTGCACAGTCTGTACTTAAGACTGCACAGTCTGCACTTAAGACTGCACAGTCTGCACTTAAGACTGCACAGTCTGTAGTTAAGACTGCACAGTCTGTAGTTAAGACTGCACAGTCTGCACTTAAGACTGCACAGTCTGTAGTTAAGACTGCACAGTCTGTAGTTAAGACTGCACAGTCTGTAGTTAAGACTGCAAAGTCTGTACTTAAGACTGCACAGTCTGTAGCTAAGACTGCACAGTCTGTACTTAAGACTGCACAGTCTGCACTTAAGACTGCACAGTCTGCACTTAAGACTGCACAGTCTGTAGTTAAGACTGCACAGTCTGTAGTTAAGACTGCACAGTCTGCACTTAAGACTGCACAGTCTGTAGTTAAGACTGCGCAGTCTGTAGTTAAGACTGCACAGTCTGCACTTAAGACTGCACAGTCTGTAGTTAAGACTGCACAGTCTGCACTTAAGACTGCTCAGTCTGTTATTAAGACTACACAGTCTGCACTTAAGACTGCACAGTCTGTAGTTAAGACTGCACAGTCTGCACTTAAGACTGCACAGTCTGTAGTTAAGACTGCACAGTCTGTAGCTAAGACTGCACAGTCTGCACTTAAGACTACACAGTCTGTAGTTAAGACTGCACAGTCTGCACTTAAGACTGCACAGTCTGTACTTAAGACTGCACAGTCTGTAGCTAAAACTGCACAGTCTGTAGTTAAGACTGCACAGTCTGTACTTAAGACTGCACAGTCTGCACTTAAGACTGCACAGTCTGCACTTAAGACTGCACAGTCTGCACTTAAGACTGCACAGTCTGCACTTAATACTGCACAGTCTGCACTTAAGACTGCACAGTCTGTAGTTAAGACTGCACAGTCTGCACTTAAGACTGCACAGTCTGCACTTAAGACTGCACAGTCTGCACTTAAGACTGCACAGTCTGTAGCTAAGACTGCACAGTCTGTAGCTAAGACTGCACAGTCTGTAGTTAAGACTGCACAGTCTGTACTTAGGACTGCACAGTCTGCACTTAAGACTGCACAGTCTGTAGTTAAGACTGCACAGTCTGTAGTTAAGACTGCACAGTCTGTACTTAGGACTGCACAGTCTGCACTTAAGACTGCACAGTCTGTAGTTAAGACTGCACAGTCTGCACTTAAGACTGCACAGTCTGCACAGTCTGCACTTAAGACTGCACAGTCTGTAGTTAAGACTGCACAGTCTGTAGTTAAGACTGCACAGTCTGTAGTTAAGACTGCACAGTCTGTAGTTAAGACTGCAAAGTCTGTAGTTAAGACTGCAAAGTCTGTACTTAAGACGCACAGTCTGCACTTAAGACTGCACAGTCTGTAGTTAAGACTGCACAGTCTGTAGTTAAGACTGCACAGTCTGTAGTTAAGACTGCAAAGTCTGTAGTTAAGACTGCAAAGTCTGTACTTAAGACGCACAGTCTGCACTTAAGACTGCACAGTCTGCACTTAAGACTGCACAGTCTGCACTTAAGACTGCACAGTCTGCACTTAAGACTGCACAGTCTGCACTTAAGACTGCACAGTCTGTAGCTAAGACTACACAGTCTGTAGCTAAGACTGCACAGTCTGTAGTTAAGACTGTACAGTCTGCACTTAAGACTGCACAGTCTGCACTTAAGACTGCACAGTCTGTAGCTAAGACTGCACAGTCTGTAGCTAAGACTGCACAGTCTGTAGCTAAGACTGCACAGTCTGTAGCTAAGACTGCACAGTCTGTACTTAAGACTGCACAGTCTGCACTTAAGACTGCACAGTCTGCACTTAAGACTGCACAGTCTGTAGTTAAGACTGCACAGTCTGCAGTTAAGACTGCACAGTCTGTAGTTAAGACTGCACAGTCTGTAGTTAAGACTGCACAGTCTGCACTTAAGACTGCACAGGGTGTAGTTAAGACTGCACAGTCTGTAGTTAAGACTGCACAGTCTGTAGTTAAGACTGCAAAGTCTGTACTTAAGACTGCACAGTCTGTAGCTAAGACTGCACAGTCTGTACTTAAGACTACACAGTCTGTAGTTAAGACTGCAAAGTCTGTACTTAAGACTGCACAGTCTGTACTTAAGACTGCACAGTCTGTACTTAAGACTTAAGTACTTAAGACTTAAGTACTTAAGTCTGCAATTAAGACTGCACAGTCTGTAGTTAAGACTGCACAGTCTGTAGCTAAGACTGCACAGTCTGTACTTAAGACTACACAGTCTGTAGTTAAGACTGCAAAGTCTGTACTTAAGACTGCACAGTCTGTACTTAAGACTGCACAGTCTGTACTTAAGACTGCACAGTCTGTACTTAAGACTGCACAGTCTGCAGTTAAGACTGCACAGTCTGTAGTTAAGACTGCACAGTCTGCACTTAAGACTGCACAGTCTGCACTTAAGACTGCACAGTCTGCACTTAAGACTGCACAGTCTGCACTTAAGACTGCACAGTCTGTAGTTAAGACTGCACAGTCTGCACTTAAGACTGCACAGTCTGCACTTAAGACTGCACAGTCTGCACTTAAGACTGCACAGTCTGTAGCTAAGACTGCACAGTCTGCACTTAAGACTGCTCAGTCTGTTATTAAGACTGCACAGTCTGCACAGTCTGTAGTAAAGACTGCACAGTCTGCACTTAAGACTGCACAGTCTGTAGCTAAGACTGCACAGTCTGTAGTTAAGACTGCACAGTCTGCACTTAAGACTGCACAGTCTGTAGTTAAGACTGCACAGTCTGCACTTAAGACTGCACAGTCTGCACTTAAGACTGCACAGTCTGCACTTAAGACTGCACAGTCTGTAGTTAAGACTGCACAGTGTGCACTTAAGACTGCACAGTCTGCACTTAAGACTGCACAGTCTGTAGTTAAGACTGCACAGTCTGTAGTTAAGACTGCACAGTCTGTAGTTAGGACTGCACATTTTGTACTTAAGACTGCACAGTTTGCACTTAAGACTGCACAGTCTGCACTTAAGACTGCACAGTCTGCACTTAAGACTGCACAGTCTGTAGCTAAAACTGCACAGTCTGTAGTTAAGACTGCACAGTCTGTACTTAAGACTGCACAGTCTGCACTTAAGACTGCACAGTCTGCACTTAAGACTGCACAGTCTGCACTTAAGACTGCACAGTCTGTAGTTAAGACTGCACAGTCTGCACTTAAGACTGCACAGTCTGTAGTTAAGACTGCACAGTCTGCACTTAAGACTGCACAGTCTGCACTTAAGACTGCACAGTCTGTAGTTAAGACTGCACAGTCTGCACTTAAGACTGCACAGTCTGCACTTAAGACTGCACAGTCTGTAGTTAAGACTGCACAGTCTGTAGTTAAGACTGCACAGTCTGTAGTTAGGACTGCACATTTTGTACTTAAGACTGCACAGTTTGCACTTAAGACTGCACAGTCTGCACTTAAGACTGCACAGTCTGTAGTTAAGACTGCACAGTCTGTAGTTAAGACTGCACAGTCTGCACTTAAGACTGCACAGTCTGTAGTTAAGACTGCACAGTCTGTAGTTAAGACTGCACAGTCTGTAGTTAAGACTGCACAGTCTGTAGTTAAGACTGCAAAGTCTGTACTTAAGACTGCACAGTCTGTAGCTAAGACTGCACAGTCTGTACTTAAGACTGCACAGTCTGCACTTAAGACTGCACAGTCTGCACTTAAGACTGCACAGTCTGTAGTTAAGACTGCACAGTCTGCACTTAAGACTGAACAGTCTGTAGTTAAGACTGCACAGTCTGTAGTTAAGACTGCACAGTCTGTACTTAAGACTGCACAGTCTGCACTTAAGACTGCTCAGTCTGTTATTAAGACTGCACAGTCTGCACTTAAGACTGCACAGTCTGTAGTTAAGACTGCACAGTCTGTAGTTAAGACTGCACAGTCTGTACTTAAGACTGCACAGTCTGTAGCTAAGACTGCACAGTCTGTAGCTAAGACTGCACAGTCTGTAGTTAAGACTGCACAGTCTGTACTTAGGACTGCACAGTCTGCACTTAAGACTGCACAGTCTGCACAGTCTGCACAGTCTGCACTTAAGACTGCACAGTCTGCACTTAAGACTGCACAGTCTGCACTTAAGACTGCACAGTCTGCACTTAAGACTGCACAGTCTGTAGTTAAGACTGCACAGTCTGTAGTTAAGACTGCACAGTCTGTAGTTAAGACTGCACAGTCTGTAGTTAAGACTGCACAGTCTGTAGTTAAGACTGCAAAGTCTGTAGTTAAGACTGCAAAGTCTGTACTTAAGACGCACAGTCTGCACTTAAGACTGCACAGTCTGTAGTTAAGACTGCACAGTCTGTAGTTAAGACTGCACAGTCTGTAGTTAAGACTACACAGTCTGTAGCTAAAACTGCACAGTCTGCACTTAAGACTGCACAGTCTGTAGTTAAGACTGCACAGTCTGCACTTAAGACTGCACAGTCTGTAGTTAAGACTAAACAGTCTGTACTTAAGACTGCACAGTCTGCACTTAAGACTGCACAGTCTGCACTTAAGACTGCACAGTCTGTAGTTAAGACTGCACAGTCTGCACTTAAGACTGCACAGTCTGCACTTAAGACTGCACAGTCTGTAGTTAAGACTGCACAGTCTGTAGTTAAGACTGCAAAGTCTGTAGTTAAGACTGCAAAGTCTGTACTTAAGACGCACAGTCTGCACTTAAGACTGCACAGTCTGCACTTAAGACTGCACAGTCTGCACTTAAGACTGCACAGTCTGCACTTAAGACTGCACAGTCTGCACTTAAGACTGCACAGTCTGTAGCTAAGACTACACAGTCTGTAGCTAAGACTGCACAGTCTGTAGCTAAGACTGCACAGTCTGTAGTTAAGACTGTACAGTCTGCACTTAAGACTGCACAGTCTGCACTTAAGACTGCACAGTCTGTAGCTAAGACTGCACAGTCTGTAGCTAAGACTGCACAGTCTGTAGCTAAGACTGCACAGTCTGTAGCTAAGACTGCACAGTCTGTAGCTAAGACTGCACAGTCTGTAGCTAAGACTGCACAGTCTGTAGCTAAGACTGCACAGTCTGTACTTAAGACTGCACAGTCTGCACTTAAGACTGCACAGTCTGCACTTAAGACTGCACAGTCTGTAGTTAAGACTGCACAGTCTGCAGTTAAGACTGCACAGTCTGTAGTTAAGACTGCACAGTCTGTAGTTAAGACTGCACAGTCTGCACTTAAGACTGCACAGTCTGTAGTTAAGACTGCACAGTCTGTAGTTAAGACTGCACAGTCTGTAGTTAAGACTGCACAGTCTGTAGTTAAGACTGCAAAGTCTGTACTTAAGACTGCACAGTCTGTAGCTAAGACTGCACAGTCTGTACTTAAGACTACACAGTCTGTAGTTAAGACTGCAAAGTCTGTACTTAAGACTGCACAGTCTGTACTTAAGACTGCACAGTCTGTACTTAAGACTTAAGTACTTAAGACTTAAGTACTTAAGTCTGCAATTAAGACTGCACAGTCTGTAGTTAAGACTGCACAGTCTGCACTTAAGACTGCACAGTCTGCACTTAAGACTGCACAGTCTGTAGCTAAAACTGCACAGTCTGTAGTTAAGACTGCACAGTCTGTACTTAAGACTGCACAGTCTGCACTTAAGACTGCACAGTCTGCACTTAAGACTGCACAGTCTGCACTTAAGACTGCACAGTCTGTAGTTAAGACTGCACAGTCTGCACTTAAGACTGCACAGTCTGTAGTTAAGACTGCACAGTCTGCACTTAAGACTGCACAGTCTGCACTTAAGACTGCACAGTCTGCACTTAAGACTGCACAGTCTGTAGTTAAGACTGCACAGTCTGTAGTTAAGACTGCACAGTCTGTAGTTAGGACTGCACATTTTGTACTTAAGACTGCACAGTTTGCACTTAAGACTGCACAGTCTGCACTTAAGACTGCACAGTCTGTAGTTAAGACTGCACAGTCTGTAGTTAAGACTGCACAGTCTGTAGTTAAGACTGCACAGTCTGCACTTAAGACTGCACAGTCTGTAGTTAAGACTGCACAGTCTGTAGTTAAGACTGCACAGTCTGTAGTTAAGACTGCACAGTCTGTAGTTAAGACTGCACAGTCTGTAGTTAAGACTGCACAGTCTGTAGTTAAGACTGCAAAGTCTGTACTTAAGACTGCACAGTCTGTAGCTAAGACTGCACAGTCTGTACTTAAGACTGCACAGTCTGCACTCAAGACTGCACAGTCTGCACTTAAGACTGCACAGTCTGTAGTTAAGACTGCACAGTCTGTAGTTTAGACTGCACAGTCTGCACTTAAGACTGAACAGTCTGTAGTTAAGACTGCACAGTCTGTAGTTAAGACTGCACAGTCTGTACTTAAGACTGCACAGTCTGCACTTAAGACTGCTCAGTCTGTTATTAAGACTGCACAGTCTGCACTTAAGACTGCACAGTCTGTAGTTAAGACTGCACAGTCTGTAGTTAAGACTGCACAGTCTGTACTTAAGACTGCACAGTCTGTAGCTAAGACTGCACAGTCTGTAGCTAAGACTGCACAGTCTGTAGTTAAGACTGCACAGTCTGTACTTAGGACTGCACAGTCTGCACTTAAGACTGCACAGTCTGCACAGTCTGCACAGTCTGCACTTAAGACTGCACAGTCTGCACTTAAGACTGCACAGTCTGTAGTTAAGACTGCACAGTCTGCACTTAAGACTGCACAGTCTGTAGTTAAGACTGCAAAGTCTGTAGTTAAGACTGCAAAGTCTGTACTTAAGACGCACAGTCTGCACTTAAGACTGCACAGTCTGTAGTTAAGACTGCACAGTCTGTAGTTAAGACTGCACAGTCTGTAGTTAAGACTACACAGTCTGTAGCTAAAACTGCACAAACTGCACTTAAGACTGCACAGTCTGTAGTTAAGACTGCACAGTCTGCACTTAAGACTGCACAGTCTGTAGTTAAGACTGCACAGTCTGCACTTAAGACTGCACAGTCTGCACTTAAGACTGCACAGTCTGCACTTAAGACTGCACAGTCTGCACTTAAGACTGCACAGTCTGTAGTTAAGACTGCAAAGTCTGTAGTTAAGACTGCAAAGTCTGTACTTAAGACGCACAGTCTGCACTTAAGACTGCACAGTCTGTAGTTAAGACTGCACAGTCTGTAGTTAAGACTGCACAGTCTGTAGTTAAGACTGCACAGTCTGTAGTTAAGACTACACAGTCTGTAGCTAAAACTGCACAAACTGCACTTAAGACTGCACAGTCTGTAGTTAAGACTGCACAGTCTGCACTTAAGACTGCACAGTCTGTAGTTAAGACTAAACAGTCTGTACTTAAGACTGCACAGTCTGCACTTAAGACTGCACAGTCTGCACTTAAGACTGCACAGTCTGTAGTTAAGACTGCACAGTCTGCACTTAAGACTGCACAGTCTGCACTTAAGACTGCACAGTCTGTAGTTAAGACTGCACAGTCTGCACTTAAGACTGCACAGTCTGCACTTAAGACTGCACAGTCTGCACTTAAGACTGCACAGTCTGTAGCTAAGACTGCACAGTCTGCACTTAAGACTGCACAGTCTGTAGTTAAGACTGCACAGTCTGCACTTAAGACTGCACAGTCTGCACTTAAGACTGCACAGTCTGTAGTTAAGACTGCACAGTCTGCACTTAAGACTGCACAGTCTGTAGTTAAGACTGCAAAGTCTGTAGTTAAGACTGCAAAGTCTGTACTTAAGACGCACAGTCTGCACTTAAGACTGCACAGTCTGTAGTTAAGACTGCACAGTCTGTAGTTAAGACTGCACAGTCTGTAGTTAAGACTACACAGTCTGTAGCTAAAACTGCACAAACTGCACTTAAGACTGCACAGTCTGTAGTTAAGACTGCACAGTCTGCACTTAAGACTGCACAGTCTGTAGTTAAGACTGCACAGTCTGCACTTAAGACTGCACAGTCTGCACTTAAGACTGCACAGTCTGCACTTAAGACTGCACAGTCTGTAGTTAAGACTGCAAAGTCTGTAGTTAAGACTGCAAAGTCTGTACTTAAGACGCACAGTCTGCACTTAAGACTGCACAGTCTGTAGTTAAGACTGCACAGTCTGTAGTTAAGACTGCACAGTCTGTAGTTAAGACTGCACAGTCTGTAGTTAAGACTACACAGTCTGTAGCTAAAACTGCACAAACTGCACTTAAGACTGCACAGTCTGTAGTTAAGACTGCACAGTCTGCACTTAAGACTGCACAGTCTGTAGTTAAGACTAAACAGTCTGTACTTAAGACTGCACAGTCTGCACTTAAGACTGCACAGTCTGCACTTAAGACTGCACAGTCTGTAGTTAAGACTGCACAGTCTGCACTTAAGACTGCACAGTCTGCACTTAAGACTGCACAGTCTGTAGTTAAGACTGCACAGTCTGCACTTAAGACTGCACAGTCTGCACTTAAGACTGCACAGTCTGCACTTAAGACTGCACAGTCTGTAGCTAAGACTGCACAGTCTGCACTTAAGACTGCACAGTCTGTAGTTAAGACTGCACAGTCTGCACTTAAGACTGCACAGTCTGCACTTAAGACTGCACAGTCTGTAGTTAAGACTGCACAGTCTGCACTTAAGACTGCACAGTCTGTAGTTAAGACTAAACAGTCTGTACTTAAGACTGCACAGTCTGCACTTAAGACTGCACAGTCTGCACTTAAGACTGCACAGTCTGTAGTTAAGACTGCACAGTCTGCACTTAAGACTGCACAGTCTGCACTTAAGACTGCACAGTCTGTAGTTAAGACTGTACAGTCTGCACTTAAGACTGCACAGTCTGCACTTAAGACTGCACAGTCTGTAGCTAAGACTGCACAGTCTGTAGCTAAGACTGCACAGTCTGTAGCTAAGACTGCACAGTCTGTAGCTAAGACTGCACAGTCTGTAGCTAAGACTGCACAGTCTGTAGCTAAGACTGCACAGTCTGTACTTAAGACTGCACAGTCTGCACTTAAGACTGCACAGTCTGCACTTAAGACTGCACAGTCTGTAGTTAAGACTGCACAGTCTGCAGTTAAGACTGCACAGTCTGTAGTTAAGACTGCACAGTCTGTAGTTAAGACTGCACAGTCTGCACTTAAGACTGCACAGTCTGTAGTTAAGACTGCACAGTCTGTAGTTAAGACTGCACAGTCTGTAGTTAAGACTGCACAGTCTGTAGTTAAGACTGCAAAGTCTGTACTTAAGACTGCACAGTCTGTAGCTAAGACTGCACAGTCTGTACTTAAGACTACACAGTCTGTAGTTAAGACTGCAAAGTCTGTACTTAAGACTGCACAGTCTGTACTTAAGACTGCACAGTCTGTACTTAAGACTTAAGTACTTAAGACTTAAGTACTTAAGTCTGCAATTAAGACTGCACAGTCTGTAGTTAAGACTGCACAGTCTGCACTTAAGACTGCACAGTCTGCACTTAAGACTGCACAGTCTGTAGCTAAAACTGCACAGTCTGTAGTTAAGACTGCACAGTCTGTACTTAAGACTGCACAGTCTGCACTTAAGACTGCACAGTCTGCACTTAAGACTGCACAGTCTGCACTTAAGACTGCACAGTCTGTAGTTAAGACTGCACAGTCTGCACTTAAGACTGCACAGTCTGTAGTTAAGACTGCACAGTCTGCACTTAAGACTGCACAGTCTGCACTTAAGACTGCACAGTCTGCACTTAAGACTGCACAGTCTGTAGTTAAGACTGCACAGTCTGTAGTTAAGACTGCACAGTCTGTAGTTAGGACTGCACATTTTGTACTTAAGACTGCACAGTTTGCACTTAAGACTGCACAGTCTGCACTTAAGACTGCACAGTCTGTAGTTAAGACTGCACAGTCTGTAGTTAAGACTGCACAGTCTGTAGTTAAGACTGCACAGTCTGCACTTAAGACTGCACAGTCTGTAGTTAAGACTGCACAGTCTGTAGTTAAGACTGCACAGTCTGTAGTTAAGACTGCACAGTCTGTAGTTAAGACTGCACAGTCTGTAGTTAAGACTGCACAGTCTGTAGTTAAGACTGCAAAGTCTGTACTTAAGACTGCACAGTCTGTAGCTAAGACTGCACAGTCTGTACTTAAGGACTGCACAGTCTGCACTCAAGACTGCACAGTCTGCACTTAAGACTGCACAGTCTGTAGTTAAGACTGCACAGTCTGTAGTTTAGACTGCACAGTCTGCACTTAAGACTGAACAGTCTGTAGTTAAGACTGCACAGTCTGTAGTTAAGACTGCACAGTCTGTACTTAAGACTGCACAGTCCTGCACTTAAGACTGCTCAGTCTGTTATTAAGACTGCACAGTCTGCACTTAAGACTGCACAGTCTGTAGTTAAGACTGCACAGTCTGTAGTTAAGACTGCACAGTCTGTACTTAAGACTGCACAGTCTGTAGCTAAGACTGCACAGTCTGTAGCTAAGACTGCACAGTCTGTAGTTAAGACTGCACAGTCTGTACTTAGGACTGCACAGTCTGCACTTAAGACTGCACAGTCTGCACAGTCTGCACAGTCTGCACTTAAGACTGCACAGTCTGCACTTAAGACTGCACAGTCTGTAGTTAAGACTGCACAGTCTGCACTTAAGACTGCACAGTCTGTAGTTAAGACTGCAAAGTCTGTAGTTAAGACTGCAAAGTCTGTACTTAAGACGCACAGTCTGCACTTAAGACTGCACAGTCTGTAGTTAAGACTGCACAGTCTGTAGTTAAGACTGCACAGTCTGTAGTTAAGACTACACAGTCTGTAGCTAAAACTGCACAAACTGCACTTAAGACTGCACAGTCTGTAGTTAAGACTGCACAGTCTGCACTTAAGACTGCACAGTCTGTAGTTAAGACTGCACAGTCTGCACTTAAGACTGCACAGTCTGCACTTAAGACTGCACAGTCTGCACTTAAGACTGCACAGTCTGCACTTAAGACTGCACAGTCTGTAGTTAAGACTGCAAAGTCTGTAGTTAAGACTGCAAAGTCTGTACTTAAGACGCACAGTCTGCACTTAAGACTGCACAGTCTGTAGTTAAGACTGCACAGTCTGTAGTTAAGACTGCACAGTCTGTAGTTAAGACTGCACAGTCTGTAGTTAAGACTACACAGTCTGTAGCTAAAACTGCACAAACTGCACTTAAGACTGCACAGTCTGTAGTTAAGACTGCACAGTCTGCACTTAAGACTGCACAGTCTGTAGTTAAGACTAAACAGTCTGTACTTAAGACTGCACAGTCTGCACTTAAGACTGCACAGTCTGCACTTAAGACTGCACAGTCTGTAGTTAAGACTGCACAGTCTGCACTTAAGACTGCACAGTCTGCACTTAAGACTGCACAGTCTGTAGTTAAGACTGCACAGTCTGCACTTAAGACTGCACAGTCTGCACTTAAGACTGCACAGTCTGCACTTAAGACTGCACAGTCTGTAGCTAAGACTGCACAGTCTGCACTTAAGACTGCACAGTCTGTAGTTAAGACTGCACAGTCTGCACTTAAGACTGCACAGTCTGCACTTAAGACTGCACAGTCTGTAGTTAAGACTGCACAGTCTGCACTTAAGACTGCACAGTCTGTAGTTAAGACTGCAAAGTCTGTAGTTAAGACTGCAAAGTCTGTACTTAAGACGCACAGTCTGCACTTAAGACTGCACAGTCTGTAGTTAAGACTGCACAGTCTGTAGTTAAGACTGCACAGTCTGTAGTTAAGACTACACAGTCTGTAGCTAAAACTGCACAAACTGCACTTAAGACTGCACAGTCTGTAGTTAAGACTGCACAGTCTGCACTTAAGACTGCACAGTCTGTAGTTAAGACTGCACAGTCTGCACTTAAGACTGCACAGTCTGCACTTAAGACTGCACAGTCTGCACTTAAGACTGCACAGTCTGTAGTTAAGACTGCAAAGTCTGTAGTTAGACTGCAAGTCTGTACTTAAGACGCACAGTCTGCACTTAAGACTGCACAGTCTGTAGTTAAGACTGCACAGTCTGTAGTTAAGACTGCACAGTCTGTAGTTAAGACTACACAGTCTGTAGCTAAAACTGCACAAACTGCACTTAAGACTGCACAGTCTGTAGTTAAGACTGCACAGTCTGCACTTAAGACTGCACAGTCTGTAGTTAAGACTAAACAGTCTGTACTTAAGACTGCACAGTCTGCACTTAAGACTGCACAGTCTGCACTTAAGACTGCACAGTCTGTAGTTAAGACTGCACAGTCTGCACTTAAGACTGCACAGTCTGCACTTAAGACTGCACAGTCTGTAGTTAAGACTGCACAGTCTGCACTTAAGACTGCACAGTCTGCACTTAAGACTGCACAGTCTGCACTTAAGACTGCACAGTCTGTAGCTAAGACTGCACAGTCTGCACTTAAGACTGCACAGTCTGTA